>JALPQD010000134.1:4904245-5399962 GCA_023101885.1 Typhlomys cinereus | reverse complement strand
TCCCCTCCCCTCCCCCGCCCCTCCCCTCCCCCCCATCCCGCCCCCCCCCTCCCCCCCCCTCCTCCCCCCCTTCCCCTCCCCTTCCCCTCCCCTTTCCCCCCCTCCCTTCCCTCTCCCCCCCCCCCTCCTCCCCCCTCTCCCTTTCCTGTGTGTTTATAGGGCTAAGAAGGACATCACGAATCATCCTGGATTGCTTTACTTCCTTATTACTTTGATCTGGGGTTTCTCAGGCTCTGTCTTCCAGGGCTGGAAGTGCAGGTTGCTGCCATAACTACCTAGAACTTTTATATGGGTTCTGAATTTACGACTTTTTGCTTGTGAAGCAAAGGCTTTAATCTCTGAGCCATCTCCCCAGCTCAGTTCTGAGCCCTTATAATGTGCAGTCATTATTGAACTATCAGGCATCCCAGTATGTATTGTGAAAGCCAGTCTAATAAATCTCCTTTGTAATGCGCGCGCGCGCGCACACACACACACACACACACACACACACACACACACACACACACACACACACAAACATGCTGGCTAATATGAAGGTATTATTAGAGTATAAACACAGTCAACAGACTTTCCTTTGAGAGTACCGTGGGGGAAGGGAGTGGTTGCTCACTTGGGGTCACCCAGAGAAGTGCTATTCCACACTCAGCCATCCTTGTAGTCAGAGGCTGCTATAGGCTCGATCCAGAGAGTGAGACTTTGAACTTTAACTTTTGAGCAATGCTGGAAGTGTTCAGACTTATGGCAGTTCTTGGAGATGGACTGAATGCACTTTCATTATGAGACCGGCATGGGCCTTGGGGGGATCCAAAGCTGCAATGTTATAGTTTAACAATATGTGTTTAGCTGTTGCATTGGCAAAGGTTGGACTTGTGTTGACTAATCATGTGTGTGCACATGCAAGTATGTGTTCATATGTACGCAAGTATGTGTGGCTGTGTGTATGTGTGTGTGTGTGTTTGCATAAGGAAATCATTCCTCGGGAGCTGTCTGCCTTGCTTATTTAAATCATGGTTGCTCGTTAGCCCAAGTTAGACTGGCTGGTTACTGAGCCCCAGGGAACTACCAGTCTCAGCCTTGCCAGTGCTGGGATTATAAATGCATGCTACTGTGCTTGTTTTGTTTTGTTTTAATTTTTTACATAGGTTCTGAGCTTCCAAGGTAAGCACTTCACTGACTGAGCTGTCTCCTCAGCCTCGTCACCTTGATTAGACCGAGAAGCACCTCGATGAACCAGGAAAGGCCATCTTTGGGTGTGTCTGTGAGGATGTTTTCAGAGAGGATTAACTGAGAGCGGGAGGCCTGCCCTGAATGAAAAGTCTGTAGGCTGGAGGCCCACATAGAGCAAAAGGGAAAAGGTCTGCCGGCCCAGGCATGCTCTCTCTCTCTGTGTCTTTCAAGACTCCTGCGATGTGAGCGCTCTGCCATCTCGTCAGCATCATGCACTGACAACTCAGAAGCCGTGGGCCAAAATAAGCACTTCTTTGTTGAAGTCCTTCACGTTAGGTGTTTGGTCAGAGGGATTTGAGTCTAACACTGTGTCATAAGTGCGTGTGTGTGTGTGTGTGTGTGTGTGCGTATGTGTATGCATGTTTGTTTCAAGGGGATATATTGTATGTGTAGCTGGAGCGAATGTGGCACCCACTCTGCCTATCGCCTCCGAGTCTTCAGGATTTCATTGAATTTTAGCCACGATGGCAGCTGCCAGCTCTGACATCCCTTTGCCTGAGGGCTTCTCTAGACACTGCTGTGCCTGGGTAAGTGTGACTGCCCAGAAGGGCTGGGTATGAATGCCCAGTGACTGGTAGGAGCTGATGTGCAGCCACCGCCATTGCTTTGTCCCGCTGGTGGGATAAAGCCAAGGCTTGATTCCAAACCCTTCCAGCTCTCTGTATTGGCGACTTAACGGGCCATGTTCACTGCCTTCTCTCAACTTGGCTATTTCATTACTGGCTGCCGTAGTTATTTCTCTTTTGTTGCTGTGCCCCAACACTCACATGTAACTTGAGGGAGTATTTATGTAGCTTGAGTTTCAGAAGTTATACACCATTATGGCAGGAATCAATAGCAGAAGGCACGACTGGACACAGAAGCAGCCCAGTTCATATCACAACAGTTATCACGGAGGGAGAACTAGCAAGGAGGAGAGGAAACAGCGCCAGGCTACCAAACCTCAAGTCCATCCCCTGTGACATGCCTTCCTCTAGCAAGGCTCTCCATCCCAAGGTGCCAAAACTCTCCCAAACATTAACCCCAAGGAAGGATGTAAACAATGAGTCTGAGCGGGGGAGGGAGACTCACATTCAAACCAGGACACACATCTTGGAATCCTAACAGCCTCCCGAATAAACTGCGTGCATGTGAATCCTGGCCTTGTTTTTTTTCTGCTTGGGGGAACCCGCACTAAAGCACTAGTCCAATTAGCTGTGGCCAAAGTCACCCGAGTAGTAAGATCAACGTTAGAAGGGGATCGTGGGTGGAGTGGACATGAGAAGGTTGACCTTGTTCAAAAGAAGCCATTAGTATGGGGAGGTGGAACATTTCCACATACATAGAAAGATTACTCCCACATGGAAGTCCATGGTCCCGAGGGTGGGGCGCGTTGGAAACCATGTGGGTGGAGATCAAAGGCAAGCCGAACAGAAGTCATATTGTTGCCAACAGTGTATTACAGGCTGCTGGGCCAGATGGGAGAAACCGATGACGGCTTCCTGACTGGGACCACACAACTGGCCCAGGGCAAGAGAACCACCCCCAGGGCTGCCACCAGCTGCACCGCTCGCTTGGTTTCTGCGAGGAGTCACAAGCCGAGCAATCCTCTGGACCAGGTCTGAACTTACCTTGCTGATACTTCATCTTCTGTGACGTGGAGGAGTGGCAAGGGGAACTCGCTGCTCTTCTTTAATTCAAAGCCAGAAGCGAGATAGGACCTTGGGAACTGCTGAATTGTTCATCTCGTGATGATGGGGTGCAGGGTGCTCCAACTTCAAATGGCTTTGGGGGCAGGGGCTTTTGGATCAATGATGAGAGGGTAAACCTCACCAAGGACTGATACGAGTCTCCTGCTCTCTAGGCCCTGCCTCCCAGACTCACATCGTGGGGAGGAGGTCGAGCTCAGCACGTGCAGCAGGCTTGAATGCAAGGTTGCTTTGGAGAAAAGAGGTGGGAACTCATGGCTTGAGATGTTAGAAACATTATCCATCAGATTGGGTTAAAAACCAAGTCAGAAAAGGAACCCAAGGGGCTGGAGAGACCAAGGAAGGAACATTCAAAATTTAAAACCCCAGTCAACAAAGGAGCCCAAGCAAGGAGGGCGGAAGGGAGTCAGTGAAGACCTACTGTCACCTGGAATTCTATTTTGCAGCATTGAAAAGTCAGTCAAAGAAGAGGGCAGGGGAGTTCAGCGAGTTGATGAAGCGCTTGCTGTACAGGCATAAGGACCCAAGTTCAGAGTTCCCGGAACCATGGAAGAAGCCAGGCATGGTAGACTGACGAGATGACTCAATCAGATAAAGATACTTGCTTTGCAGGCTTCACAACCTGAGTGTGACTCTTGGAACCCACATGGTGGAAAGTGGGAACTGATTCTTTTCTTTCTTTCTTTCTTTCTTTCTTTCCTTCTTTCTTTCTTTCTTTCTTTCTTTCTTTCTTTCTTTCTTTCTTTCGTTTCTTCTTTCTTTTTCTTTTTTCTTTCTTTTCTTTTCTTTTCTTCTTCTTTCTTCTTTATTCTTTTTCTTCTTTCTTTTCTTCCTTTTCTTTTTTTTCTTTCTTCTTCTTTCTTTTCCCTTTCTCTTCTTTCCTTTTCTTTTTCTTTCTTTCTTCTTGTTCTTTCTTTCTTCTCCTTCTTTCTCTTCTTTTTCTTCTACTTGCTTTCTTTCTTTTCTTTTTCTTTTTTCTTTCTTGTCTTCCTTCTTTCCTTTTATTTCTTTTCTTTCTTTCTTGCTTTCTTTCTTCTCTCTTTCTTTCTTTCTTTCTTTCTTTCTTCTTTCTTTTTTCTTTTTTCTTTTCTTTCTTTTCTTTTCCATTCTTTAAAAAAAAAAAAATTGTAAGGCTCTTTCATTTTCTTTCTTAAGGGGAACTGACTCTTAAAAGTTGTCCTCTGATGTCCACATATGCAACATGACATCAGTATACCCACACTTATGCGCATGGACACACCCTGTGGCAGTCAGTTATGGATGCCAACTTGACAGGTGAGGACTAACCTTTTGGGCATACCTATGAGGAATTGCTTAAGTTCTGAAGTGAGGCAACCTCCTGAGAGCAGCCGAGAGGAGATTGATCAGTTGGATGCGCGGAAGACCACCTCATCAGCCACAGTGGGTGGCGACCCATCCCTGGGAGAGAGGGAGAGAGAGAGAATGAAGAGAGAAGTAGAAGGGGAGGGGAGGGGAGGGGAGGGGAGGGGAGGGGGCGGGGAGGTGGGAGGGGGGGAGGGGAGGGGAGGGGGAGGGGGGGAGGGGAGGGGGGGGAGGGGAGGGGAGGGGAGGGGCGGGGGGAGGGGAGGGGAGGGGAGGGGAGGGGAGGGAGGGGAGGGGAGGGGAGGGAGGAGGAGAGGAGAGGACGAGGAGAGGAGAGGAGAGGAGAGGAGAGGAGAGGACTCAGTAGCTGTTCACAACACAAGGCTGGATGGCTCAGCAGTCCAATTCTGGTACTGAAGTCCTAGAAGATTCCTAGAGAGCCGCTGGTCTTCAGTCCACATTGAGAGACTGAAGAAGCTGGGTTCTGATGGCAGCAAAAGATGGCAGCAGCAATGATGGCAACTTCAGGGTAAATACATTGGCCAGCAAAAAGCCACAGCAGGTGGGCAAAAACTGCATTGTTCTCTCCACAGACCTCTTTAGATCTGGGCTGCCAGAAGATACTGCCAAGTGTGATGGATGGGCTTCCACTCAGTTAATCCTTCTGTCTGAGCCCACAAACCAGCACCAACCCGAACTACACTTGGGTTACAGGAATGGAAGCGGTAGGAACTAAAAACCAGGCTTTGAGTCAGAGGGAGCTAGGTCGTCCTTCATCACCCAAGCTGATTTTATTCATAGCAAACACCAGTATATATAGGAAAAACCCAGAGACCAGCAGGTTAAACTCTTTACAGGATCATGTTAAATGTATACATTGTAAAATTTATCTAGGCTAGCAAGAAAAAGCAGAAATAACACCTATTTGTGGGACAGACCTTTAAGGACATTTCCTCACAAAACCACCCAAAGCTATAATTCTTAGTTGATACTGAATCTAATCATGATGACACCCAAGATGTCTATCTATCACACCTTTTTAGGTGATGGTCAGACCCTGCTATTTCTTGAGATGATCTGAAGATATCTTTCCCATTGTCTTGGATCAAAGTACTTGGCTTTTATTTAATGGTTCTGATATCTTCAGAAACCATGACTTTCTCAGCCCTGTGACTTTTCCAACCATATTTCCAGTTTTCAAATCTTTTTGCTTGTAATTCTCATTATTCAAACCCAACTAAAACCAGTCAGCAATAACTGTGCCACAACCCGAATGTTAGGCTGCTTTGAAATTTTCTCTGCCACATAAATTAGTTCATCACCTTTAAAATCTGCCTTTCAAAATCTCCAGACACAGACAAAATATAGACAAGTTCTTTGCCACAATGTCACATAAATGGCTCCCAGTCCAATCCTTGTTCCCACTTGAACCATTGTGAGTAGAGCCTTATTGCCCTCTTTCCTAACCCTATTCAGGTCTTCTGAGCTCTCACCAGATTTACTCTTTAACTTTTGTTTATAGCAGCCAAGGGCTTGTCTAACTTACTTCTATACACTTCCAAATATTTCCCACAAACCATTTTCAAAGCATTCTTAATCATATCATCAGAAATAGTCATGCCAGCAATCCCATACCCAATACTAATTTTCAGCATCAGACTTTGATTCATCATTGCGGAAAAATCCTCACATAAACAACTTAAGGGTAGAAAGAGTTGTTAAGCTCACAGTATCAGTCATGTGGGGAGAGTGTGTCAGAACACAGCATCTTACACATTAGCAAACAGGAAGGAGAGAGAAACAAAGAGACAGAGAGAGACTACATTAGTGGACTTATTCCTTTTTTTCCTTTTAGTCCATCTGGTCCCTGAAGCTATCGAATGGAGCCTCCCATATTTGTGGCAGGTCTTTGTCCATCACTTAATTGTCTCTGGATATGTCTAAGATGTCATTTAGCAATCTCCCAAGTGATTCCCAGATCCAAACAAGTTGACAGTCAAGATTAGCTGTCACAAACAGCCTTAAAAACCCTGAACCAAGCGTCTCTTTTGTCATAACAAGAAGAGTTTACCCTGACTCATTTATAAAGAATATAAATTTTATTTTTCACAGTTCTAGAGACTGGGAACTTCCAGATCAAGATGCCAATACATTGAGTGTCTCTGACAGCTGATCTCTGCTTCTAACATGGTATCTCTTGCTATGTCCTCACATTGTAAGTGAGGTTGAAAGGAATAAAGCTGCTCTTTCAAGCTCTTTAATAAAGACCTGAATCCATTTGAAGAGGCAGAGCCCTCATCTCCTCTTAACATTGCCACACCAGAAATTTAGTTTAGAAATCTTAGGGGACACATTCAGACCATGGTGACAAGAGATAGAGAAACCTCACTTTTGTGATAAAAATGCTTGAACTGAGATACTCCAGAAAACGGAAATGGAGTGGTCTGTGCCTGCCACATGGGTGTCTTTAGTACACAAAAGAAACCCACCTATAAAGAATCCCAAGGAGCTAATCAGGGGAATAGAAAACTGAGATTGCATGTTTCAGTTACTCTACCATCGCTGTGACTAAAAAAATATTCTGATGCAAGAAAAGGGAGAAAGTGTTAATTTTTGGTTTATAGTTCCAGAGAGGATAAAGTCCGTCATGGCAGGGAATACATGGTGGCAAGCAAGGCATGACTACAGGGAGCAAGAGGCTGGCTACTACCTTGCAGCCATACTGAGGAAGCAGATAGAGATTGAAAGGAGGAGGTGGGGCAAGGTTATCAAACCTCAAGCCTACCCCACCCCCATGATGTACCTCCTCCAGCAAGACCCCACCTCCTTCCCAAGCAAAGTCACCTGCAAAGGACCAAGTATACAAACACGTAAACATATGATGTGCTAGTTAGATCCAGGTGTTAACTTGACAATTGAAAGTTGAACTTGGACATATCTGTGAAGAATTAGTAGTTGAGGCAAGCGATGAGGAAGCCTGCAGGAGACTGATTGATGTGGGAAGACCCAGCCCATAGTAGGCGGGACCATTTTCTGGAAAGGTGGATAAGATGGAAAGAGCAAGTCCAGTTGTTTGGCAGGCTTCTGCATACCTGGCAGACTTGCAGTTTGGCAAGTGAGGTATGTCCCTTTCTCAGCACTTCCTGTGGATAGGATGTGGCCAGTTCCCTCAGTTCCTGGTATTGATATGAGCTCAACTGCCAAACAGCACTAAGAATTGCAACCAGGAATCAAAAGAAAGAATAAAACTCCTTTGTTTCCCTAAGTCTTTTGGCCGTGAATTTGTCAGCAACATGCAGGCACACTGTAACACATGGGGAGCATTTTTATACTCAAGCCATAGCACCATGTCACCCGGAGATGATGAACAAGGTCAACAGCCTTGGAACCTATCAGTCTGTAAGCAGGCCAGCTCCGGAACCACTGTTCCTCATCCAATATGATGCCTCTAAGTCTCTTCAATCTAGGCCTCTTTTGAAAAAATATTTGTATTAGTTAATAATATTTTTTAATGTGTGTATGTATGTGGGGGGGGGGTTGTATCAGAGGGCACTGTGTGTCCCTGTGGAGAACTAAGGGTGACTTCAGGAATCATCCTGGATGGGTTCTACCTCCTTCTTGCTTGGCTCTATGATTTCCCAGACTCCGCCCACCAGGGCCGGAAGTGCAGGTCACCTCCATTTCTGCCTGGCATTTTTAGTGGGATCTAGGATCCAAACTCAGGACCTTCTGCTTGCAAGACAGAGTCTTAACCTCTGAGCCATCCCTCTAGTCCCGATGAAGGGACTCTTTACAGTCCCTGGTAGCCACTAAAGTGGCTAAAAAAAATATTAAAAACCCACTTTCTTCCAAGGCCTGAGGAATGTGTGTTAAAGATTCTCATCTCCTGGTTTCAATACCCTGATCCAAGCCTGGATTCAAACTCGGTTCAATGGGTCTGAGCCAGGAGTTCTCAATGAAGTCAGATTATATGGCATTTTATTTTTCCAATTTGCAAATGTAGCTCTGTGGTAATACACGTTCTTTCACTTGGCTAGAAATCTGCCTCAGCAGCATTTAATTAATGCATTACCTTAAGACTTTCAAATATTTCTTGGAAGGAGGTGGGAAATTAATACAAAACTAAATAAATAAGCATTTTCTTTCTTTAAAGCCAGTTTTTTTGACATGCAACAAATGCTTACCCTGGGAAAAACTCAGTTCACTGGCGCCTACACTGACAAAAATCCTGAAGTAATTGGGACGCATTTTGGACATTGAGCTTCTAAGGAAAAAAAGGAAAGGAAAGGAAAGGAAAAGGGACAAATGAAGCAAACAGCTCCTTCCAGAATGGGGGTACCCCTGAATCATTTCATAAGGGCCTTTTGGTATTTTTTAATTATCAAATCAACAGGTCGTTGTGATAAAGATTCCATGCTTAATATAAACAGCAAACAGAAGTTCCCCCTAACCTATCCCCCTAGTCCTGGGCTCAGAGACGTCTTCTATTAATACTTTCTGCAGTGTTCTTCCAGAATTTGTCATAAATGTACACATATCACTGTAGTTCATATTCCAAATGATCTCTGCAAATCTGCATACGTTAAGTGCTTGGTCCCCAGTGTGGTGGAATCTTCAGGGGGTGATGCCTTGGGGGAAGGCTTGCAGCCACTGGGTGCGAACCTTTAGAGGGGAAGAAAAGTACTCTGGACACTGCTCTTTCCTTTTTAAAAATTTTATGTATTTACTTATTTTTGCACGTGCGCATGCACGCACACGCGTGTGTGTGTGTGTATGTGTGTGTGTGTCAGAGGGTACTGTGTACCCCTGTGGAGGACCAAGGTGACTTCCGTAATCATCCTTCTTGCTTTGCTCTTTATTTCCCAGGCTCCGCCCACTAGGGCCAGGTGCAGGCCTCTGCTGTTTTCACCTGGCGTTTTTATGTGGGACCTGGGATCAAACTCAGGACCTTCTCTTGTAAGACAGAGTCCTAACCCCTGAGCCATCTCTCCAGGCTTTTTTTTTCTTTCCTTTAATGGTTGATATGAGGTGAGTAGTGCTTCACACCACACTTCTGCCAGATGTACTTTCTCCCACAAAGCAACAGGCCACACCTTGGACTGGAGCCCCTAAGTCTTTGAGCCCAAATCAACCTTTTCTCTTTAAAGGTTGATTGTCTCAGGCACTAGTTATAATAATAGAAAGCAGACTAACTAGATAAACTGAGTTGATCTAATGGCATCATCTTTACCTGTATGGATGAGCTCTTAAAAAATTACTTAGGTGGATGGGGCTGGAGAGGCGGCTCAGGGGTTAAGCCTTTGTCTTGCCCGGCGTTTCTGGTCCTGGTGGGCGGAGCCTGTGAATCCCGGGGCAGAGTAAACAAGGAGGAGGTGGAGGCGGTCCACAGTGGTTCCCGAATTTGCCCGTGGTTCTACACACACAAATACACACACACACAATTGAATAAATAATAAAAAAATTACTTAGGTGGATATCCAACTCCATATAAATGCAACATCTTTCTTTTTAATCTCTACTCTTGTATGGAGGAAAAAGTAATGTTCAGTCTATGACCCCAGGATTATAAAATGCTAATTCATCAGACATTACATTATGTTTAGTGTCCTTCAGCAGTTAGCTGTGTCTGTGTAACAAGCTACCCAATATCTCAGTACACTACAACTTACTTATGCCCACTGACTTAGCTCAAGACTCAGTGGGAAGCTGGACATGGAGGCGCACACCTGGGATCCTGCGACTCAGGAGACTGAGACAGAGGATCACAAATTGAAGGAGGACCCTATCTCAAATAAACAAACACTTCAGTGGAGAAGCGATTTGGACTGACATCGGTGGGAAAGATCGACCAGTCAAGTTCAATCTCATGTCTATGGGCAGTTGCCAGGTCCACAAAGTCACCAGGGTGACTAGGTCCCAATCGTGGAATGGGCCAGCAGACTAAAGAGGTTTTGTTTGTATGGTAGTAGCCAGAGAGCTTCCAAAGCGTGAGAGGGTAAGCCCCAGGGCACAAGTACTTTGAATGCCTCTTTTCATGCCACTTTGGCCACGATCCCATTGACGGAAGCAAATCCTGTGGCCAAGGCCAGAACTGAGACTCTACCTCTCAGCTGGAGAGTGAGAATTCAGTCACGTGGGAAAGACCTGATTTAAGCATAAATTCAAATTTCTTTTCAACCAAATTTCCACTCTCACTCTAAGCATTTTCGAATACACTACATTTTGCATGAGAAGTAGGAAAGAGAAGAGAGCTCAGTGTGGCAGAAAAGCGCAATCTCCGACAGATGACAATCACAGATGAGAAAGAAGAGGGTCTAGAAAGCTCTGGGGCTCTCTAGAAAGTTCTTTCCATTCATGATGTGTATAAATGTAGGAGGAGTGAGAATGTAGGTGAGGACAAGAAAACGTTGAGTTCCAGCATAGAGTTCTAGAAAACTCAGAGCATAGCCCAGAGTGTGGCAGGCTTTTCACTCGAGGAACGGAGGTCTTGATGAAAGGTTTCTGATATCGAGAGAAAGAGAAGTTAGGTGGTTCAAATCAGATCTTGAATTCCTGAACCACGGCGCAGAGAGAAGGCCTGTGTTTGCCCAAAGCAGATCAAGGTCAGCCCAGACAAGGAAGGTCAAGAATGGAAAGAGTAGGAATTTGAGCTCAAACACTAGTGGACCACCATCCAAAGAGGCCCCAGCTCCACTCCCACTAGACTTGGGAGACAAAGCAGACAAAGCAAGATGAAGACCAGACAAGACAGGTGTGTATGGATGAGTCCCAGAACATGGCACTGTCAGAGATGCCAAAATGGCAGTGGTCTCAGAGAGCCGCTCATAGTTCAGCATGACCCAGAGTCACTAAGAGCCAGCTAAGAGGCACTGGGGGGAGGTCGGGGGTGACTGTGTGTACTCTGCCAGTTAAGTGCACGAAAGATACAGATGGTTTCCATCGACCCCATGAATCATGGCCAGATTTGACAATTGTTGGTGTTCAGCACTGATGCTAAGGGACAGGTGCTAGTGGCCAAGGGCTCACAGACCCTGGACCCTCGGCAACAACCCCGGAAGGAAGGACAGAACCCCGCCTCTCACAGGATGCCCCACTCCTGCATTGAAACATGATCAGCCCACTAGAGTTTAGAGACATCAGAAGTTGAGGGCAGAAATCTACAGTGACGCAGGTTTTGTCTTGGAAATTTTGTCTTGTGTTTAATCTCTACGTGAGGTACATAAAGAACTAGAACGAAATCTCTACAATTTGGTAGGATGGAGCACAATTAAATTCTAGTTTAATTTCACAGGAAAGTTTTTTAGTTACACACCTAACTCAGTATTTGTGTATTTTGCAACGAGGTTTCTTCATTCTCTGATCCCTCTAGAGTTAGAGTTAGAAGAGGGGTCATTTATTCATTCCTAAAGGATAAGTGGGTAATTGTTAGCAAGTAAATGTGATGTAATTAATGGCAATGAAAGCAATTCTGACTACTAATATAATATAATGAGTATGTTTGACCATGGCTTTGAAAAGACAAGTTCACCCTGAGCAGTGTCCCCATCCTCCAGGAGGAGTCTAGCATCTCGTCAGTTGAGGTGATGACCTACTTTGACAGGATTACGGTCCCCAGCTGGCCAGAGCAAAGAAGTAACTCGGCAGAGGAGACCAGAGCCACAAGGTTTCCTGTGCCCATTAGCACAAGTGGGACTGGTTTGTTGGTTGAAGAACTTCTGGTTGCTATGGCAAAACACTCGACAGAAGGTCTGGGGAGATGACTCAGTGCTTGCCATGCAAGCGTGAGGACCACAGCTAGGATCCCCAGCACCCACATAAAAGCCAGGGGCACTGGGTGACCCACTTACCATCCTAACACTCAGGAGACAGAATCAGGGGATTTCTGGAACAAGCTGGCTAGCCAAATAGGCAAGGTCTGGGTTCAAGCGAGAGACCTGACTTAAAGTGGGAGGTGATTGAGGAAGACACCTGTTACCAACCTGTGATCCCCCCTCAGGTACACATATGCACCCACACACTTGTCAACACATTTATACACACAGCACGCACATGCACACACACACACACCCCCCACACACACTCACACACCTGACAAAGCAACTTAAGGAAGGCAGGGTTAGTCTTGGCTCACAGTCTGAAGGTTCGTACTGGCAGGAAGGCGTAACAGCAGGAGCATGCGGCAAATGGTCTCACTGCATCCTCAGTCAGGAAGCAGAGAGATGATGCTCCGCTTCCTTTTTCCCTTTTGATGCACTCTGAGACCTCTCTGCCCATGGTATAGTGACTCCCACATTTGGGACTTTGATTAACCCAATCTAGATAATCCCTCGCAGACATATCCTCCATTCGAAATCCTGTCAAGCTGACAGTTAACATTAACGACCACATTGGTGACATATCCACAGGTCACCACTAAAATCACAGCTGCCTTCCCAACAGTCGGAGAGACAGGAGGCGACAGACCTCATGTCACCAATGGCTCAGAGGTTAGCCTACAGACAAAGTTCACCTTTCTGCTTCACATCCAGTTTGCTGGAAGCCTTCAGTTTGGTTACCTAAAAGGACCATGCCTTCTTAGGTTGACCAGCTGCCCCAGAAGTCAAGACTTGCAATAGTCTTTTTCTTTTTACATTCTTTTTTTTATTTCCACTCATACAAACTTAACAGGTACACCGGTCCCCTCCCTCCTTTCATCTCCCCACCCCCCCTGTGCCCCCCTCCCCTCCCTCCTCCCTCCCCATCCCCCAGTGCCTCCCCCTCCCATCCTCAGAGCATCCTTTAATGTACAAGGACTTGCAATAGTCTTACAGCCATGTTGGCCAGGGATGAGCTAGACTTCCTGCTGTACTCTGCTAGGAGTTGCGCGGTCAGTTGATAGGCAGCATTGACTAGTTGAAACAAGAACGATGGGCATTTACTAGGGACCTAGAGACACGAGAATGTATCTGTGGCAGTTAGAAGCAGATGTTGACTTGACGATTGAAGGTTGAGCTTTGGGCACATCTGTAAACAATTAGTAGTTAAGGCAAGCCCTGAGCAAGCCTGCAGGACAGCATCTAACTGGTGTGGGAAGACCCAGCCTGTGGTGAGGGAGATATGGGCAGGGGGATATGATGGAGGAAGCTGGATCAGCAGTTTGGCAGCCTTTGACTGACACGCTCTGGCAGACTCACAGGCTGGAAAGTTCACCCCTCTCTCAGCCATCCCCGTCAGTATGGTTTGGTTAGTTCCCTGGGCTCCTGGCCTTGGTGTGAGCTCTCCTGCCAAACTGGACTAGATGCTGTAACCAGAATCATAAACTGAAATAAACTCCTGGTTCCCCTAAGCTGTCTGTGAATTTATCAGCAACATGCAGACAAACTGCAACACTGTCCCAGGAGGTCACAAGGCCACAAGATGTAAGGAGTAGGTGACATCATATGTGATTGATCATCTATGCCAAAAAGGAGAGAGGCACACAGAAAACATGAATCTGATTTCCAAATATGTGAAACGCAGCCCACTGAAAGAGGAGCTGAACTGTTATGGTCCAAATCCATGCACTGAAACTTAAAAGCTAACCTGTAGTTTTGTTGTTGTTGCTACAGTACTGTGGATGGAACCAGGGTCTTGCATGCGCTAGACAAGCATTCTACTTCAGAGATACAACCCCATCCATTTTTATTTTTATTTTGAAACAGGGTCCCACCACATTTCCCCAAGTTGACCTTGGATTCCCTCTGTAGCCCAGACTGGCCTCAAACTTGTGATCCTCCTGCATCATCCTCCCAAGTACCTGGGATTATAGGCATGCATCGCAATAGCTGGCTTGGACAATAGTATTAAGAAGTTGGGGGGCAGGGTTGGTGGCAGGATGGCTCATAAAGCAAAGGCGCTACCAAAATTCAATCCCAAGGGCCAACATAATGGAAGGAAAAAATCGACTCCTCCAAGCTTTCTTCTGCCTCTCTCTCTCTCTCTCTCTCTCTCTCTCTCTCTCTCTCTCTCTCTGTATGTGTGTTCACACACAAAATAAAACAAATGCATTTTTAAAAATTCTCAAGGTGGGACCTATCAAACTGTAAATGCTTTGTGATGTTTGTTTCTTGTTTCTTGTGTTTTCTTATTGCCTAAAGTAGACATACTAAGCTCTAAAACTATTTTTTTAAGAGTCAAAGCCTTTATAAGATCATTAAGTCATGAGGGCAGAACGCTCTTTAGTAGGATTCAGGTCCTCATGAAGGGGTTTGAGGGAGCAGCCTGAAGGACCTCCCCAAGCACCAGATGTCAACAGCATGATCCTAGCTTTCAAAACGGTGAGCAATAAATTGTTACTGTTGGTGAGCTGCTCAGTCTCAGGGATGCTTGTTACAGCAGCTCAGATGGACTGAGACATTGTATGCTTCCTACCACTGGAGCCCCAGGAGGTACTTCGTCCTTCAGGGCTGGCTGGAGTTGAAGCGTGTGTTCTGACGCCGTGAGGGCTGGGCTGGAAAACACTCACTGGTGGCAAGATGGCGGCCGAGGCTCTTCTGACCCTGATACACTTCGGGAGCCCGCCTTGAATCATGTCTGTTTGATGGTATTCATGGCCCCCCCACAACTTCCTGGCTTCCTATCTGATAAATGACATCCCTTTCACTGCCCCTCTGAGTTCTTTCTGCTCCTCTGTGGTACAAGTCAGCTGCTGTATCTGAGAGCTAGCTAGGGTCTTGCCTTCTCTGATGACGTCGATGGTGATGTGTACTCAGAGCATCTGACTCCATGTTGGAGACCAGCTCCTGTGGTTTCCTGGGCTCCCAGAGCAAATCCATTTGGTGCCAGCACCTGTCCCCATCATCAACAGTACATGACATTCTCCGCACCCATGATCACACCCACCCTTGGTCAGTCAGAATTCTCCGTGTTCCCAAAAGGAAAGGGGCTAAGAACAGCATTGCGTCTGGCTTTTGGTGCCGAGGACAGAAACCTCTCTGTAGCAGGCTCACGCTCTGCCGCTGAGATGTACCACCCATCTTAAGGATAACTTTGTGATATTAATGGCCTGTAACTTAGCATGAGTCAAAGCCCGATTCCTGCCCATCTCCCAGGAGTGCTAGGATTTGAGTGTTGCTTCCTGCCTCGGAAGGAAACGCAATCGACCTTGTACCTTGAGTGAGGAATTCACAATGGCTCCCGTGTTCCTTAGAAAGCGGGCTTCCCATGGGCTCCACCAGCTCCTCTCTGCTCCCATAAATCAGGATTTAAAGAGACAGAGAGACACTCTGTGTGTGACTTAGTGCCTCTAATCCCAGCCCAAACAGGCAGCCGAAAACAGAAATATTAGTCAACAATCTGCTACTTGCAAGTAATCCCACCTAGCCGGCTGTGGAGAAGAAACAGTTTTCAGCCTGGGTCTTTGAAAAGGTCATTTTTTTTAAACTGCACTAACCATGAGGGCAAAGTCAAGGTAGGGAGACAGACATAGGGCCCCAAATTAGTGGTACAGTTCACTTGGAGTGCATGTGGTCATGGCAAGTGTGTGGCCCCAGCTTGTCACAGCTATTGATTGACTGCTCGCAATATTGCAGGTGATTTAAAGAGTTCCCCGCCACCTTGTTTGTTTAATGTCACCTCCATATGAGAATGTCAGCCTCTGACATGTTTGACTTCTCTGCAGGACAAATGCCAAGCCACGTGCGGTTGGCCCACCCACGCCTATTGTTCCTTACTTTCCATCAGAATGGTGACAATAGTCACTAAATATTTAATTTCAAAAAAGCACTGACTAATTCCCACTACTGTCCAAGACGATGGTTTTACACGATGCTGGTACAAGACCAAGAAAGCCAAGCTTTGTCCAGTTCTTGTCTCTATGCTTATAAAGTCCTCCAATCTCACGCCGCACTTAGCAGTGCTTGGAGATGCCATTTGGCAAGAACAAAGTTGCAAGGGGCCAGGCAGAGGCTCACAGAGAGAGGCAAGACTGTCTGGGGCCAGAGGCCAAACTTGGCCAACTGAAGACAAACACGGCCTGGAGATAAAAAGAGAGGAGGAGAGCACCCAGGGGAAAATCAGGCAGGGGCTGAAGAGGAGGAGGCGCAGGCAAGAGGGAACAGAAGGAGGGCTATAGAGAAGGCAGAGGAAAGGACCGAATTGGATAAACATGAAGGCAGGAAAAGCAGCAGGAAGGAAGACAAAAAGAGAGGGAAAACAGAGAAGGAAGGACAAAAGAGAGACTAGTTGGCAGGAAAAAGAAGGAGAAAGAACGGCCACAGGAAGGACACAGTCCAACCATAGAGGGTGGCAGGGAGAGGGAGATGGGTCAGCGGGTAAGTTGCTTATCCTGCAAGCGTGAGGACTTGAGTTCAGACCCCCAGAATCCACGTAAGAGCTGGGCCAGTGGACAGATGTGCCGGCCACCTGTAATCCCAGTGCTTGGGGAAGCAAAGATGGGGAATCCCCAGGGCAAATTTGCTAGATCGCCTAGCCAGTTGATGAACTCAGGTTTGATTGAGAGACCTTGCCTTAGTAATACAAGTACAGGATGCATTGAAGACATTCCATTTGGGTCTTTGCATACATGAGCACATATGTACACACACCCACAAATACACACATGCATGCCAAAGAAAAAGAGGATCGCATAAACACCAAGTGACTACCACAGTTAGAATGTCTCCTGTAAAACCCATGTTAGAGCTGAAATTTCATTACCATTTTAATGGTATCAGAAAACAGGGGAAGGGGACTGGCAAGATATGACTAAGCTGTGGGGACACCATCCTCATGAGTGGATAAGTGTCATTATCTTGAGGCTGGGTTAGTTAACTCAAGACTGAGTTTGTTATAAAAGATTTCTGGGGGCTAGTGAGAGGGCTCAGCAGCTAGAGGTACTTCCTGTGCAATCCCGATGATCTGAGTTCGATCCCTAGAACCCATGGAAAAAGATGGCAGGAAAAAAATCAACTCCACAAGTTAGCCTGTAGCCTCTACATGCACACCAGGATGCATATATAAGCATGTGCATGCAACACCTGCATGCGCACACACATCTGCACAGAAAATATTAAGTTAAAAAATGTTTTTAAAATGGGGTGATGAGCTTGGTCCAGCTTTCAGTCTCTGGCACACACATTTATTTATACACATCATGAAGACCCTCACCAGCTTCCTACAGACCAGGCTGGCCTCAAAGTAGCTGAGGATGATCTTGAACTGATCCTTTGGCCTCCACTTCCTGAATGTTGGCATTATAGCCCAGTGTGACCACACCCTCAACTTCCCATCTGTCTATCTTGAACACCCCTTAACCCCACCCCGGCCCAAAGCTCACTAGAGTATAAGAAGCACCAGTGCAGCCTCCAGAATCCTGTTCAAGGTTGTTAGTTAAGTGAATTAAAGCAAAACCAAAAATTCAATTCCTAGGTTTTTTTTTTCCACTCATACAACTTTAACAGGTACACCGGTCCCTTCCCTCCCTCCAACCTCCCACCGCCCTATGTCCCCTCCCCGCTCCCCCATCCCTCCCCATCCCCGAGTGCCTCCCCCTCCCATCCCCGGCAATTCCTAGGTTATGTCAAATGGTTCAAGCACTCAGTAGCCACCACTGACTACCGTATCGGGCAGGAAAGACACAAGCTTCTGGTATGAACACAGAGAGCCTACAGCAAATGTACCAAAGAAGACAATTCCTCACTACACTGCTCCTACACACATCTATTCAGAGCCTAAGCTATTGAGAAGACAGGATCATGGGTGATTGACCCCTCCCTCACCGCGGTTTCCTACTTTTATTCCATCTATCTTTGAATATACTCTTAGAACAAGACTCTAGTTTAACAGGTTTTTATCTCTGGCCAGGGGGTGACATCCAATACCCGTCACAGGGTGGAGCCAAGGGCATTGCAGGAGCAGCAAAACTGAAAAAAAAAAATCAACAAACCATAATCCAGAGCATCAGAGACTCTATATCAACCACCTGGAACTAGGCCAGCCTAATCTCTCCCCATCCTGAAGCTCAGGGAAATTTGTGGAAGAGGGGGAGGTAAGAGTGTAAGAGCAAAAGGATGGGAGGAGCAATGATATGTAAGTTACTCCATACAAGTTAGGGCCGAAGCAATCATAATTGGACTTCGCATGCCCTGCACAATGTCCAACACACTATTAACCTCACAAAGTCTAGCATCTGCTAAAGGCACCAAGATCCTTGGAGGCAAGGGATTGACAGCCATAGTAGTGTTCCTATGCTTAAGGGGAACACAGGAAAGGGTTCTGGGAAATGCCCCTGGGTCCTTGCACCTCATCGGAGAGGAGGACCCAGAGGAGAGTTTGGCATGCACATTAAAGGATGCTCCGGGGATGAGAGGGAGAGGCACTGGAGGATGGGGAGGGAGGGGAGAGGAGAGGGGACCAGTGTACCTGTTAAGTTTGTATGAGTGGAAATAAAAAAATAAAATAAAATAAAACTTTTCATGTACAAACCAAAAAAAAAAAAAAAGAGAGAAGAGAAGACAGGATCATGGGGTGTATTAGAAAGAATCACGAAGAAGCTCAGGTGAATAAGACTAGAATTTTGTTGCCAGATTTATATCCATGTGGCAGGCTTGTGTGGTGATTCAGTGACAGACTGCCAGGATCTCTAGCTTTTTGTGCCACGAACTCCTGGGAGGTCTGCTCTTGTCCCAATCCTTTTTAAGTTGCTGCAACAGAATGCCTGAGACTGGGTGATTTCTAAAAGAAAGAGGTTTATTTTGGCTC
This sequence comes from Typhlomys cinereus, assembly GCA_023101885.1. Taxonomy (NCBI): domain Eukaryota; kingdom Metazoa; phylum Chordata; class Mammalia; order Rodentia; family Platacanthomyidae; genus Typhlomys; species Typhlomys cinereus. Next base: position 5,381,003 of record JALPQD010000134.1, on the reverse strand, counting down.
ATGATTCTGCAAGTCCAAGGGCATAGTAGTGTCTGCTAAGGGGGTCCCAGCACAATGGAAACTGAAAGGACAATCAGTCCAGTGCACAAGAGACAACACACGAAGTGTTTAAAATAATGCACTCTGACAAGAAAGACGCCCGTCCCTCTTAACAGTCTAATCCTCTCTGACGGACCCCTCCCCCTTCCCAACACTGCTACAACAGTAATCAAATTGAGGCCTGAGTTTCACCAGGCATAAGCCAGACTCAGACAGTCACATTCACGGGTCCCTCCCTAGAATAAGGTTAGGAAACGCACAAACAAAACACAATTACAATAAAAACTAATTATGCTGAAATGTAGTTATTAAAATAAAAAAGCACCATGGTGACACTGTAATATATATGTGTGTCTTTATTAACAGTAATTAATAAGATAGAGTGGCAGGTCCAATAAATGCTGTAATTTCAAAGAAGTGAGGAGTGAAAATGATATTTAAAGATCTAAGCAGCCACAGTAATGTGAGATGAAATGTGGATGATTTCCACGAGAGACCGGAGCTCGGGCTCCGTGAAGGCCGCCATGGTTTGTGTTCTGCGTTCATAATTGAAGGAAATGTGAGATCTCATTAGCAAGTCCGTGGAAACAAAAGGATGATGCAGTTGTTGTCCAAGTTTACAGCCAGAGAGGGTTGGAGACTCCAGTGTCACCTAACGGCCTCTTGTTCTGCATCAGGTCCTCTTGGGGCCACCCCGGGGGAAGTCTTAGAAACCAAGCCTGGAAGCCACAGTGTGTCTATCATGTGTGCCCTGGCTCCGATGTCACACCTAGCCGCCTCACAGATCAAATGAGATAATGCATTCTGTCACTGTGGCAGAAGAGCTTGATACAATGAAGTGGGAGTGACCCGGAAGCCCTGGAGATAAAATCCCACTCCCCCAGCTTGGCGTTTCCGAGACTTAAGGTCCTTGTTTTGACACCATTTCCTTCCGGACCCCATTTGGTAGAACCGCACCCTCACCCTGTGGGCCTGTAGGGACCTACTTCCCTCGGCCATTCACACGGAAGCCTGGCAGGTCCCCAGGAAGAAGGTAACGAAATCAAAAAATAGCCTCTTCTCCGAGGGGAAAAAAATTAAAAATAGATTCCAACCACATGAAAATTTGGGTGGAAAGAAAGGAAAGGAAAACAAAATGAATCATCTTTATGTGTTTTGCTGAGCGAGAGCCTGTTGCCATGGCTACGGGGCCCTGTGTGCAGGCCTGATCTTTTCCAACGAGTTCAAGGCCCACCAAAGAACCAATGGGGGCGGTGCCATTCCCGAGATGCTATGACCACCGCATCTGTGATCTCCAAGCACAGTCCCTGCCACCGAACAGGTTGCATTAATGACCGTCACAGTTAATTTAGTGCTTCCTTGCCATTGTGATCTGTCTATCGCTGTCATTGAGCAGAGAGTGCTGGTCTGGATCTCCTGGGAGTTCAGGGAACTCTTGCCTGGTTTTGCAATCTAGACAAATCAGGGGAGGCTACGTGAACTTGCAGAGGAGTCCGGGTCTTAAATCACTGAGTAGGAAAGTCAGTTTTGCAGTCTGCATCAAGCAGCCGCTGCCTGCCTTCCGGGTGGGCTTGCTGCATGTAGGCTTGCTGTATGTACAAACACCCCCAAAGAGGCAAGGAAAGACGAGAGTTGGCCAGCAAGATGCATGCTATCTAGGGGAAGTAATCTCAGGGCTGCGGGCCGGTCCCTCTGGTTTGCCAGACAGTCCCCCGAATAAGAAAGGCTGAATTTGTGGATTTCTCTTCTTGGAATTGGAGTTTTAGTCTTTACCCCCAAATTAGAACAAATAGCTCAAGGATTGGTGCTGTTTTCTTAAAACAGTAGCTATCTGCTGCATTTAAGAAAATCCAGCATATTGCAACTTTGAACTTAGAAAATAGATGTGTTGGACAGGGAGGTAAAAGGAAACTCATTATATTAATGCTTCATTTTAAAATAATTGACCGAATAATGTGGCACACAGGAAATGAAAAAAAAAATGTGATCTTCAACTACAGACTGGAGAAATACTGCTGGAAATATCATTGAGAAGATTGAGAATAGGAGTAGATGATCAACAAGAAACTTTGCACTGACAAGACTTTTACTGAAATTGATAACTCACCACTGTGTTTCTATAATACTGTTAGGAGACGCCAAAGGATTTAAGACTAGAGGGTGTTGATATACGCAACTGGCTTGCTCTCAGTGTTTGAGTTTTCCTCACTTTGAACTCATGTTCGAACCCTACCTCTCAATGTGATGGTTTCAGCAGGCGGGCTCTTTGATGGGGTCATGAGGATGGAACCTTTGTGAATTCATGACTGGGATTCTCATTCTCTTATAGAGGAATTCCCAGAGGACTTACATGTCACCAGCTCCCTTGAGAGGACATAGCAGAAAGGTAATTTCTATCTGTGATCTAGAAAAGTGGGTTCTTTACCAGACACCAACTCTTCTGGCACCTTGCTGTACAGAGGATTAAAGCAACCTTACAAAAGAAGATCTTTAATACCATGTGAAGCCAACAGTCCTCTGGGAATCGGGAAGCAGACTCACTACTGAGCGAACCAGGACCTTTATCTTGGATTTCCCAGCTTCCAGAATAGTGAGAAATAACTTTCTGTTGTGTATAAGCAACCCAAGTGACTAAGACAGGAACTTACCTTTGAATAATGGAGAAAAAAATATTATCACTCAGTATCTGAGGAAGATTGGTTCCAGGGGCCTCCATCAATATCAAAATCCTCACATGCTCTGGTTCTTTCTATCAAATGGCACAGTGTTTTCATATAGCCTACCTATATCCACCTATATACTTGAAAACACCTCCACATTACCTACAATACAAATATACTGTAAATGCTACATGAATACATGTTGCAATTTTGTTTGACAGTTTAGGAAATTCTGATAAGAAGAAAGCCTGAATATGCTCAATTCAGACAGGACCATCCTAAACCTGACTACATTTGTTGTATATGGGTGTGTTTGCTTGTTTTCTTGTTTATTTCTTTGCTCGTTTATTTGTTTTTGACAGGGTGTCATGAAGCCAAGGAAGATTGAAATTCTGATCCTCCTCCTGCTACCTCTGGAATCCTAGGACTATAGATATGTACCTACCACCATGTTAGGTTCATACAGTGCTGGGGAAACGCAGGGTTTCCTGCATGCAAACAAGCACTCTACCTACCCAGCTACACTCCCAGACCGCCCAACCTAAAAGTATTAATCCATACTTGCTTGAAGCCACAGATATGAAGCCGTTGGATACAGAGAGCTAATTAGATGTGTATTTATACATGGGATGTGTGTGTGTGTGTGTGTGTGTGTGTGTGTGTGTATGTGTGTGTTGGTAGGTAGGTACATACAAAAAGAAGATCATAAATGACATAAAATATAAAATGTTAGAAACACTTGCCAAGAGAGGGTCTCTCAAACTCTGAGTTGGAAAAGGGAAATCATTACTTGGATTCATAGGATTCATTATTTCATTGTACATTCTGAGCTTCATGCCACCATTTATTGTAATCATTAACTTAAATTAAATTTTCAAATTCATCTATTGGCTGTTTTCTTTTATTTTTAATTGATCATGTGTTCCATGGATTCTTATTATACTTGTTTTATATTGTATTTAAAAATATATTTGGTTTTATTTTTTTCTGATCATTCTCTATAGTTTCTATAACATCTGTATATGATCAAATATTTATAATACAAGGAACATAATCATAGAATGCATACTCCCATTATCACCTAATATTTCCATATCTATGTTATATTATAAAATATTTAATATATCGCTCACAGAATTCCTTTACCAGCTTTTACTGTAGATAATGAACCTAAGATGCTGAGGATGAATTTGATAGGATTATAATCTGATATATGGCAGATCTTGTGCACTCACTTCTGAAAAATTATTTCACGTCCAATAATGTATTTATTTGGATGCCAGTGATTCAAAACATATATGTTTTAAGCCTTTACTCCTTGTGTCTTTTCACACTTAGTAAATTCACATTTATTGAAAATACAAGCTAATATTTGATAGTTTTATTTTAAAAATAGTTGAATGATTAGATTATGATGGGTTCCTACAGAAAGAACTTGAACTATTTCTGAGACAATATTCTGTTGTCTTAGAATATCATGACCATTTTTTCTCACATAGAGCTTCCATCATTTCATGTAAAAAATTTATAAAGTATGTATATTATGATTATAAATTTTCTTGATAAATATTTTCTCTAACAAAAAGTAAATTTTCTACAACAAATGTTATTACTGACTCTTTTATAAGACAGATTAAAATTTTATTATCTATCTTGAAAAAAAATACTTGCCAATGAAACCAGATGTGGTGGTTCACACCTGCAATCTCAAGCACTCAGAGAGGCTGAGACAGGAGGATCACAAGTTGGAGACTTGCCTGTGCTACACAATGAGTTTCAAACCAGCTTAACCTGAGTGAAACTTTGCCTCAAACAATAAATAATAAGAAATGACAACACGTGACCTCCAAGGCCAGGTCATGAAAACAGTCTAGCTCCCACCTCTTTGCCATCCCTCATCCTTGAATCACAACATTTCATGAGGATGCCCAGATTACACACTGAGGCTGATAGAGGGCTCAGCTGGCAACAGCCTCAACTAGTAGGCACTGTGAGATAGTGTTCCTATGCTTAAGGGGAACACAGGAAAGGGTTCAGGGAAATGCCGCTGGGTCCTTGTACGTCATCGGAGAGGAGGGCCCAGAGGAGAGTCAGGCATGCACATTAAAGGACTCTCTGGGGATTGGGGGGGGGGCACTGGGGATGGGGAGGGAGGGGTGAAGGGAGGGGGAGCAGGGGGTTCCGGGGGGAGGAGAAGGGAGGGAGGGAACTGGTGTACCTATTAAGTTTGTATGAGCGGAAATAATAATAAAAAATGTAAAAAAAAAAAAAAGTAGGCACTGTGAGTGCGCAGGCTTTCTAGTGGCTCCAGATGACACGTCACACATCCTCAAGCAGAGACGAGCCATTTCTGTTGTGCTTTTTCCCTGATTGTTCATGCACAGAAGCTGTGAGTATTTAAGAGATGGTTTCAGCCTAGTAAGTTTAAAGGCAATTTGTCTTGCAGCCCCGTACCTGGACCATCTAGAGTGTGGCTATAAACATCCAAGCTTTATCGAAAGAGGGTGGAAGCTGCAATGCATGCCGGACCATGGAGTTGGGAACTGTGTTAGTTAATCTTTGTTGTCAACTCGCCTAGATTTAAAATCACCATGGAAACACATTTCTGGGTGTGTCTGGGAGGATGTTTTCAGAGAGGTTAACTGAGGAGGGGAGGCCCACCCTAAATGTGGGCAATACCTTCTTATGGTCTGGAGTCAGACACAGCATAAGAAAAGAGAAAGTGATCTGAGGGCCCCCACTCATGACTCTCGCTTCCTGACTGGGGACACAATGTGACCAACTTCTTCCAGTGCTCCTCCTGCCCTGCCTTCTCCACCATGACGGACTGCACCCTCAAACCATAAGACTGACAAAATAAACCTTTCTTCCTTAGTCGTTTGCATCTGGTATTTTGTGTCAGCCATGAGAAAAGCAATGGACCAAGCAATATGCATTTGCTGCCACCTTCTAGGGCACCCTAGGCACACTGTGGAACACACACTGGCTGGTAACCACCATGAGTTTAGCATTTGCTAGCTGGTCAGTAGCTCTTCATTGGGTCTTCTAGAATGATCTCTGACTTTTCTGAGGAAAGCATCAAATCAAATGCAGAGCAGATTTAAAAGCAGTGAGCCTGACATTAAATAGGTGTTAAAATATGCGTCGTCTCCATTGTCTTTCAGCTCTAGAGAGCTCCAATCATGACAATAATTAATATAATGGCTTGATTTATTGCCGCTCTTCCTCCAGATCGTATTTATTTCATTATTTTTAAATGTTGGACTCACCCAAGCCGGCTGGCTAAAGTGAAAGATTGTGGAGAATGTTCTGCCAGGAAAAAAAAAAAAAAGAGGAAGGGAGGGGGGAAGGAGGAAGGGCAAATATAAGCAAATATAATTTATAAAATTGGCAACATACAGGACACAGACTTGAAAACTCCACTGCCCCAGGCAATCTTGGAGGTGAGGTCAGTTTTTAAAACCAGGTTATAAACCAGACGCCTTTGCGAAAATGCCTGGCAAGGTCTCCTGGAAGAAACAGTGCTATTGTCCTTGCCTGCTTGAGTCACGTGACTGGGGAGTGGCAGGGGTCCACCCATGTGCAGTCTCAAACATATACTGGGTTTCCTGTCCTGCATGGGGAGCATGCACCCCTTTGGTTAGACAAAATGTCCGTGGGTCAGCTTACCTAAAGTGAGTCGCTGGACTGGACTCGGGCAGGGTAACTCAGCACATGGTCCTTTCACAGCCAAGGGCAGATCTGCAAAAGCTTGGAGTGACCAGCCTCCCACTTGGACCTGGCCGCCCCCTCCCCCGCCTGGGGAATCGTTTCCTCTAATCCTTATGACAAGCATATGAACGAGAGTTTTGTAATCCCCAGATTACAGACAAGAACATGGAAGCTGTCGGTTTCATTTCCCCAGACCACAAAAATGAGAAAACAGAATCAGATCTCAATAACTAATGTTCAGGCGTCCTGCCTAGCTGCGATCGAAGCCAGTCGTCCCGAAACTGAATTTGCATCACACAGCAGATGATGACACACGGTACACAGTTTAAGAGGAGAGACAATTGGCTCAGAGTCACCACACACCCGCACCTTTGTACCCTCCCCACATGGATCTTCAAGGTCATCGTTCAATCCACAAATGGCGACTGACCAGACTGCCCAGAGAGGCAGCAGTGGGTCGGTAGGTGGGCTTAAAGGCTTGGGAAGGGCGGGGCAGGATCAGGTACCTGGTGGGCAGAAAGATCCACAGGAATGGGTTTAGGAGGGAGAGAGAGAGAGAGAGAGAGAGAGAGAGAGAGAGAGAGAATCCCTTTGAGACTCACAAGGAAAGAAAACAAGCCCGAACCGCATCTCTGTGGATTTGCGGCCTAATGAACTAAATCATGAAAGCTCATTTGCGTGTTCAATAGCTACTGCCGTTCCCTCAGGTTCGGTTAGGGCCAAAAGAAAAGGGAGTTAGCTGGGAGAGGGCTCTTCTCTCTCTGTCCTCCTGCCCGCACCCCGTCAGCTTTCAAAGCATGGAAAGATTGATGGGGACAGAAATCCCAGAGAGGTCCCCTGGGAAGCAGAGCCCGGTGAGGCTGACAGAGTGGAGTCGGCACCAACAGCTGGATGGATGGGTTTAAGGAGCCAGGGCCAACCCAGCCATCAGTGTGGAGCAGGCATCTCTGAAAGGCCGTTCCTGATTTAATTTAGTAAGAGAGTAGCTAGCTACACCTAGCTTCCCTCCACGGCAGAGAGCAGGACATTGGACCCCCACAGAACAGCGCTTGTGTGGTAAACGACCATTTGTTGCTTCCGCTTTGTTTTCTTGATCTGTCATAGACAAATCTTTGGTAAAATACAACAAAAATGAATTACTGGGGATAAAATTAAATTTGAAAAAAAAGCCAAAGTTTTAATGGCCATTGGATGCAACAGACATAAAATGACTCTGATATATTATAGAAGTCTCAAAATACTTATTTTCAATTTTTCTATTAGGTTGTCACTTATAGGTAACAAATCGTTGCTGAGCCGGCTCGGGCCTATAGACTACTATTTGAGTACCATTTCCTCAGAGGATTCTCCTATGCATGGTTGGCCACGACCTGCAGTCCTAGCCAGTTATCTAGCAGAGGGAAGAATGTCCCAAAGATATGACATTCTGGAAGAGAAGCTCTCTGGGCGGCAGGTGAGGTAGGCTTGACAGCCCTTTGCTGAGTGTTACATTCTACAGATGTTGATATGCTTGTCCCATCAACTTTCAGCACATCTTCCAGGGGCAGAGCTAGGACAGTAGTGTACTTGATTTTACTTCAGGAGGGGAGCCCAAGGCTCAGGGTGGGACTGAGAGTTTGGCAAGTTCACACTAAAGTAGTGAATCAGAACCTCACTCTGATGAGCACATGGCTACGGTCTCTACCAGGACACCCAAGGGACATGTCCCCCTTTCAGGGGATCCTCTCTTCTTTGGTTTCTAACAGTGTCAATGGCACCTTTCAAATTCTTCTGAATCTTCTTACCTGCCTTCTCCACTCGCTTTTCCTGGAGGAAAGGGAGTTCCGGCCCTTCCAAACAAGTCGACAGCATCCTTTATAGGATGCTCAAGTCAATGAACTTTTGGGGTGTCAACAGAACCAACAAACCCAGTCACTGGAACGGAGAGGATGTGTAGAGTCACTGGGGTCTGGAGTCCCAAACTTATTCCCACAATTCACCATCTGATCCAGATTCCTTCTCTTGCTCACTCTTTCTCAAGCAACCCGAGAGCCCAAGCTATAGACTATTCAGCCCTGCGGGCTTGGGCAGAAAACCCCGTTATGACCACTTTCGTCTTTGCCAGCAGATGTCACCGCAGCCTGGCCTCGGGTTACCAAGCGGGTGCTGCTCGTTGGGGTTGTTGAAGTACTAGGAAGACTGAGGCCAAAAAGTTTCCCAAAAGATGGGATCCTTTCCCTCTTTTCTTCAGCCGAAGCAAGCTTGCTAACCACCAAAAAGATGCATTGCGTACCTGTCTCAATGGATTCTCTCCCTCCACCACCCACCCCACCCTACTTTCCTCTCTTTCCCCCACCAGGGTTAGCAGTAGGGTTCAAAACAGCTGTAATGGTCCAGAATGAATCCGTTCACATCCTTACCAGACCCGTTATTTCCTCTGAGGATAAAATCAGAGTACCCCAGAGATAACTGACTTACCTTGCATTTGTCTTAACAGGCACCCAGAACCACCTCCACCTATTTCCGTTGCCATAGTAACAGAAGGGTCCAAAAAAAAAACCCACCTCGAACAAAATAAGACACTTAAGAGGCATAAACGAAATATGTGATGGTGTGGGAGACTGTAAAGTTTTTATTGCCACCTGTTTGGGAAGACCTGCATAATTCAATCGCGCTCCCGGCATTCGTTCATTTGCGAGGGAAGCAATCACCCCAAAGTTGTGGCAATAAAGTCTTTATAGCCCCCCATGCTGGCAACACCCCACTTTCTAGGTACAAAGCCCCAGTTTGATAAACTTACGCTTCTCGCATTTGCATAATGGAAATGGACAAGATTTTAAACCCAGGCTGTTGGGAGGCATAACTCAGCCGCGCAGCTCTCCTGGAGGCGGTTGGGAGGGGCACCAAACTGGGCAAGGGCAGTGGAAAAGATTTTTCCCATTCCCTCAGAGTTGAGGCCAGGCAGGTTCTGGTTGGAAGTCATATTCCTCTTGGATCCAAGACTCATATCTTCAAAGTAGCCTCTTGGGAAGCTCCCTGGGTGAGAAATCTTGTCTAGGAAGAGTTGAGGAAAGGGTGGTTTGAACTCAAGTACACACCTGATGTCCCCCACCAGTTGCCCACTCCCTTTCCTGTCCCTTCCCAACCCCTTTCTCTCGTTTTCTGGTACCCTCTCCCTCAATCAGCCATTCATCTTCCACCTCTCCCACTATTTTTTTTTTTTTTACACAAACCATTAGGGGCAGGCAAGGTTGTGGTGGCTGCTCTAGGTGCCTCCCCTCTCAGAAGATTACTGCGGCCCTGCCGACTCTCCATGGTAAAAGTTTGAACGTGTCTGCAGAGCTTAATCAAATGCTAATTCCGTGTGGTGAAAGAATTTGCTGGAATCTGCAAGGGAGCTCCTGGCAGCAAGAAAATGCGTTGATTCACTCCCAAATCTGCTTTGCCCAAGCCGGGCGCGATTTAGACCATAAAGCTGCGCTAACTAAATCACAAAGTGCTGCGTGGATCACACAGCCATCCTTTGTGTCGTTAATGAAGGGAAAAACGGGGCTTTATTCTGAAGCTTTGTGTATAATCAGATGCCATGTTGTAAAGCTCTGGAAAACACACCAGAAATCATAATTGAGAGGAAATAAAAGGGTTCGTCCAAAACAGCGTATGATTTAAATAAGGAAAAAGAAACTGCCCCCAAGATTTGTGCGTTTCAAGAATCAACTTTTAATTCATTCGTCAGGAGATTACAGAAGGGGAGGAGCAGCCTTTAAAATAGTATGAAAAGCTAGTTTAGATGTAAATGAGAGATAATGGGCTTTCACCAGGAAATAAGCAAGGAGGCCAAGTTGGTGCCCGGGCAGGGGAAGGGGGGCATCTTGGTCTCTGGTCGTCCCTTCTGCAGACTGCTCGGGTGTGCGGCAGGGCGGGAGAGAGAAGTTTCTTGCCACCGACTCTGGTAAGAAGAATGGTGTCCAGATTGCTTGTTGTGGCTACCCAGGGTTTTGAGGCTTGGCTGATTTGGGATGGTTGTGGGGGAGGGAAGCTGGGTTGTGATTCTGCCCCCCAAAATCTTGGTGTGACCATTTGGAGGTCGCTGAGGAAAGGGGCTGGGTCTTCAGTGCTCTTCGGTCGGTCGTACAGCTGGAGTTTAAGGAGCGCTGAGTTGAGCCCTCCCCAGCCTTAATTCACTAATGATTTGCTTATTAGTTCGGATCAGGGAGCCGGTTTCTGGAGAGATATGAATTGCCATTGATTTAATCCTCTTCCCAGCACGCGCTCCCGCCCCAGGGCGAGGCTAGGAGGGGAGGGGGGCGGGGCTGCCAGCCCGTTCAAGAGCTTTGTCTGCTTTTACCCACCATCTGCTGGCAGGCAGAGAGGATCTGTGGATGGAGGGACTCCATCTAAGAGCCCACGCCTGGGGTCTAGACGTGTGTAGCTCTGAATGACTGAGACTGACTTCAGCGGCCTCCTTGGAAAATACAAGATGTAGAAACGACTCCCTTAGCTCCAGCATTAAACTAGAATGCCGTGGAGAGGAGGAGACAGAATTCTGCACAGCACCGATGGATCATGTCCCCCGGGGCCACCGTCGGCCTCTGCAGTTTACAAGGGAGGAAGTTCAGCTGCAGAGAAGTTGGACGAACTGCTTGGGGGTCACACAGGTGAAACGCCAAAGACCCAGCTGCTCTGTAGAGTCTTAAGTCTTCGCTACTGAGCTGTGTGCTGTGACTGAACTGCTTCAGCCTTGCACACATCTTCTCCTCTGACTGTCCCTCTGGACACGGTCATCAAGAACAATTCCCTGGGGCTGGAGAGGTGGCTCAGGGGTTAAGCCTCTGCCTTGCAGGCAGAAGGTCCTGAGTTCACATCCTAGACCCCACGTATAGACCCAGGGGTGGAAGTGGGGGCGACCTGCGTTTCTGGTCCTGGTAGGGCGGAGCCTGTGAATGCCGGGGCAAAGTAAACAAGGAGGAGGTGGAGGTGGTCCATGGTGGTTCCCAAATTCATCCGTGGTTCTACACACACACACATACATGCACACACGCACACACACCCATACACGCACAATTGAATAAAAAATAAGAAGAAGAACAATTTCCTCAACCTGGCCTGGTGGCACAGGTCTGTAATCTCAGCTATTCCAGAAGCCAAGGCAGGAGGAGATGCAAATTCAAAGTCAGCCTGGATTGAGGAGTTAATTCCAGGCCACCCCAGGCAACTTGGTGAGACTCTATCTCAAAAAGTAGAAAGATTGCCAGGGAAAGTGGACAGTTCTTGACTAGCATGTTCAAGGCCTGAGTTCAATACACAGCATCAAAGCAAAGCAGCATTTCCTGCAACTTTCTAATTACTTTGTGTTTGCAGTGCTAGGGATCAAACACAGGGCTCTACCACTGAGCTACATATCCCCCTCCCGCCTCTAATAATAGTCAAGTCATAGCATTCTAAAACATGGTCTCACCTCAAAAATAACACTTCATTCTGGAGTCAAATACGAGTGACCACAAACCAGGAACATGGAACCAGATTCCATTTCCAATGTGATGATAGTTTTGTAACGTTTATAATCACAGTGAAAAGAAAATCTTAATCAAGTCACTTCAAATATGTTGGTGGTGGGCTGGAGAGATGGCTCAGGGGTTAAGACTTTGTCTTGCAAACAGAAGATCCTGAGTTCGGCTCCCAGGTCCCATGTAAAAAACAAACAAACAAACAAACAAAAAACACTAGGCAGAAATGGCAGCTTGTACTTCCAACCCTGGTGGGTGGAGCCTGGGAAATCCCAGAGTGAAGAAAGAAGGTAGAAGCAATCCGGGATGATTCCCGAAATTACCCTTGGTCCTCCACAGGGACATACAGTACCCTCTGATACACCACACACACACACACACACACACACACACACACACACACACACACACACACACACATACACACGCGCGCACACACACACACACACACCAAATAAATATATTGGTGGAAACAACGGGTAAGTGAATTGCAGCAAACTGGAGAGATCTCTGCTTTGGAGCTCGGAAGCTATTTGGAGACATTCTTAGCCATTTGGTTGGCAGAAGCAAGGTTCTTGTTTGTGCATTCCGAAGGGTTTACCTAATCATGGAAAGGGTGGTTAAGTCACCTACGGGGGGGGGCAGTGAATTAAGGGGCTGAAGACAACCCAAGATCATTTAACTCTGGACTCAAAACATTCCAACTTCTCCAGGCCACTGAAGAGAATCAGCTAATCAGTCTTGTAGAAGATTCAATGCAAGGTGGAGTCTCTTTCTCCTTCACGCTGCTCTTTGCTGAGCATCACAAGAAGCGTAATGCAAACGCAAAGTAATTAGCAATCGCAGCTCAGACAGTTCCTCAGTTTACTCGTCCCACCCTTCGCACCTATGTGAAGCCTACCACTGCCCCCTTAATTTAACCTACTGGTAAGTTAATGGTCATTTTGTCCCCACTTTTACATGGAGTCTTTGGAAAGTTCTCCTTTCTGCACCACTGTCTGGCACCTAACACTCACTCCCTGGACGCCCACTGTCCGTGTTGGATATTTCTCATCTCCCCTCTCGAGCAGAACTTCCGAGATCGGAAGCAAACCTTCTCCTTCTTGGCCTTTCTCATTCGCCAGTGCCTTGAACATAGTAGCTCCTCAGAAAACGATTGCCAGCTGACTAATGAATAAAACATGGGACTTGACTTGCGGTTTCTCTGGAATTGCTGGCAGATTATCTTTTCCATCCCCGCAAGCCAGGCTATTCCCCAAAAGAGACCCATTACACACGTTGCTCCCGTCCAGAAGATGCTACTCTAGGATTCCAAAGAAAATGAGAGTGTCTAAGAAGCGTGTCTGTGGTTGGCTGGTCCTCCAAGCCGGAACCCAAAAAAATCCAATCAGCATTTACTAGCGTGTGCTCACACACAGCACTACGGGAAGCTGCTGAAGTGTCTAGGACGGAGGGCATGATGGGTAAGACTGTCAATTTGAGGACTCCAGAACCATTTAGGAGATGAGGCATGCCTGTGAGGCTGTATCATGTTTCATTGACATGGAAAGACCCACCCGTGAGGTCAGCCATCCCATGCACTGGGGTAAGGGACTGAAGAGAAAGGACAAAGTTAGCTAAGCATAGTATTAATGTGCCCAGCTGCTACAAGCCCCCGCCCCCTGGCTTCCCCACCATCACAAGCTGTATCCTTGAACTGTGAGCCCAGATAAACCCTGCTTTCCTTACGTTGCTCCTATCAGTGTATTTTATCATAGCAACAGGAAACTATGGAACTATGATAGAGGGTCTGCCTTTCCATCCAGAGAGCCTTCATCTGGGCCAGTCACTGTGTGTGTGTGTGTGTGTGTGTGTGTGTGTGTGTGTGTGTGTGTGCAAACTGTGGAAGAACAAGGGTCAGGCCCAGCAAGGCTCACAGCAGCACAGCAGAAAGCTTGCCCAAGGAATATGCAGATTATGAAGATGCAAAAGTCTTTACCACTTGCCGGGTTCATCTTACTTACACACAAGTGCTGAGTGCATTAATCCCATTTTACTGATGCAAAAACCAGCTTAGTGAGTTGATGTATGTTTCTGGACATCACATGGAGGGTAGGGGGACTGATCAGATCACCATCTCTCTGCCGCCAAATCCATTTATTGCACCACTCACCCAAGATACCCTCCTGTGTGGGTAGATTAAGGAGCAGAAAGGTGGGAGCGGATCCTAAGTGTGAGGAAAGAAATGAAAGGAGACCAAGGAGACATGGCATCCAAAGGCAATATTGATCCTAGCGTGCATTTTACGTCAGAAAAAGAACAGACTACACCTGGCAGTGTGGGAACTACTGGCCAAATGGGAGTGTGGGCTGTTTATTAAGTGATATTTTTGTATTGCTACAAATTCCTTGGATGTGAACATAGCCGTGTGGTTAGGAAATAGAGGCTGAAAGATTTAGCTATTTAGATGTCAAATGACATTATACCCCCCATACACACACAGTCTCACTGTATTCCCCAGACTGGCCCAGAACTTGTGATCTTCCTGCTTCAATTGCCCTGAAGTGTTAGGAGTGCAGATTTGTACCACCACACCCATGGCGTGGAGGGAACTGTTTTCAAATTCGGTGGAGATAAAAAATGGCTCAGACAGACAACCGAGGAGCAATTCTGTAAAAACAATAATTGGTAGATTAAGATGCAGGGTACATGGGTATCCACTGAGCTCTTCTGTCTTTCTGAGGGTCGACACGGAAATGACCCTGAGCATTTCCCATGCATCTACCAGGAAGGCTGAGGGACCACAGGTGTAGACACCTTGGTCCTGCTAAGTGCCGAGCAGCTGTGAAAACAGATGCATTAGCAGCGAAGTCCATTTGCAAGAAGCTCCTGAGGCAACCGACTATTTTTATAGGTGATTTCAAATGTAAGACCAAAATTACCTACCACGTACCATTAAATACAGAACCAGAAGAATGGTGAGCCAGGCACAGTACCCACCTCCATTTCAGAGACCGAACTCTGGGCTGGAAAGATGGCGCAGCAGTTACGACTCTGCCTCACAAGCAGAAGTTCCTGAGTTCAAAGATCCCAGGTCCTACATCCTAGTGGGTGGACCCCGGGAAATGCTAGAACAAAGCAAAAAGGAGGTAGAAGCAATCCAGGATGATTCCCAAAGTCACCCTTGCATCTCCACAGGCACACAGTGCCCTCTGATACACACAATAAGTAATTTTTTAAAAAATACACATAGACGCTGAAATTTGGGCCACTTATTACCTTAGGTAACACCTAAATGTCAAAAAGCAAGGCCAGGGTCAGAGAGCAAATTTGCCCTCGAATACAAATGGGAGCAGAAGTTAAAGGTAAAGCCAAGGTTCAGGTTCCAATTCTCCAAATGCCAATCAAAAAGTTCATTTATTCTTTAAGTAGTCGGGTGAACAGGTGAGTATCCACTCTGAGAGGCGACTATCCAAGAATAAGTGTGGCTTCATCCTGTGGATTGCAAACACTCATTGCTTGCCTGCCTCGGCTGTGGCTACGTTTTGTGGGTTTTGTTTTGGTTTGGTTCCATGTGTTTTCTAAAGAACCACATGAGGTGGGGGCGTGACCATTTGAAGACTTGGTTTTGTTTTGTTTCAGTGGTTAGATATTTGCAAAATCTTCTTCAAAATAAAAGTTGTGAGGAAAGGGAAAGACTCCCTCAGACATGCTAAAACTACCCATCGAAAGGAGGTCTAGAGAGCAGAGATAAAATCTTCATCATTAAAGTAAAAGGGAAGTTAGATTTTAAGTCTGAAGTTTGTCCCTAAATGGAACAATAATTTATAACTAAAGAGAAATTTCATGTATGGGTTCTAGAACTCAAACCTATGGGTTTGGTGCCTTGTAGGAAAGTATTTATTGACGCAGAGCAGAAAGATGGGCAAATAACGAGAAGACGGGAAGAGAAAGGAGGCCCGCCCCCAGGAGTCTGGCCAAAGACTCACCAGCAAGAATTCGGGCACCATTAACAACATCTGCTGTGAAGGCTGCCGACGGCAGAGACGATGAGACAATCTTCCTTTTATATAAATATTTCAAATAAGAATGTTAAAATAACAATGGAGCAGGCTCAAGGCCTAACAGAGATGGCCAGACTCTTTGCCCAGATGTAAAACTGCAATTTCCTGGGAATGTCCCAAGCAAGACTGTAAAAACATGTCTTGACTCCCCTGTGACCTAAGGCTTTACCTTATCAGCTGTAATCTTATCCAGTGCACCTCAGGAACCACTATGGTTTCTGAAAGAGAGAGAGAGAGAGAGAGAGAGAGAGAGAGAGAGAGAGAGAAAGGAAGGAAGGAAGGGGGAGGGAGTTCTTTAGAAACCCTTTGAACAATGTAACTTTCAAGCCAGAAAAATGGTGTACATGAGTAAGATTAATTCTTGAGAAACCTACGCCGAAACCTCACACTTGGGTGTGTACGGATCTTTTCCTAAGTGTCTTTTCTTTCCATGAACACACATACTTGCATCTCGGTAAGGACCTCTTCTTGGGTAGGCAGAGATATCTCAGTGGCTAAAGGCGCTTGTCCTGCAAGCCTGAAGAGCTAAGTTCAATCCCCAGAGCCTCCAGGATGGAAAGAGAGAACCAATTCCACAAAGTCAGGACCTCCACATGTATATCATGGCATACACACATGTGTGCCACGCATACAATGCACGCACACACACACGAAATAAGTTTTTAAAAATCTAAATAACTTCTGCCTCTGCTTCATACAGACATGGCCTGGGTATAATTCCCACTGCTACTGCTGCTAGCACCAAGCTACATCCCCAATCCTATGCTGAATTCTCACATCAACCCTTCAATCAAGGGGCGGGACCTGGAAAGAACTTGCAGAAGACAGGTTACCTCCTACGAGATGCTAGAATGGTTTAGCTTTATCATTTCCGAAAGTGAAGTTCTGGGGATGCCTTTGGCAGCAGGTAGGAGACGAGTGGGTTCTGACAGGAGCAGCCTTCCAAAGCAGGTGACCTCACTGTGAGATGGGAGAGTCCAGCCGAGTATGAAAAAAAACCCTCACTACTGCCACCACCACCGACACAACGTAAGGGGCATTTCCTGGATACTTGATGGTTCCAGAGAGAAGATCAGTTCATTAAGGCAGAAAAAGGCATGATGGGAAGAGAAGCTGGTGGCAGCTCCAGTCACATCAGTAATCATGGAGGCAGAAAGACAGCAAGAGGTAAACTGCTGGAGGAAGCAGAGCTGGGACCGCTAACCTCAACCTTAACCCTAACCCTAACCCTAAACCCTAACCCTAACCCTAACCCTAACCCTAACCCTAACCCTAACCCTAACCCTAACCTTAATCCTAAACCCTAACTCTAACCCTAACCCTAACCCTAAACCCACCTCCACGGCATACTTTCCTCTAGCAAGGCTCCACCCCCTAAAGATGCATCACCTTTCTAAACATCAACATTAGCTAAGGATGCAAACACATGAGCCTGGGGGGACAACTCACATCCAAACCATGACACTACCCCAAGCAAACCCTCTGAAAGTCAAGTATAGCCGGAAGTCCTACTCGGGTCAAGGGCACACATGGCTCCCAGCCATTTTCTGTCGTGCAAGAAACCCAGAACAAGAGCAAGAAGAGAGGTAAAGCCAGCCAAGGGTCAACAGAAGCTGTGCCCGTTGGGAAAATGGTAACTGTCCTGATGGTTGCTATTGGCTGTGGTTATTGCCATATTTATCCTGTTTTTGATTGAGGAGGCAGACTATGGCAAAGAATAGTCATGCAACCTGCTCCCGATTTGCCTCCCAAATGTTCTCGAAAAGAAGTGTCTGGTTCAGGGGCATGTGCTTATAACCCAGACCTGTGGGAGGGAGAGTCAGGAATGTCACTGGGGTTCCCTGGCTACCAGGCTGGCTCCAGACTTAGTAAGAAACGCTGTATAACATAATAAGGTAGGGCCTGATACAGGAGGGTACCTGACGCCCTTCTCTGGATTCTCCATGCCCTTGTGGGCATGTGGATGCCTGCAAACACACACACACACACACACACACACACACACACACACACACACACACACAATTCTAGCTTTGTTTGATTTATTATTTTCTGCATTCACTTACTTTCATCTATGGTCTTCCTTACCCAAAGGGATTGTGCTTCCAATCGATGCTTGAAACTGCAGGCAATACCACACCCTGTGTATACGCTTATATTTTCCCCTATATATGTGTGCCTATTAAAGTATTTAATTTATAAAACTGGGCACAAGGGGATGCCCCCATCAGTGGGGCAGCCCGAGGAGGGGCCACTTGGTGTGCCACAGAGGATTGAACCCCCACGAGAGTAGGCAAGCCAGAGGGAACCCTGGGGCCCATAGAAGTGGATAAGCAGGAGGGTGGAAGGGAGTGAGATGGATTGATGAAGGAAGGGAAGGGAGGATGGGAAGAAGAGATAGGGAAAAGTACTCAATATGCATGTAAAACTAGGGAAAATTTTAAATTATTAAAAAATAAAAATTAAATTGGGCAGAGAAAAAGACTGGCAATGTTACCTAAAAAAATACAACAATCAACAAATTACAATGGTGACATTAATGTTTCTCTCTCTCTCTCTCAATACTTTATTGTTCTATTTTCACCCTTCTTATGATGAACAACACAACGATGCGAAAGACATGACATCTTGAACAGCAATTAGTATGCTAACACTAGAGGCCTGGGAACACAAGCACTGAGCACCACTATGGTCTTTCTGATAACTGACATGGCCACCGGTGACTCATGGGCAAGTGGATACTCTAGACCAAGGGGTGGTGAGTCTCAAACTGAGGAGGATGGAGAAGGAAGGTATGAGATTTCATGATGCTATCACGGAATTTGTTAACTCATGGATTCCTTTTTCCTGGAATTTTCCATGTTTGCAGATTATACTACAGGTAACTAAAATTACACAAATCCAAACCTGAATGATGGGGGAACTACTATATTCTGGATTATTTGGTTTTAAGAAAATGGTGAAAGCTGACGGCAACAGGAGACTGGTTTATAATCACTGAGTTTGGTTCTGTTTATATTCATTATCATGACCATGAGGAATTTATCTTACCCATCTTACTCTATTTCCCATTGTCTATTAACTATAATTCTCAGAGGAGGAGGAGAGAAGGAGGACGAGGAGAACAGTTCTGACACAACCTATCCTTTTAATTTCTTTTTTTTTCCCACTTCTCTTGTCTACATGTGTGTGGCATATGTGTTTGCATGTATATGGATGCATGTTTGCAGGTGTGCAAGCACACGTGTGTGGAGGCTGAGATTGATATTATGGTTTTGAGATTGGCTATCTAACTAAACCCAGAACTTACCCAGACGAGTCTAGCTAGCCAACTTATAGTGAAGACTGCCGGGCTCTATCTTTCTGGGCAGAAATTACCTACCTGGCTTTTTTTTTTTAACTATGGGATCTGGGGAACCAGACCCGATCCTTCTGCTCAAATGGCAAATGCTATAGCTGCTCAGCCATCTCCCCAGCCCCATCTTCCTGGTTTGCCTCTACTACCCACCTCTGGGTTTGTATTACTAGAATTTTGTCATCCTAGATATAAATGTTCCTGGTAGAAAGGCTCTCTTACTGCTAACTTACTAGGTTAGGTAATCATTCTTGCTTTCTATATATCTCATAACTGGAGGTTGGGGGATGCTCTCTTTTTTTGCTTTTGAGATGGGATTCTGCTATCTAAGTGTAGCGGGTCTAGGAATCCTATACTGAGTGACCCTCACACCTCCATCTTGGACTAGGTCACTCAGACTGATCTTAAACACCTGGGCTCAGGGGATCTGTCTGTCAGGTGTGCCCCACTGTGTTCAACTACAACTAGAATAGTTAACCCACTTACATTCATGTGAAATGTGGTATATTTGCATACAGTATCTTACCACCATTCTTTTTCAGGCCTCCATTTGTTTGGATAGATTGCTTGGATTTTTATTCTCCTCCCTCCCTCCCCCACGGGCCTGGAAATCACACACACACTATTTCTGCTTTGAATGCAACCCCAAAGTTCTAGTATACGTACTTGACATAGCCAAGATGAAGCTAATCAGTAGTTCTGTTCTCATCTTGCACAATTCTAGAAAGCGCTTTGGTTTCAGTTACCGTCTCTATGGCTCATGTTACTGTAGTACTATCTCAGTGCTATTTGGTTTTCTGTCCCTTGAAATACACGAGATTGCTGTGATTTCACGAATCTATGCTTACTGACTGACTTATTTAACATAGCTTTCTAGAAGCAGTTTCTTTGTTCTGGAATACAATTTTTCTTTAAAGAAATGTGCTGTCGAGTCCAAAATATGTGGAAGGGAAGATCGTTGTTTTCAATGATTGCATATATTTTAGTTAATTTTTTAAGGCATGCATGTGGAGGTCAGAGTTTCAGAAGTCAGTCTCTCCTTTTACTATGTGGACTTCAGGTGGCCAGGTTTGCACGCAGGAGCCTTTACCTGCTGGGCCATCTCCTCTGGCCCTGGAGTACAACTTTTAAGAGTCTTTCCAGCAAGGAAGCCATAAGCCAAAGGCAATTTCTGTCTGTGTCCAATGTGTTTATCCCACCTCTATCCTTGAGTGTTTCCTGGTTTCATTGTGGCCAGTAAAAAATCTACTGTTTCTATAACATCCTCTGTTGGTTTCTGTCTGTCCTCCCTAGTTACTTAGGTCTCTTTCTTTCTGGAATCTAACTATAATGTGATATACCAACAGGATGAACATAAATACACTCTGATTCTGCGCTCACTGGTTCTGGGATTCCTAACTCTGAAGTCATTAAATACTGCATTTCCCATATTCCCTTTCATCCCTTCTGAATCCCCATTGCAGATCAACCATTCTGTTCCATCCTCCACATCTTTTCCCTTCTCTTATTTTCATTTCTCTGCGTCGCATCCTGGGCAATTCTCTAACATCATTCTGCTTTCATAATTTCTATTTGTCTCATACATAGATGCTTTTGTTTTGATGACTGTATGTCTATTTCTAAAAGTGCTATTTATATTTCTTCAGAACACAAGTTCATTTATCATGGTATCTGTTTCTTTTCTTTTCCTTTTTTTTTTTTTTTTTTTTTTTTTTTTTTTTGCTTTTGCTTTTGTGCTTTGAATCCTTTTTCAATGTGCTAATTTTGTGGCCTCCAACATATTGTTATCTAATGTTCTTGGGTATTTACTCCTGCTGTTCTTGCTCATGGTTGATTTTTTTCTTCAATTAGTTTATATTTTCAAATAGCGCACTCGTCATAAGCGTGGCTTGACGTGCAGAAATTTCAGCAGGCCTAATTGATGGGGTGTCTTCTGTGAAGTTTTTTGTCTGTCTGTTTCTGACAAGCTCCCCAGGGGTTCCTTATCATTCTTCTGACAATGTCTTAGCTTGACGCTTCTTAGACCACACGAATAATATATATTCCATTCCAAATTTTCATAAGCTATAGGTCAACAAATTTCTGAAAGAAATATCGTTTTCCAACTCAGAACCTAGGACAAATCAGACAAGCCCGTCTGGGTCACTGGGCAGATTCGTCCTCACCAGTCCTCTCACGCAGAGTTCTAGCTTTATGAAATGGATCTTAGGGGACTCAAAACATCAGTTCCTGCCCCACAAGTGGATATTAAATTGTCTAAAGCCCTAGAGTATTGGTGGCTGTCTCGATCCCTTCTGCCCCACCCTCAGGCGGTCATCCCAAGTCACCAGCTGCTGCCTTGGCTTTCAGTACCCTTTGCAGTCACAGCCTCTGTCAATTTCCTGTGCGCTCATCTATTCATTCAAATAAATATTTGTTTATTTCCAGATAACTGTAGAAAATGGGTTTTTGGGTTATCTTGATCATAACTGGAAGCCAAAATGTATTTATATAAGCAAATATGAAATCCACCAGTTGCTGAGATTCCTGGCTGTGATACTGATATTCTGTCCTTAAGTATCACTGACAGATTGAATATATGGGTTTACTTCTGGGAGGGATCATACTTTTAAATATGATGATCCTAAGAGCTGGCCACTGTCCTAAGTTTCATTATGTAGTATGTTGCGACTCCTCACAGAATACGTGCTCTGCTGTATAGAATTGCCCTTTCCTATCAGAACTGTGTGTTAGTATCACTTCTGCTGGTCTTTGCCTAAACCTGTATGGTCTGTATTAATTTCTTCCTGTGTTGCTGTGACAAAAAAAAAAAAAGAATACTCAAAAGACATAATATCAAGGAAGGAAGATTGATACGGGCTCATAATTTCAGAGTGCCCCGTCCATCAAGGCAGAGAATGACTGTTGGGAAAGCATAAAATGAAGAAGGTTCCTCTATTGTGGCCCACCAGGAAGCATCGAGGACAGATAGGAACCACAGGTGGGTGTGACATTCAAGGCCTGACCCTTCCACATGTCCCAAAGGCTCTACAACTCCCAAAATAGCACCGCCACCTGGGCACCAAGTGGTATGAACGAGCTTGGGGGTGTATTTCACATTGAAGCCAACACTTTAGCGATACTATTTAGTGACTAACCAGAGACACCATACCCAGTGAGAGAAGAGATATCCAGAGACTCTGGAAGCAGGAAGATGTGGCTCTTTTATTTTGCAGCTGTGTGCCCTTGAGCAATGAATCCTATCTGAATCTTAATGTCCCCATCTATAAACTGGGGTAATGCTACTACCTACTTTAAAGGCATATTAGTTAGGTTCTCCAAAGAGACAGAACCAATGGAGGAAGGGGAATATAGATGACTGATAGATGATAGATAGATAGATACATACATACATACATGGATACATAGATACATAGACAGACAGACAGACAGACAGATAGATAGATAGATAGATAGATAGATAGATAGATAGATAGATAGATAGATAGATAGATAGATAGATAGATAGATAGATAATGGAAAATGGATCACATTGAAAGAACTGAGAGGTCCCGCAATAGACCATGTACAAGGTGATGTGGTTCAGTCCAAGTGTGAAGGCCTCAGAACAAAATTTAAGTCTCAGTCCAAGATCAAAGGCCCAACTAGAGAATTGCTGGTACGAATTCTGGATCTAAAGATGAGAGAACACGGAGTCCAGCATCTGTGAGCACAAGGGGATCCCACTCCAGAGGACAAAGAGGATGAATTTATCTTATTCTGCTCTTATGTTTTCTCCAGGCCTCCTACTGAGCAGCCGGTGCCCATCCATACTAGATACTTACCTTCCTCACTCCATCCACTAACTCACATACCAATCTCTTCCAGAATTGCTCTCTTAGAAAATCTTATCAGCGGCACAGAAATTCTTTGGAAACATCACAAAAAGGCTGAGGTTAGAGTTAGCAAGAATGTTTATAAAGAAAACAGCACAAAGTGAATTCCTGAATTATTCTTTTTAAAATTTTGTTGTGTGTAGGGGTGTGTGTGTGTGTGTGTAAAAGTGTAGATGAGGGCACTGTGTGTGCCTGTGGAGGCCCAAAGGTGACTTTGGGAATCACCCTGGATTGCTTCTACCTCCTGATAGCTTTGCTCTGGGACTTCCCAAGCTCTGTCTTCCAGGGCCAGAAGTGCAGGCCACCGATATTTCTAGGGTTTTTACATGGTACCTGGGATTCAAACTCAGGTCCTTTTGCTTGTGAGGCAGAGACTTGACCTCTGAGTCAACCCCCTGAATTATTCTTATTTAATCCACCTGGGTAACCTCTTCTATCATATAAGTGTACCCCTGTAGACTTCATCCACAGCCTTAAGAGAGTGTTACTTTAATTGTGAGTTTCTTTGTCTCACTGAAGACTGTCCATTGCGTTTTTGCAGCAGTCACAAAATTCCCCTGTTGCTATGCTTCTGTCCGTTCAGTGAGAAGTAATGTCAAGCTAAATCGCCTTAACTAAATCTCCATATCCGAGACATGTACCTTGTTTTAGTTGCAGCGTAACACTGGTTAGTATTAACCGTCCACTTGACAGAATCTAGGATCACCCAGAGGACAGGCCTCTGGGCACAGCTGTGAGGATTATCCAGATTCAGGTTAGCCCCTGAGAATGTCTGCGAAGGGTTAGCTAGGCTACACTTACAGATGTTGCTTAGTTGATTCGGGTGGGATCAACTCCCTGGACTTCCGGTCCTGGACTATATGGAAAGGAGAAATTGAGCTGAGCACAAGCATTCATCGTTTCTCTTTTTCCTGACTATGGATGCAATGTGATCCGTTGCTCCAGGCTCCCACCACCTTGACTTGCCCGCCATGATGGACTGAACCCTTGAATTTGAGCTACAATGAAACCTTTTCCCCTCAGGTTGCTTTTTATCACAGCCACAGGAAAAGAAATGAAGACACGTGACTTTATTCGCTGTCTGTAGCTTGGATGATATAAACAGAAAAGACCAGGTCACTTGTCAAAGTGTAATTGGAAGGTAGCCAATCCATGGGATGTGAGAGTTTCAAAAAGCTCCTTGAGATCCCAAGACAAGGGATGTGAGGATTCCTTGCAGACTTGTCCCCACGTCACGAATGAGCGACGGTACTGTGCACACGAACCAGTTTCCTGAAGAGCCGGCTTCTAGCCAGACAGATTTTTTTACTGATCACATGATCAAAAAAAAAAAAAAAAAGCAAAGGAACCTTCTGGTATAATCAGTTTGCATCTGGAAGTGAGCCAAAACATCGTGGTTAATCATTCCCTGTCCACTTTGTTTCTGTGGTCCTGTAAACCTATCAATTGCAGCTTTGCGGGGAGTCCCGTGACTCAGCGTACATGGTAGAGTTGAAAAGCTGCGCGCCCGACGAAATAATGAACAGTAATGAAGAGCCGACTAGCTGACCCTCTGCGCCTCGAATTCTAAGCCTGAATTACTCTTTCACATTCTGGAATCCTGTTAGCAGTAGCCCTAATTATTCTCATGACATTACTATTTTTATGTGGGTTTAATATTTTCCCCACATGAGAAGGGAAAACACACCTGCCTTTCGCTCCTGGGTGGTTAATCATTCTCTGACTCAGGAAGCTGGCAAGCGCTCCGCCATGAGTGACAGTCTCCAGACCGTATGCTAGGCGATCCCTGCCCACGTGCATGAAGGATGCCATTTGTTAACAAGAACCCAGGTTGGAGCAGGAGGCAAAGGCTCACCGAGACCCGTTCTCTCTACAAGAAAACTCAGATGTTGTATCTTGCCACAATGGGAAGTGTGGTGAATGGAAGCTGGGATGTCTCACCTCCACCCCCAAGGTTCAGCCTGGTGCTCAGAGGGTCCAGAAAGCAACAGAGGTCTGAGGATAAGTAGAGTACATGGCTAACTGTGGCACAAGCATCTCGGCTGCAGAGTGCGGGCAGCCCAGCAGCCCTGTGACGCACGTAATCCGGGTGGGTACCATCACTGATGCCCCTTGGGGGTTGAGACTGGCATTGATTTGAGGCTGTGTCCTGAAATCTAAAAGCGAAAACACATTTGCCCTTCAAAACTGAGTGCCAAACACAGTCATCACATAGGATTTTTGGGCTGAGTGGGGAGATCCACTGACTGTGTCCTATAGAAATAGTTTTGCCAGGATAAAAAGTAACAATTTTGCAAATGGGTGATAGACCCCTCCCTCACTGTGGTTTCCCACTTTTATTACATCTACCTTTGAATGTGCTTTTATCACAAGACTCTAACAGCTTTTTGTCTCTGGCCAGGGGGTAACATACAATGCCCACCAGGATGGAGTGAAGGGCATTGCAGGAGCAGCAAAACTGCAAAAGAAAATCAACAAACCACAATCCAGAACTTCAGAGACTCTATATCAACCACCTAGAACTAGGCCAGCTTAGTCTCTCCCATCTTGAAGCTCAGGGAAATTTGCGGAAGAGGGGGCGGTAAGAGTGTAAGAGCAAAAGGATGGGAGGAGCAATGATATGTAAGATACTCTATACTAGTTAGGGCTGAAGCAATCATAATTGGACATTGCATGCCCGGCACAATGTCCAACACACTGTTGACCTCACAAAGTCTAGCATCTGCTAAAGGCACCAAGATCCTTGGAGGCAAAGGATTGGCAGCCACAGCAGTGTTCCTATACCTAAGGGGAACACGGGAAAGGGTTCAGGAAAGGCCACTGGGTCCTTGTATGTCATCGGAGAGGAGGGCCCAGAGGAAAAACAGACATGCACAAGAAAGGACTCTCTGGGAATTGGGGTGGGAGGCACTGGGGGATGGGGAGGGAGAGGGGTGGGGAGGGGGAGCAGGGGGTACGGGGGGAGGAGGAGGGAGGGAGGGAACTGGTGTACCTAATAAGTTTGTATGAGCTCAAATAAAAAAAAATAAATAAATTAACTAATTTAAAAAAAAAAAAAGAAATAGTTTTGCCAGAATAAATTATTCCACCTTTGAACCTTGGGCCTTAACAGTGTCCACATAAGTCTCTGGGCCCCCAAGACTCAACCAATTCATGAAGCTTTAATTTGGGAAGTAAAACACAGACACCCAGCCCACCAAAACTTTTGTCTCTCCATTGCACAGTATAGAGTCGTCAATGATACACAGGTATGCGAGCAAAGACTACATTTCCCAGCTATGCCAGCGAGATGGTGAGTCTGTTATCAACTTGAATGGCCTGAGAGAGGAGCCTGACTGTGAATTGTCTTGACCACTTTCATTGAGGTGGGCAGACCCACTCATTTGTGGGCAGGGCCATACCGTCACCAGGGGATCCAGAATCATGTAAGAATGAGGAAAATGTGCACTCGGCAAGCAAGTATGAGTTGGTCCTTACCCCCTGCTCTTCACTGTTGATGTGATGTAGCCAGATCTCTCATGCTCCTGCCGCTGTGACTTCCTTGCCATGATGGACTGGAATCTGGAAATGAAAGCCAAGTAAATCTATCCTCCCTCAAGCTCTTTTGTGAACCGAGATACATGTTATTCTTGATTAGCCATGTGACTAATATCTCATCTCCTGAATGGGAGACTAAGGCTTTAAACATACACACACTGGCTTTCTCTAGATTCACTCTTTAAAAAAAAAAAGAATTTTATTTACTCTATGTGTGTGTGTGTGCACGCACATGTGTGTGTGTGTGTGTGTGTGTGTGTGTGTGTATCAGAAGGCACTGTGTGTCCCTGTGGAGGACCAAGGGTCACTTTAGGATATGGATTGTTCTACCTCTTTTTTGCTTCACTCTGGGATTTCCCAGGCTCTGCCCGCTGGGGCAGAAGTGCAGACTGCTGCTGTTTCCTCCTGGTGCTTTTATGTGGGACCTGGGATCTGAACTCAGGACCTTCTGTTTGCAAGGCAGAGTCTTAACCCCTGAGCCATCTCTCCAGCCCTCCCTTTTTTTTAAGACTGCAAACTAAGGGCACTAGAGTCCTACAATAGTGATTCTTGGTGTGAGCCCTGGACCGGCAGTCTCCACCACATCTGGGACTTTATCAGCATTGCGCATTCTTGCTTAGTGCCCGGCCTGACACACACCAGGCAGACCAGCTGTTAGGGGGTGGAGGCTGGAAAAGGTGAACTCAAGATCAGCCTGCATCACACAGCAGTCTCAAAGCAAACAATTGCTAAACAATGCTCAGCCCACTTACTAAATGGAACACTTCAGGGGTGTTCCAGGGAGTCCCCAAAGTTTGAGAATCACTGTTCTTAGGAGTCCCCTGCAACCAAAAAGGTCTGTGTCGCACTACTCTATGAACTGGACATAGTGACATATGAAGCCACGGAGGTTTGAGGGTGTGTTTGTGCCTGCCGTTGGGGGCACAGCTTTTTATACCAAACCCATCAATGATGCAGGGAGAAGGGTGTTGAACATCGCTGGGTTCCTAACACTGAAGAGGGCATACACGAGTGTCCTCGCACACCTACAGTTAGCGGTGGCAGCCGTGTGAAGCTCAGCGTGTGGAGGTCACCCCGGGGTGTCTCAGCGCCTCATGCTTCAAGGGTCACCAGGAAGAGCGGGCGATGTGGCTGAATCTAACAACAGTATCTCCTCTGCCTGGGTCACACTGATGAGCTTCACAGGAAACATGACAGACACCAGAACTGTCTGCCAAGTGTCAACTGACTGTGTAAGTACAAGACCACGGTTACAAAATGAAGTCCAGAAATTTTCCAACACCCAAGCATCGACCAACGCCTGGGTGTGAGACAGCCACTATCACACTACCAACCTCTCAAGATGAGCTCTAGAATATCTGCAAGGATACTATAGATACTGGGCAGGGAGAATTTGCGACTCCTGCCCTGTTCCTATTGATTTGGAATGTTCTTTTTCCTTGCAGTGTGGGCAGAATCTGAGATGACGTTCCTATGCTACGTGATACAGCAAAGTAAGATTGTCTTGGGTGCAACTAACCACACCTGGGGCATCCTTTAGAAGCCAAGCGTTTTTCCCTGGCTGGTAACAAAAGAGAAACGTGGAGCAAAGTGTTCCACATAACCTAGAAGAAAGCAAGTGTCCATGTGAACTATTGGGGGTGGGGAATGCCAGGGGCCTTCTGGAAGCTACAAGCAGTCCCCAGCCACTAGCTAGTAAGAAAACAGAGTGCCTGACATCCCACAAACCCAAGAAACTGAATTCTGCCAAATCCCGGGAGCCTGGAAGAAGATCTCAAACCTCAGATGAGAAGCCCCAACCCCAGCCAACACCTTGGATGTCAGCCTCGTGTGAGAGACTGAGCTGAAACCCAGCGCACTGGGCCAGCAGTACAAATCTGCAGAACCATGAGACGGTCACACATCGCTTCACAACAGGGACACATTGTGAGAAAGATGTCCTTAGGTGGTTTTGTCGCTGTGCAAACATCACAGACTGTCCTTCCACTGAAATGGTGACGACAGCCGCAGGCAGGATAATCTTTTCATTTGTTCACATGTTTGTTTGTATGTGACAGGGTCTGACCGAGTCACCCAGGCTGGTCTCACAATCTTCCTGCCTCAACCTCTCCAGGGCCGGGATGACAGGCGTGCGTCACCACGCCTGACCAGTTAGGTAATCCGACCCTAAGAGATTGCTGTCATTGATCAAATTGTCACCATGCGGCACATGAGTAATAAATTGGAAGCATTTTAAGCGTCTAAGTTTGGGGCAATTTGTCATGCGGCCATAGAAAGTTAAACCTGAGGGTGCCATGAGACTGCCAGTGCAGGAAGCATTGCCACGCTTGGCACGAGTCACCATGGTTCCCTCTGATGGCTTCTGTGTGCCCTCCCCCATCTGTGATGTGCTTTTAGTTCAAACACCAGCCTGCACCTGCAGTTCTCATCTACCAGCTGGCTAGGCCAGCAGAACTGCCTCGCTCAGCTTGGGGGAGGGGCTGGTACCCACGTGGGGGGGGGTTCATGCTTCCCCAAGGAGACATGTAGTAAAGGCGAACGGGTGTGAGGATGTAAACCACAGCTTTCTCACGTGGGAACAGGCTCAGACGTGTGCCTCACGCTCTGAAACTCCCCTGGTAGATTCAGGTGAAACACAGACTTGGACCAAGGTGGCACTGTGCCTGCTTGCCCCCCCCACTAGGTACCCATCCTTACTAAGTAAATCCTTCACCCCTGACACTTCACTCCCATTCTTCCCCTATGTAATCCCATGAATTCGTTCACTCATGTATAACTCACACAAAATACTCAAAGCTGGTAATAAAGAGAAGTTTATTTGGCTCAACAGTTTACAAGACTCAGAGTCCAGCATCGGTTGGCCTTGTCTGCTTGGCCTCACGGACAGGGCCCTCTGACTGCCCCACAGCAGGAAGAGAAAAAGCCACGTGAGAAGGTGGTCTCATCTGGCCACGACCCATTCTCATGGAAACAAACTGCGTCCCACAAGAACCACATTCTTCTCTTCCAAGACCGAACCCCCCAGATGACCTAATTACCTCTCCCGCAGGCCCCACTCACCCCTTTAAAGATCCTATTACCACTTAACATTGACATACTGGGTACCGTAAGTCCAACATGTGAACTCTAGCCAAACAACAACCCCACCCTCCAGGTACCATCTCCTAATACCATGCCCAAGCTTTGCACCCCACCCCAGTCTTCGCCGTCCCCCTTTCCATTTCAGGTTGACACAGGCGGGAACGCCCTACTATGCCACTGAAGCTGCCAAACTCTAAGCCACCTGCAATGCGTCTTGTATCTGAGCGCTCCCTTCAAACCATTGGAGCATAGTGAAACTGACACAAGAGATCTCTCATGCACACACAGTACATGGGGCACACATGAAGCACAAATGTAGAAGGCAGGTGTTGCAGTCCCTGCATGGCTGCTGATAAATGACCATCAGATGGCTTAAGGGTGAAAGGGGTTTATTTTCTTACTGATAGTCCAGCTCGACAGGAGAGCACGCACCAACACCAGGCCGAAGGAGCTGGCTACACCATCTCTACATGACGGTTAAGAGAGGGACAATCT
Organism: Typhlomys cinereus; assembly: GCA_023101885.1. Classification (NCBI taxonomy): domain Eukaryota; kingdom Metazoa; phylum Chordata; class Mammalia; order Rodentia; family Platacanthomyidae; genus Typhlomys; species Typhlomys cinereus. The sequence continues at coordinate 5,350,721 of JALPQD010000134.1, read as the reverse complement.
TTCCCGCCAGACCAGCATGTCTGGCCAAGTGCACACAAGGTAAGCATGAGCAATGCGTACAATACGTAGATCCTATGAATACGGAATGCAAAATGCAGACAGCGCAGAATATAGGCGACTCACGAACACCACACACACATGCAAAAGTACGCGCATGCACCTTTGCTCTCCTCCAGTCGCCTGGCCACCTGGACAGGAGGCCAGATGTGAAAAAGACATGACCCCAGCTGCGATTTCGTCGGGGGGTCAGGATTGCTTCAGGCACCACTGTGTTAGAGTAAGGATTAGTCCAGAACATTTTCACCAAGGCCTTGTAAGTGACTTTCTCCTTTCTTCCTCGCGCCTCAGTATTAAATTAACCCTGGGATTTAAATCTGATGCATTAGGTTAAAAAAAAAAAAAAAAGGCTTTTCGAGAAACAAATTCTAAATTAGCAGGAGGTGTATGTGCATCTATTTGAAAGGCAGGCAGTAGGAACATGGACAATATAAAAAAATAAACATGAGGCCTGGAGAGATGGCTCAGGGGTTAAGACTCAGCCCTGCAAGCAAAAGGTCCCAAGTTCGGATCCCACGTTCCATGTGAAAATATTAGGTAGTGGCCTGCATTTTTGGCTCTCGTGGGCAGAGCCTGGAACGCCCCAGAGCTAAGCAAAAAGGAGGTAGAAACAATCCAGGATGATTCTCAAAGTAACACTTGGTCCTCCACAGGGACACACGGTGCCCTCTTACACACACACACACACACACACACACACACACACACACACACACACAGAGAAAATAATTAAATAAAATTAAAAAAATAAACACAACAGTGGGGGGAGCGATGGCTCATGGGTTGCTCAGGGGTTAAAGCCTTTGCATCACAAGGAAAAGGGCCTGAGTTTGCAGATCCCATGTGAAAATGCCAGGCAGATACGGAGGCAGCCTGAAACTCTGGTTCTGGAAGGCAGAACCCAAGAAACCCCAGAGCAAAACAATAAGGAGGAAGAGTGAAGTATCCCAAACCCAGAAAATTAAGCGCCGTATGTACTCCCTAATAGGTGGCTCCTAGTACCAAACTCACCCAGCCCACCTAGAGACACTCAAGGGTAAACCTATGTAACACAGTAATTGCTGCAAGGATTATGAACAAGAGAGATGGGGTAGGAGGGCCACACCAGAAACAAGGAGAGAGGGGACCATGTTACAGCAGAGAAAATAGGCCTCCATCAAGGTCTGCAAGGGGTGACATACAGTGCCCAGCAGAATGGAGTGAAGGGCATTGCAGGAGCAGCAAAACTGCAAAAGAAAATCAACAAACCACAATCCAGAACTTCAGAGACTATATCAATCACATAGAACTAGGCCAGCCTAATCTCTCCCCATCCTGGAGCTCAGGGACATTTACGGAAGAGGGGGCGGTAAGATTGTAAGAGCAAAAGGATGGGGGGAGCAACGATTTCCAAGATACTCAACAATAGTTGGGGCCAAAGCAATCATAATGGGACTTTGCATGCCCTGCGCAATGTCCAGTGCACTGTTGCCCTCATAAAGTCTAGCATCTGTTAAGGGCACCGAGACCCCTGGAGGCAAGGGATTGGCAGCCATAGTAGTGATTCTATGCGTAAGGGGAACAAGAGAAAGGGCTTATGGAAATGCCACTGGGTCCTTATATGTCATCGGAGAGGAGGACCCAGTGGAGAGTTAGGCGTACACAATAAAGGACTCTCTGGGAATTGGGGGGGAGGCACTGGGAGATGGGGAGGGAAAGGAGGGGGTTCGGGGGGAGGAGGGGGGAGGGAGGGAACTGGTAAAAAAATTTTTTAAATGTATAATTAAATTTTTAATAAAAAAAAGTATTAAAAAAAAAAGGAGGAAGAGCAATCCTAGGACAATTCCCAGTGTCACCTTGGGCCTCACAGGCACACACACTCAAGTGGACTCTTGTATACACACACTTACTCCCCGTACACACACATAGCTAAATCAACGAATAAATAAACGGTATTTAAAAAGTCGAAACTCCAAACCAGAACACTGCCCCTTCTACTCCATCCCACTGAGGAAGTCACCCACATGGCAAAAACCTGAGTTGAGGAGTGGACATGTGCCAAATCATGACTGGCAATCACAGAGGGGAGGGGTGGATTGGGAAAAAAATGTTTTCACCATTCTACAGGAGGCAACATTTTGGAGGATGCCAAGAAATAAAAGTAGACCGAAACAGTCAGTGGCATCCATGCCTCATAACCTTCGACCTTGGTAGAAATGCTATCCATGATCAGTGCGAAGTTACCAAGGTTCTCCTCATACCCAGCTGATAGATCCCCTTCCTACGGACCCAGCGTCTGAGTTCTAAGAAACAATTTCCATTACAAGTTACTGTTGGTGTCACTATTTCTAAGGCCTCTTAAGGCCTCTTTTGGGGTGGGGCTGAGTCAATACACAGACAGCATCTGGCAGGCATACATGAAGATCTTCCCCCTGTGAGTCACTGTCAGCTATAGTTCTGGGAATGGAGACTGCTGTGTAACAAGCAGCCCCAAGATATAACATGGACTACTGTATAAAGCTCATAGATTGGGTGGGTTAGGAGTTCGGCCAGGGTACAGTGGGGTGGCTTTTCTCTGTGTTACAGATTGAAGCCTCGAGTGGACCGATTTCAATGCAAGGACTGATTGGAATGACTGTATCCTTACAGGGGCTCCATCCCTCCCCTGCCTCCTTCCTCTATCTCCTCTTTCCCAGGTCCCCCCCCCTCTTCCTGTATGTGTGTGGTCCCAGGACCTCTCCATATGGCCTCTTCTGCTAGGCAGCAGGCACCACCCACAATTTTTCTGACTTCAAAGAACACATATCCAACAAGCAAGGCAGGAGCCTTCCCTTGTTGCCAATCTCTGATGTCACATGAAGTCCCCTCCATCATGCTCTCTGGCACTAAGGTAGGAGCCGGCCCACTAACCTCACAGGGAGGGAACACAGAGTCCACCTTTCAACAGGGAGACATACAAAAGAAGTTTCTGTCGCTATTTTTGGTAACTAACAGTTGAATGGGCTTCTGTGGGTTAACTGGGAACATCAATATTTTTTTTAAGCAGTGTTTCTATGGGAACTATGTGTTTGAGTCCAGAAACCAGGTTTCCTAGCCGACTCTGGAACAAAACTCATTCATAAGGTGCAACTTCCCGAATGCTCACTGTCCCCTCAAAACAGCAGACGCTGCAAACACAGCCAGCAATATGATGTATGACTTCATCGGCAATGTGTGTGGCATACCAGGCTCTATGCTGTGTGTCCCAGTACGCCGTGTCATTTATTCAATCCTCCCCACTTTATAGATAGCTGTGGTCATTTGCATGTCCCAGAGGAAAGCAAGGCCCAGAGAAGAAAACTGCCAAACCAGTGGAAAAAGCAGGACTGTCTGAAATTCCCAAGTCCACACTTAACTAACCACAGCGCTTTGGATCCCTAAATATCGCTTGAGGAAATGAAGATCTCTGGAAATTTCTAAAGAACACAGGGCTCTCTCCAGGGATGAGGTGAGGAGGGGGGTAATTAGGAAAACTGTCAAGGTATAACCATCAGTCCCCACTATCGGTGACCTGTCCTTGTGCAAAGCAGGGCAAAGGACACTAAAGGGACTGCCCCCCTTACTGCCTATAACTGGGTCACGGAGTCCTGTCATGTAGCCACAGTCAATGTGTGTCCTCTAGCCATCCCAGCCTTCTTTGTCCCTGCCAGCTCCATCCTTCCTAAACCACAGCAAGAGTGAGCCACACTCTGGCTTTGTATCCCCGAGCGCGGATGCGGAATGAAGGAGCGGTTTTGTCCCTGACTTTACAATGGCATTTATGTGGGGACAGCTCTGGGGCGGGGCTGAGGACTGGGCGGTGGTAGGGGGGAGACACCAGGCAAACACAATCTCCATTCTCCAGGACTGGTAACAGACAGCCCCTGACACACAGCAGGAAGCCAAGTTCAGGCTGCAAAGGCCCCTGGGGCTGCTCAAAAGGAAAAGGATCCTTCTCCGCTGGGCGGTCCACAGAGGTCTCACAGTCAAGTGTCTGTGTGACCAGCTCCCAGACTCCCCCTACCCACCGCTCCCCCAGCATCCCTAGTCCACCCCCATCCTTCAGATGGGGATGAGAAAACCCCCTTGTTTGGGGGACCTTTGCAATGATGATGAAAGCCTTTTTTAAAAAAAAAAATCATTCTGGAGAATTCATCCCCGCATTCCATGGGGGGCGTTTATCACCCACTGCCCAGGCTACAGACGTCGCCTTCTTTCAGATCCTCCTGCCCAGAAAGGCCGCCTTGTCGGACACATGAAACCAGCCCCTCTGGACATCTAGACAAGGCACAGCCCTCTGGCTGAGCACGAAGCCGCCCTGAATACTGAGGACCATCAAAGGAAGTCCCTTGTTCCCAGGCCAAAGGGCCCAAACTCAATGGCTGCAGCTGGGCAGGGTGGCCAGGATGGCGGCGTGAGAGGAAAGTCAAACCCCCTTGGCTGGCTGCCCTAGGCAGCCTCTACACAACAACATGAAAAACAAGTTTGCTTGCGGAATAACCTTCCGAAACAGCCTTCGTACATCCTTCAGCTAACACTTAAGAATGTTCCAGGTAGCAGGTAACCACTGCTTCTGTCTGAGAAGCAGCCCTTCTTCTAGTCAAAGAGCTTCTTTCCAGTGGTCAATCACATGAAAGATATGAGCCTTCCACCACCACCCTTGCCATCCATAAGACTGCAGCCCAGCCCTGGCCGATCTACATGTTCCCACACCCAGGCACTGTCACTGGGTATCTAGTGCCAGCTTGGCCAATCAAAGCCCCTCTGGAGATTTGTCTCCCAGAGACGGGTCTCTGCTTTCACCAGGGTAGAATGAGGTTTGTACTGACCATTAGAGTTGCCAGAAACCATCCTCACCCTATGATCCGAGGCTGACTGAGAAATGGGGCAACGGGCCCTTAAAATTACACTGACATCAGGGGCAGAGGGAACTGAGAGAAGGACAATCTTTACTGGCCAGACCAACATATACTGGACCTTCCTTAACCAACTCCCTCCATCTTATCTACCTGTCCAGGGACTAGTCCCACCCACCATGGGCTGGACTGTCCCATCAATCAGACAATCTCCTGCAGACTTGCCCAGGGCTCAACTTACTAGTCACAACTGTGCCCAGAGCTCTAGCCTTCAGTCGCCAGGTTGACACCTGTATCTAACTACAACAGAACCGTTATACCAGCCTTATCCAGAGAGTCAACCCAGGTCACCCTCGGACAGCAGGCATATTCCCAGCTGGGTGGCCTTGGGAGGAAATGGGACTCCAAGATCTCGAACAAGCTGTGGCCCAAAGATGCCCCGAGACACGTTCATCCCTCCTACACTTCGTCGTATGGCCTGACGGTGGCACTGACGGTGACAAGCCAACTGCCAAGCGCAAGCACATGCTTCCTACCCATTTGCCTCAAACACTGCTCAAAGTCACACTCTGCTATCCACAATGAAGATACCATTATACAGGGCCTCCTCTCCTAAAGGTGGGTTGCTGTGCTTCTGAAGGAGAGAGCTACAGCTGACTTCTGGGGGTGACTAACCAACTTCCCTAGCATTTCCCCTTGGGTCTCTCCTCAACTCTGCACCTTGCTGCCAGCTGACCAGTCCAGTCACAACATGACTTTGAATGTGTGCATGTGCGTGTGGATGCATGTATGAGCACTGTGTATGTGTGCATATGTCTGTGTATGCATGTGTGTGTATAGTGTGTGCATGAATGCATGTGTATGTACAATGTGTGCATGTGCGTATACTTAAGCATGTGCACAGTGTAAATAAGCATCACGTGCGTGAATGTGTATATATGTGAATGTGCACACGTGTGAATGCATGTGTGCACACATATAAGAATGTGTGTATATGTGTGCATGCATACGGGTGTGTGCATACGCACGCATAAGTACGCAATGGACATATTTCCTTCCCTCTCCATTCCTTTCTAAATCACTCCCACCATCTTCCAGGCTCTGTCCCTGCCCATCACAGTTGGCAAGAACATTACTTACAGCCAACTTTATGATGGATTCTTGACCTCTGGCATTTCTTAGCGGGTACTTTCACCCCTCGTTTCACAAAATAAAGAAGCAAGGCTCAAGAGAGTGAATGCCATTTCCCCAAAACACACAGAAGAGTATCAACACCTACCCTTTCCCTCTGAGCTCCACCATCTCAAATATAATACTGTGCAGAAGATGACTTCAGTGAAGATATTCAGAATTGATGGGCTTTTTTTAACTTTATGTATTTAGTGTGTTTGTGCGTGCGTGCGTGCGTGCGTGCGTGCGTGCGTGCGTGTGTGTGTGTGTGTGTATATGTGTCAGAAGGCACTGTGTGTCCCTGTGGAAGATCAAGGGTGACTTCAGAAATCATCCTTAATTGCTTCTACCTCTTTTTTTGCCCACCAGGGCCAGAAGTGCAGACCACTGCCATTTCCCCCTGGCATCTTTATGTGGGACCTGGGATCCGAACTCAGGTCCTTCTGCTCGCAAGACAGAGTCTTAACCCCTGAGCCATCTCTCCAGCCCATTTTGTTGTTGTTGTTTGCTTTTGGTTTTTTGTTTTAATTTGAGCTTTGTTATTGACACGGGGTCTCACTCTGTAGTCCAGGCTGACCTTGAACTTGTAATCATCCAGTCTAAACCTCCCAAATGGCATGATTACAGGTATGTACCACCACATCCCGCTTCTTTGGAACTGGTCTGAAAGTGTCTGAACTCTCCTTCCCTATTTGGATTACAAGCCCTTCAACACAGCGACTTAGATCTTTCTCCGTCCTTTAGCACTGTCTTCCTCTGGTGTTGGCCTAATTCGGGCACTCGATCAATATTGATTAAACTGAGTATTATAAGATGCACCGAGCTGAACTGTGCAGCTAGGAGGACAGCAAATCTTTTGACAACAGCTAGCTAAGGACAGGGCACTTGCCATCCACAGACTAAAAGGAAAATAATAATAGCACCTCCTTCACGGGTATGCTGTAGGATTCACATGCAAAGGAGGGAGGGGGACACAGTGCAGGTATGCAGTTAGAACGCAATAAACACTAGATAGTGGACCAACAAGATGGCTTGTAAGTAAAGCCATCTGTGGGCAAACCTGGTGACCTGGGTTTGATACCAGGAGTCCACATACTGAAAGAAGAGAATGGAGTTCTAAAGTCTCTGACCTCCACACAGTGCACCATGATACGTAGGCTTTCTCTCTCTCCTCTCCTATCTCCGATAAATGGAATATTTTAGAAAGCATAAATCAAATAAAAATACATCAATCCTAGATAATATTACCATTATTATTCCCATCTAATGAGCCAAAGCTAGAAGCAAGTATTTTGCCCGTTTTTGTGTATATGCATGTATGGTATACATGCATGAGTTATGCGTGTTCACATGTGTGTGGACACCTGTGTGAGCAGTGCTCTTGCGCATGTATGTGTACATATGCATGTGGAAGTCCAAGTTGATATCAGGAATCATCCTCAATTGCTCTTCCATCTTTTTTGGTTTTTTTTGAGGTGGGTCTCCAATGAAACCCACCACTCGTTGACAGGGCAAGTTTGACGAACCCGCTTGCTTTGTGGATTTCTAGTTTCTATCTTCTGAGACAAGAATTGCAGGTGGATCACCACACCCACCCAGCATTTTATGTGGGGATCTGAACTCTGGTCCACTTGCCTGTGCGGCAAATGCTTTAACAACTCCTCAGCCAAAGCAAGTTTATGAATTCCCTTACTCCAAGACCGCTCTAACAACTGCTTTGCTCAGTGTGGGGAAACAACCGAGGAGACAGATCAGAGCAATCCAGTGACTCTTCCAAGCTCTCGTGGCAGGATCTGAGCTGCTTTCAAAGGTCTCCCGTAATCACACAGCTCTACTGAGATTCTAGAAGACACGGGGTGGGCTGCCGAGTGAGCTATTTTGTGCCTTATTTCGGAACACTCGCACACCAGTATTAAAGGTCACTGCGATGCCGCCCACGTCACTCAGCCAAGTGCCCCGCGGGGCTCTGTGCCCAGGATCTGATGCTGAACCCAGTCTAGCTTCCTGCGGGTCACCATGCATAGAGCCACCACACGCCTGAATGCCAAAATCATTTAATGATTTAAAAAGATCAAGATCAATGGCTTCGGCAATTTCTGGGAAGCGGTAACTCAGCGAGCTGTGGAAGGTTCTCAATTTGCCGTCTTTAGCCTGGCCCCGTGGCAGGATTTATGCTGAATGGGCTCCGCGAGGCAAATATATCCTGGGATCGGCCCTGTCCAATCACCCCGCCCAGGAAGCGCTGGCATAGTGACAGCACCCTCACAGCTGCCAAGTCCCCCTTGCTCTGAGGGGTACTCTCTCATTTCACATTAATTAGAAGGCCATTTTCCAAGCATTTCCAGCCCGTAATGAAGGGCTTTCTGCAGTGGCTCGGTGAAATATTAAAACATCTGACTTCAAATCTTAAAAAGGAAAAAAAAAAATCCATCCTGCCAGTGAAGTCTGTGTACTACAGAGCTCTTTGCGGTCCATGGAGGGGAGAATGACAGGGTCAGAAGATGTAGCTTGAGGAAGAAGTCACGCCACTGTCCTGAGACGTCAGCCTCTGGACTGTTCCCCCATCTGAGCCTGACAGGGACGTGGGGAAGCAAACAAAAGGAAGGCGGGGAGAAGAGGGGATGTGGGCGGTGACAATGAAAGCCAAGAGTGCTGGGCATGGTAGCCCGCACCTGGAACGCCAGCACTCTGGAACGTGAGACAGGAGGATTGCTGTGAATTCAAGGCCAGCCTGATATGTAGTGATACTCTCTCAAAGAAAAAAAAAAAAAAAGTCAGAACCTCTAGAACAAATGTGTCCTCCTATGGAAGGTTACTGTCACTCTCACTAGATCACCTGGCCCAATGCTCACCAACTCATACAGTCTCTTCACATGCTAACGCTGAGTCTAGTCATGTGACTTCCTTTACCCAATGAGGTCGTCGTAGTTACTCCTCAGGTTTCCTATAAATTCACGACCAAAGAACTTAGGAGAACAAGTGGGTTTTTATTCTTTCTTACCATTCTCTATTACAACTCTTAGTTCAGCTTGGCAGGAGAGCTCATATCAACACCAGGGGCTGAGGGAGCTGGTCATACTGTAGCCATGGGGATTGCTGAGAGGGGGACATCAAGACTGTCAAAGTATGCTGAAGAATGCTTCCTCCATCTTACCCACCTGCTCAGGAGATGGTCCACCTACTATCCCTTGGGTCTTTCCGCATCAGTCAGTCTCCTGCAGGCTTGCTCAGGGCTTGCCTTAACTATTAATTCTTCACAGATGTGCCCAAAGCTCAGCCTTTAAGTGTCAGGCTGACACCTGTATATCTCACAGGACCTTAGCAAAAGTGACACAGGCAATATGAGCTGAAATAATAATAAAAAATGTATTAAAAAAAGAATTTTGGAAAAAAAAAGTGACACAGGCAAACATTGGATAAGCATGTGAAAAATCGTTCTCTTGGAACCCTTACCCTTGGGAATCAGCCACGTGAAGGGGCAAAGAGGCCCCGTGGACAGAACACACAGACGTTATGGCCTTCTGCCATCCCACCAGAGAAGCAGGCTGATGAATAAAGCCATCCTGGCTCCCTCGACCTCAGGCATCCCCCCTGCCCACCTGATCTCAGCCACAGCACATAGCTCAGGGGAGACCAGATGTACTGGGCTGAGACCAAATCAAGCCACCGCATCATGGAGAATAATGAAATCATTTTGTTGTTGTTACTGTTTTAACCCAACAAGTTCTGGAGGAGTTTGCTATCAGCAATGAAGAACCAAAGCAGCCCCAAGATCATTTCCTTGTGTCCTTTCTGAAAGTTTCCTAGAGCTGCGAATCTTCTGTAGGTCCCTGCTGACTTCTACCCTTTTCTCCTTCTTCTGAGCTAAAGCAGGGTGTATACTAAACCCTAGAGGTATAATCAGGACCGGCAAGGATGAAATATCCTAAAGAAACACTTGTACCCCTCACTCTGCCTATCTGGACTGTTGAAAAGAGGCACTCCAGGTGTAACGGTTACTCTTAACTATTGCTGTGAGAGAACACTTAAAGTCAAACAACTGAAGGGAGAAAAGGAGATTTATTCAGCTTACAGTTCCAGAGGGGAGATACAGTCTTTCATGGTGGAGGCGGCATGGCTGGCTGGCTGAAGCTGGAGACAGCCTTCGTCACACCCACCGGAGGGCTGAGAGCTATCAGACTGCTTGCTGAGAAGGCAGACTCCTCCAGGAGGTAGGGTGGGACTCATCCACCTCAAGATCCACCCCATGACCGCTTTCCTCCAGCAAGGCCTCACCTCTCAAAAGTGCCATGACCTTCCGAAACACATGAGACTCTGCGGGGTGCATTTCAAACCATGACACCAGGAAACTGGAACCCACTCCCTTTCCCCAGGAATCTCAGATTGGGAGCAGGAAAAGACCGAAGTCTGGTACCAGCCAGAGAGGGAAGGAAGAGAATTCATAAAATGTTAAAAACCTGTCCAACCACTTGCAGGAAAGATCAGAGTCGAGACAGTGCTGGTTCAGTGACAGGACCACGCCTAGATCAGCACCACTGAGTTATTCGCATCTCTTGCCTTCCATTTCAAGCAAAGCCCCCTGTCCCTGGATCTCCCTGTCCTCTTTCCAACATGGCTGCATTGATGAAATCTCCCTTTCCTGCTTTTCACTGTTAATTGGCTCTTTTAATTGCCATCTCGAGGACATGTGGCCAAACCTGGACAGTCGGGACACAGGCTGTCATTACCCTAGGTCCACTAACACGGTCAACATTTCTCACACAGCAAACTGTGGATAGGTACCTCACTTGGCTCAGTCACGGAGCTTTACTGTGATAACAAATCAGGGCTCAGAATTAAAGGCATATGAAATAAAAATCTCTGTTGTGCCACTTTAGTGTGGCAAAAGGTGATTATGTAAGCGTGTTGGGATGCTGAGAAGTGAGGCTCAACTCAGTGAAGACTATATTTTACATATGTGTATATATACATATGTTTATACACACAGATCATATATATATATGTGTATATATATATATATGGTTCATGCTATATCACAAACTTAAGCTGAGTCCTGAAAGGCTGTTTTGCTATTTGGAAGTCCTTGCTATAATGAATTAATAAGAACGCTGTGCAATCAACATATTAATTGTATGTAAATGGTGTTTTTTAAATGCTTTAAAACAATCTATTCCCCAGAGCATTTTAAATAGGCCCCCTGGAAAGTTGTTTATGTAGTCATTTGCTTGGCAAACTTCTCTCTCCTACAACCCACAAATGAACAGGAGGAAATCTTGCTGGTCTCTTCTTATCTGGGACCCAGGACCAAGCATGCTGAGCGGGGCAACTTGAAATCTGTCCTAGTAGCTCTGCAATCCGATTACTCATATCTTTTATCCTGTTTGTCAATCCATGCCTATGCTGTATGGCCTCAGCAAGGTTCAAACATCAGTCACTACTGGGGACCAGAAAGAAATGATCGAGCCACTAACAACTGCTCACTGAGCCCTGCCATGTCTCCACCCTGGCAAAGAAGAAGGCTCTCAAAGCCAGACATCCTGTATGTTCGTTCCCAAGACAACCATCAATGTTCAAATGTCACAAGTCACTCTGTATCTTCCCAGGAATCCTATAGCACTGAAATATCTTCAGTCAGAAAATGCATGAATTTAAAAGATAGAAGGAGCCATTTATTTATTTAGGCTCCAAACAAATTAACCCAATTTCCAAATCACCCCAGTTTCTCAGGGTGACTTCTCAGGAAGGTTTCCAATAAATCAAGTCTGGAGTCAATAGTGGTAGCACACACCCCTGTAATCCAGCACCCGGGAGACTGAGGCAAAGAGGATCATAAAGTTAAGGCCAGCCTGGACTACATAGTAAGATTTCATTTCAAAACATAAAACAACATAAATAAATACATAAATAAAATTTTAAAACCCAACAAGTAAAGCACAATCTAAGGCAACTCATGTGCATTCTAGATGGACTGGAACTTTCCCACAGACCCTCACAGAAGTGTAACACTGTTTTGTTTCATGAGCCACACAACAGACCAGTTGGGAGAAAGCAGAGTCCTGTGTGAGGTTTGGAATTCAGCGCCCTCTCTGGAGTGTCTCAACGTAAGTGTTCAGAAGTTACCTTGACTCTGTCTTCTCTCCACTACTCCTTCCTCAGCCCCGTGTGCTCACTGCACCGCGTTTCCCAGGTTCCCAAGAAGCAGACGCCTGAATGAATATCCTGTACATCAGGACCTGGAGCACATAGCCCGACTGTGGTAACCTTGGTGACAAGGCAGCATCCATCTGTCACCCATCGGCCAGGGCTGACGAGTTGTGTGTGAGCCGTTCCCACGAGCTGGAGGATGCAGGTAAATGCAAGACACCTATTGCTGTGTTGAACGCGGCTTAGAGTTGCTCATAGAGACCTCGGGTCACACCATTTGGGCAGCAGGCCAGCAGGAAAGCCACGTCCTTGGACAGGTCCCATGGGCAAGGACATTCTTCTCGGCTCCTCTATAGAACAGAGCAGGATGATCCCCCCCTCCCCCGCCCCCACTGCCCTGCTCTCTTACCCTGAGGTTTTTAGGGAAGTTTGGGCAACAGGACATGCTGACAGGTAAGACGGTATAAGACAGGAAAAGGTAGGGTATTTCTCCCTCCCCCTCCACTCTTTCTTATGACCTGCCCATCAGCAGAGGTAGCTTTTAGGTAGTTCTAACTCTCTGCAGACACCCCCTCCTCCATGGCCCCACCAAGCACATCTGGCCTCTGGGTCCAGTAATATTGTCTCCCATCTGGTCCTTCCAGCCCTAAGCTGGTAACACGTTGTGCTAGAAGGCATCCCTACATGGCCTCGGCTGTGTGGATTCTCAGAGGCCTCCCTGACTCCTGGAGCCAGTTTCCTGCATTAAACCACTTCAGCCGAAAGCGTGTGGCTTCTGAAACACACATCACTCTATTGTCTCCCTTGCCTGATGCAGACTATCTGTGATTTCTCCCACCGCCAAATATATTGCATCAAGTTCAGAACAGTGAGCATCTTATTGGGGGGGGGCTGGGAGATGGTGGTTCAGAGGGTGAGCGCCGCGTTCAGATGCCCAGCACACACATAATGCATGCTGGCTCCCTACACTAGCAAAACTGGCAAGTTGTAGATTCAAGTGAGAGACTCTACCTTAAGATACATTGAGGAAGATACCCAATGGCAACATCTGGCTTCCATATGCACCCATATACACGTGCATCCACACACAGGCAAATATGTGTACATACACTTGTCACACAGATGCATGGAAAGAGAGAGAGAAGGAAGGGAGGGAGGAAGGAAGGAAAGAAAGAGAAAGGAAGGAAGGAAGGAAGGAAGGAAGGAAGGAAGGAAGGAAGGAAGGAAGGAAAGAAAGAAAGAAAGAAAGAAAGAAAGAAAGAAAGAAAGAAAGAAAGAAAGAAAGAAAGAAAGAAAGAAAGAAAGAAAATCACAAACAGACTTCTTCCCTGACCAGTCCATGCCCAGGGCACAAACTGGAGATGCAAAGAACAGAGGAAGTCAGAACTTGGTAAACAATGAAATCACGGACAAGATATCTGCGGTGTCCACAGAAGGGATAGTTAAAGGTGAAGTGTCTCCAGTTCACCGAAGGGTCACCAAAGCCAGCCTCCTAATTTGCTTTGTAAAAGCCAGTTTCTTTGGATACCTTAGCATTGCCCACTAAAAAGGGGAACAGACTAGGGTGGGTCCTGAAGCCCCTCTGGCTGCACCTGCTCCTCATCTTTTGGTTACTAGGTGGCAGGACTAGGGTGGGAAGCTGAGGTTGTTGGTCAAGGAACATAGAGGTTTGGCCCTTTGTGGAGCCTATGAGCTAAGTATGACTCAGGGTTAGCTGGGGGTGTGGAGAGGCAGCTGCAGGGACAGATGACTGCAAAGCAGGTTCCCCAGGCACCTGGGAAAGGGCCCATGTGCAGGAGGGTCCCTCTGCAAACAGACTGCAGGCCCATGGCCTGGCTCCCAGCGATGCGTTCTCCGCAGGAAGAACAGAATGATTTGCACCAAGTCTTCCTGGCTCCTTTTGCCTCTGGCCCAGTGCCTGGTCGCTGAGGCCGCAGGAGGAGGGAGACAAGGCCCCCACTGGCTATCCTTGGTGCAAAGCTAAGTAAGTAGCCCAGGGGGACAGAAGGGAGACCTTGACCTCAGGAGCCCTAAACCTCACTGACAGCAGACAGCAAGGAGGGCCCTTGGGAACAGCACTTTATTGAGGGACATTTGTCTTCATTTGGGACAGTCTACATCTCATCCCACGGGCGTGTCCTGAGGCACGAGTATGCCTGACCCCTACCCCCAACTGGCCCTGCACTGCACGCCCGCGCGCGCACACACATACTAGATTGAAAAGGAAGCTGCCTCTCAAAAGCCCCTGGCAGCCGGGGAGACAGATGTCACCAGAAAGAATAACAGGAAATTCCCTGTGACACCTCAGCCCCACCCTCAGCCTCCTCCAGAACAGTACCCCACACCAAGTCCCAAATCTAAGTCCTCCTGGACCAGGGATTATGGAAACACAATGCTCGCTTTCCGCATAATAATCAGAGAATTAGAGAAGGAACAAATATGTACCTATGGTTTTCTGAATGCCTCCCAAGGACCTGGGCGTCCCCTGCGGAGATCGCTGGAGCTGTGCGGGAGGTCCTAGCCCCTCTGTCTTCTCTCTTCTCGCACATGGAAAGCCACTCCAGTGGGAAGGACACCGCCACGGGTGGCTGGAAATATCGAAAGATAGAAAGATGCACACAGGTCGCTTTGGGTTTGGGCATTTAGGGTTTTGTGTTTCACCGTGAGAAAGCTAGACCATTCAAGAATTGGGACTAGATCATTCGCCTATCGGAGGTTCACTTTGTAAATATTAAACACACACACACACACACACACACACACACACACACACACACGCAGGGCCCCGCTCATCAGAGTCGACCCTTAGCAAGGCTACTCTAATGCCCCTAGCTGAGATGGCTATACCCCCCTTCCCCAGGCACGATCTATGCTTCCAGTTTTCAAACTCGGCTCTGCCTGGGAAAGGAGCCGGTCTCGGTCTGGCGAGCGGCGGGGGTGCGGCTGGAAGGCTTCAGTTAGCACAAACCCACTGCAAGGTTTAGAGAGCGGCGGAGCGCAGGAGCGGGAGGCACGTGGCGTTGCCTCGCTCCAGCACTTTCCAAACGTGCAACCAGCTCAGGAGGAGGGGTGGCCGTGGGCGCCCGGGGTGCAACGGAGGGCGCCTGTGTATGTGCGGGGGAGGTCCCCCGACTAGGGGGCAGGGTGGGAAATCGTCGAGCTAAAACCGCGAGCCGAAAGCTGGTGAGCCACAGAGCTCGCCTGCCGCACTCGCTGGATTCATTTTCATTTAGGGCTCGGCGCCCCAAGCCGCTCTTATCTCGCCGCCACCGCTGCGGCTCTGCAGGCGCGGGCGCCCTGGGCTCCCTCCCCTCCTCCTCCCTCCTCCCCCGCCTTCCTCCACCCTCTTCCTCCCCCTCCCTCCCTCCTCCCTCCTCCCTCCTCCTCCCCCGCCCGCCCGCCGCCCGCGCCTTTGTCTGGCCCCGCCGCGCGCTCGGAGCCAGCCGGGCGGGTAATTGGCGGCCGGAGGAGGCGAACGGGCCGGCCCGGCCTCCGCTAATGAGCGGGCGGAGCCGCGGGGAGGGCGCGGCGCGGCGGTCGGGAATGGCCCCGCGGGTCCCAGCCGCTCCCCGACCCCCCCTCCTCCCTCGCTGCATCCTCCCCTGCTGTGCCGGGGACCGACGCCCCGGGGGACATCCCCTCCCCCACGCGATCTCAGGCGTTCTCCAATTACCCTGCGGCCGTGCCAAGGCCTCCGGCTGCCCCCGGGCCGCCCCATGTCCCCGGAGAAGTGCCAAGGACGGAACGCTCCGGGCGGGGGAGGAGGAGGGAAGGGGGGCGTCCCCTGGGGATGGTGACGCGCGCAGCAGGGGACCCGGGTAACCCAGACGCCCCCCCCATATCCCTCCCTGCGGGCACGGTCGCCGCGGGGGAGGGAACGCCGCGGGGTGGGATGTCGACAACCCGCGGAGTAAAGCCGCGGCGAACCCTGCTCCGCAGAGATGCTGATGAAACCCACCCCGGCTTCTAAATTAATTATATGGATCCGCCGCACTTGGCGGGTCCGGGCGACGGCGGGCGGCCTTGTAGTCTGTGCCCAAGGGCGCGGTGGCCCCTTGCAAGGGAGTGAGGGGGAGAAGGTGCGATCTCGGGGTGCTGACTCCCTGTCCAAGACTGGGGGCGGGGTGACCGAGGTCCGCGGAGCTTAAAGCAGAAGCGAGAGGGAAAGATGGGGACCCAGGGAAGCTTTTCTCCAACCAAGGGTCCAGCCTGCAACTCCCTCTGGCCTCAGAGCCCCCTGCCCCAGGAGCAGCCCCCTCCTCAGATCCAGCTCCCAACCGCGGTAGGGAATGCCAGCGAACTCGCCCAGTGGCCCCTGCCCCAGTTCCCCGGTCTCCACTAAGCTGCCTGGGTAATAAGCTCTCCAGTCACGGAGGCTTCGCGTGAGCACCAGTGTTCGCAGGCGCCCTTTCAGACCTGCTTGCAGGATCGGTGGCTGCCGCCCTTGCTTGTGGCAAGAAGGGCTTAGGCCTCGGGGACTTGTGGGTTCACAGGTTTGGGGGTGATTCCCACACTGGTCTTAACACAACCTTAGGGGCCTATCAGGGGCACAGTGCCTTACTGGCCCCCAGGGTCACTTGGTTTCAAAGAGGCTCTGACCAGCTGGGAGAGGCCTGCCCACAGCTTTCCCTCTTTTATTTCCTTTTATTAAGGTACAAATTTACAGGGGCAGAAAGGGTGTGTGGCTTTCTTCAGATACCCTAAAGGTCATGGGGGGGTACGGGGGACTCCTAGACAGGGTAATGGGGAAAGCATCAATAAGTAACCGAAGTTTTTACATGTCACAGGAGCCTCCATATTGAAAGCTTGAATTCTTGGAGAAAACTTTCTATGTCGTCGATGAAGAGTGCAGCAAGGTGTATCTTCCAGTCTTTAGCTTTCCCTTCTTCTGGGTATGCCAGACCCTTCTAGAATGAGGGTCTTGAAAGGAGAGGGAGAAGGGTGACTGCTCCAGGTTTTGGGGCTTGCTTTGTGGAAGGGAGGGGGGTTCTAGTTTCTAGGGTCTGCCTACCTTGTGGAAAAGCGACCCTGGATTCTGGACCTTTCTTAGGGGTTCCAATAGAAGGACAGGAGATGGGAGGGCTAGAGAAGGTCAGAGAGGCTTTGTTTCTGAGACCTTCCAGTCTCCTTTAGTTCAAAGTACTCCGCATGCCAGAGTACTCTGGGGTACTGTGTGCTAAGTCCCAATAGTACATTTACATTCAGGGAAATGAGCCCATTTGAAGTGATTACTTTCTAGATGCAAATATGTGTACATCATCACCACCCAGATCAAGATATAGAATGGCAATAGACCAGAAATTTCCTTTCCTCGTGTTAGATCACACACACACACACACACACACACACACACACCTGCACAGGTTCTCTGCCTGCCCCACTTCATCCAAATCAGGCCATGACCCCCTGCAGTCACTCTCCCAAGACCAAATACTGAGAACTTCTGTGGTTTTGCAACAATGAGTCTTCTTCCTTCTTGCAGCTTTGAGACAACCTTGAACTATACCCTTTACCTGACTCCTAATACTAGGCTGAGTCACACAGCATGGTATTGATCCTCATCCCCACCCCCAAGTAGAAAACCTTTCAGTCAAAAGTTCTCTTTGTCCCATGGAACCCAAGGCTCTATGTCCCATCCTGGCTCACTGTGGTCATGATTGGTGCTCCCTCTCCTAGTGCTCCCCCACCCCCACTTTAGGGCTTCATCACAGTGGCCTGTGGCTGTGAGGCTATAAGCCTCCTACTGAAGCTCTTTTAAAAGGGCAATCGCTCCCACCCGCACCCTCGCTTCCTCTTCATCAACCTGTTTCACCTTCTGCAAGTTGTTCTCTTGGTCACCCTTCCCCACCAATCCTGACCTCCATCACTACAGGTTAGGTCCCCTGCTTTCATAAATGGACTCTGTCAGAGTTAGATGCAGGTGTCAACTTGACAATTGAAGACTCGAGCTCTGGGCACAGTTGTAAAGATTTAGTTGTTGAGTTAAGCCCCAAGCAAGTCTGTCTAATTGATAGGAAGGTACCGCCCATGGTGGGTGGGACTAGTTCCTAGGCAGGTAGATAAGACAGAGGGAACCAGTTAAGGAAGTTGGCATCTTTCTGTACACTTAACCAGATATGCTGGTCTGGCAAGTGAGGATTGTCCCTGTCTCAGCAATGGATATGGTGTGACCAGTTCCCTCGGCTCCTGGTATTGGTGTGGGCATTCCTGCAAAGCTGGACAAGGAAATACAACCAAGAATTTTAAGAGAATAAAATTCCTTGTTCCCCCTTGAATTTGGTCTGGAATTTATCAGCAACATACAGAGTAACTGCAATAAATTAACAGCATATGTTCCTTGATGTGGGGTTTCTTCAGTGTTTGTCAAATCCATCTATTCTATTGCATAAAGCTAAGTTCATCCTTTTTAATTACCTAGTAATAATCCACTGCACAAAATATGCCATGATCTATTCATCCATTTGACTCTTGATAGACATTTGCATCATCTTCAGTTTGAAGTCATTAAGAATAAAGTGGTCACAACATGACAATAACTTGCCATTTTTCGTGGGTATATTCTCAGGAGTAGAACTGCTGAGTTCTATTAAGGTGGGTGTATGATTGAAAAAATGTATTATTACCAAAGAGTTTAAGCAGTATCCGCTTAGGGGACAAGTGCTACTATTCAGACAAGCACAGCATAATAATGCCAGCAGACATATCATGTACTGAGCCTTTAGAATGTACTAGGTACTGTCTGAGGGGTTTGCATGGGATTAACATCTACTTGTGTGCATCTACCTGCATACACAAGTGATGCGTGTTCCATCTGAGGAGTGTTACCTGTCTGCTGGAGATCCGGATATGACAGTCTGTACCTATGACCTAAGTCATCTTTGTAGATTTCATATAAACAAGATTTGATGCAGGGAAGTATTGTTTCCAGGGTGATTCAAAGTGGACCCCTGAGGAGTCTATACCTGAGATCTCTGAACCCCTAGTGTTGCTGTTTTTTGTTTTTTTTTAGGGGAATGAGAGGATTTTTATTCCAACTTAAGCTCTCATGTCATAGTCGATGCTCATGGCAGGAGACTGCCACCGGCACCTTGAACTGAGGGAACTAGTCAAGCATTATCCACAGGAAGAACTGAGAGGGACTAGCTTACTAGTTTGCCACTTTGCCAAATTCTCACAGGGTTATCCTCCCACTCGGGGATGGTTCCACCCCCTACAGGCAAGGTCTTTTCACATTGACTAGATAACCTTCTGCAGCCTTATTCAGAGGCTTACTTACTTAACTAATTCTTCATAAGTGAGCCTAAAGTCTCAGCTCTAGTCAAGTTGGCACACAAAAATGACAAACAATAATTATACATGTATGCATGTACATGCATATTACATACTCATGTGCGTACAGTTACATATGCTTTGAAAACAAGATTTCTCATAAGGACTTGCTGGTATTCTTATGAAGAGAAGTCCCACTCTACTTGATGCACCCTCAAACAATAGAGTTCTCTAAACTCCGGGGACCCTGGGATTTTGTTTATCTACTATCGCTCTTCTGTGTAACAAACCACCAAAAGATTTGGTGACTTAAAAAAAAAGTTATTACGTTTTTTTTTTTTTTTTTTTTTTTGCGGGGAGGCGGGGTTCTGTGAATTGAGTGGTTTTAGCTGGATGGTTCTCACTCGGGGTCTCTCAAGATCTGCAGTCTCAGGACCAGATCTGCTTGATGCCAGATGTGGGCAGGAAACTCAGCAGAGATTGTCAGCAGAAACACCCCCCCCACACACACACACACTGGCTTTGGTTTCTCACAGTCTGGATTTTGAGATGGCGCGCTCCTGCCTCAACGAGAAAGGAGACTCAGCAGAGAGAACGGAAAATCGAATGGCCATTTGCAGCCCGCTGCTTGCAATTGGAGACACAATGCCTGTTTTCCTCTGGCTAAAAATGGCTGGTAGATCTCTGATGCAGACAGGCGATGCCTCCCATGTCTGGAGACCCCTTGGAGACATGAATGCCAACTGTGGTGACATCTTCCGGCACAAATAGCACCCGGGTAATGGTCAGTAACAACCCCCCCTTAACAGGGCTGCTTGGTGGGTGGCTGATGAGTGTTTGATGAGCACAGCAGGCATGCACTTCCTCTAGTCAGACCAGGCCAAGACCTCTGGGATAAGGGGAAACCTGTTCTGCAGGCCAGAAGGTGAGAAGAAACTGGATACACCTGAAGGCTCGATAAGAAGATAGGAGAAATAACCAGCCTTTTAATCAGATAGAAATCAGATACATACTTCTAAAGTCCGGAAGCCCCTCCCTTGAGGCGGATGCTTACTGACCTTCATAGTGAGCCTGCCCGGCCCCAACTCAAAAAGTATAACTTATTTAACGTTTTCAAATCTAGAATTTTCTCTCCCCTGACCCTCCCCCACTGTGTGTGTGGAGGTCCAATGGTCTCACCAGAAGTCATCCTGGACTGCTCTACCTCCTTATTGTTTCGGCTCAGGGTCTCCCAGGCTCCGCCTTCCAGGGCGGAGCCTGCAGGCAGCCCTCATTTTCAACTCGCATGTTTTAACATGGGATCTGGGACCCAAACTCAGGTCCTTTTACTTGTTGAGAGAAAGCTTTCATCCTTGAGCCATCTCCCCAGCCCTCCCCTGCCCTTTAATTTTTTTTGGTTGTTGTTTTTTTTATGAACACACCCCAAATCTTGGGAGGGCCCCAACTCTCTGAAGACCCCCCTACCCCACACCCCACTCAATGCAACTGTACAGATCTCCATTGCTGGGCCTTGCTGCTTCCTCCTTTATCTCTTCCTCAGAAACTTCCGTTCTTTTTCTTATCCAGCCCACCCCCACCTCCCCCCCATCTTCACCCCCCCACCCCCACAAGCTCCTGCCATCTCCCACTTGCCTGCTCTCTTGTTTCTTCTCTCAAACTCCAATGAGAGTGTTCTCCAGCTCCTTTGAGTCCACTTTTAAACTCTTTTATCCATAAGGCAAAGGACCTGATAAAGGGCCCCCAAGCCCCCCATGACACCAGGGACAAAAGTCTCAAGAGGCAGGCCGAGGAAGCCACCAGGTTCGTGAAAGAAGGTTCCAGGGTGAGTGTACATTCACGTCCATCACGTCCTGAGGAATCAACTCACCAGATTCAAAAGGACAAAGACGTAGACTTGATAGATGGGTGCCAGATTCCACTGCAGAAGCCCTGTAGGTGGTTTTTACAGTTGGGACCATCCTTGCAAAGTACCAACCTTCCTTGCCCCTTAACTGTAGGACCAAGAAGGTTAAAAAGAAAATATTCTCAATCTCGGGGTTGGCAATACAGCCCCAAGGGTAAGAAGTGTAGTCAAAATCTGAAAACCCAAGTTCAATCCCCAGACATCCGCGTGGTGAAAGAGAGAACTGACTTCCCCGACTTGTCCTCTGACCTTCACTATGTTCTATGATCTGCATGCTCTTGCTCTCTCTCTCTCTCTCTCTCTCTCTCTCTCTCTCTCTCTCTCTCAAGTAAATTCAATTAGAAAAATACACCCTCAGCCTCTTTGAAGGTATAAGGCTCCATCCCAGGACCCCCTCTTTCTCGGGTCAAAACTATCCTACTGAGTCACAGAAGCACCAGTCACGTTGACATGCCCCAAGTGTGCCCACCCTGCAGGGTGTCCTGAGCCAGCTCCCCTTACTCTGTGGCTTTCTGTCTCAAACCATGTCAGTGCCCACTTCTCTGGGACCTCCAACCTGAACCTTCACATCCTTGACCCCCACCTGTACATATCTTCCCCTCTTGACAGACCAACATGGAGACTTCTCAAAGCCCTGACCAAAAGAAGATGTTTCTGTGGCCACCAAAGGTATTTTAAAAAGAGTTTGACCTCTACCTTTTGCGGGGAGGTGCGGGGAGGAGGAGATGGGACTCAGTCTTTGTACTTGGAAGGGCTGGATTTTGTTCTACTCATAACTGGTAGTGTAGTCTTGGACAAGACAGTTGACTTCTTTGTGACTTGGTGTCCACATCTGTGGAATGGACATAACTCTTGGACCCACTCGTAGAGTTAGGAGGATTAAAGGCAGTAACACTCCAACAGCTGGTACAATACAGGAGAAAGAGCTGACACCTGAAGAACCATGTCGTCTTGCCCCAGGCTCCACAAGTCCTTCTGGAAAGCAAACTTTGTTTTTCTGGGCTATTAGTTACCGTCTGGATGAATTTTCATAAGGCAAAGCCACATCCCAGGCAGAGAATGCAAACTTTACCGGTGCCCCCAGAGGGTCCCTGGTCCAGAACAGTCCCTATCTATTCCCTAGGACATTGGGACTCCTAACACTCTAGACTTATATCTGACCACATTGGCAGCCAACACCCCGCGCAAGTGGCAAAGAAGAGAGTCAGCTCTCTGACTTGTGAGATCCTAAAGGAGCCAGAAAAGCCAGTTCCCCCTGAGCGTGGATCTCTCCAATACTGGGGCCACTCCTTTGTGTCTAGCATGGCTCTGCACCCACACTTCTCCTTTATAAAAATGCGAATCCAGGGGCTGGAGAGATTGCTCAGAGGTTAAGACTCTGTCCGCTGGCAGAAGGTCCTGAGTTCAGATCCCAGGTCCCACATAAAAACTTCAGGCAATGGCCTCCGCTTTCTGCCCTGGTGGGCGGAGCCTGGGAAATCCCAGCGTCAAGCAAGGAGGAGGTAGAAGCCATCTAGAATGATGTCCAAAATCACCCTTGGTTCTCCACAGAGACACAGAACCCTCCCCCCCCCTCTCACACACACACACACACATTTTTAAAAAATGGGAATCCAACCGATTCCAAGCAGTTCCAGTAAGAAAAAAATATATCTGGTCAAACTTTGCACCTGTGGCTCTCAGGAAATGGAACCTTGTTAGCCAGCAGAGTCTTGAGAGAAAGGGGTAAGCATGGGAAAGGACCAGGACTCTGCCTGCTTTCATGATTTTGCCCAAAGCCAGCTGCGACTTTGAACATATTTTGAAACTTGGTGCTTAAGGGACTTAAGCCGCCAGCAACAAGAACAATTCCAACGAGTCATCCAGCATGCACAAAAAAGCAGGTGGTGATAAAAATGAGTCTTGTGGGTGGGCTGGGGCACAACCTCACCCAGCTCCTTCCAAACATCTTGTCTAACTCAGCCCAGGAGAGCGCCGGCTCTATGACGTCATCAAATGTCAAGCCTTTGACAAATGAGTCGAGCCCAAAGCTGGAGCCTTTGATAAGCCATTTGCAGGCGTCTGGGAGACATCCACGCCGGTCTTGAGAATGTGTTCTAGCTCCATCTCAAATTCACATCTTTTCATGTTTGTTTGTTTAAAAAAAGAAAGAAAGAAGCACATACACACATCTGCGAAGATTCATGGCTTAAAATATTTTTTCCTTTCTTTGACATTTCACCTTTTTTCTTTATTTTATTTTATTTTTAAAGAAAAGAAAATATTCACTCCAAGGTTCATTTACTTTCTTGGTAATAACTGTCAGGTATTAACAAATAGCCCCATACATCTAGCATAAAATAATAGGATTTGTCGAGTGCATTAGACATTCAGTAATGGGCAGGCAAGTAGACAGCATATAGCACTAAAGACAGTTTCTCTTGGTCAAAAGGAATGCATGCTATGAAAAACAAGACATTAAAGAACATCTGTCAAAATGCCCGATTGTGCCTTAATACTTGCACATGCAAGTCTTCTTACCTTGAGACTTTCCCAGGCCTCTTCTCCCTCTCCCCTTGAAAGGCCCCAAGGGCTTCATCTCTTTCAGGAACTCTCTCCAGTCACACCTTGTCGCCCTACCCTCCAGGACTAGGCATCCTGTCACATTGCATGTAATGTCACACCACCCAGTTGCCCCGCCCCCTGCAAGATCCTTATGGACGGGACAGGCGCCTTCTTTTCTTACACCATGAGTTCAGGAATAGCAGCTGGCATCCCAGTCCGTGCCTTCCCAATGTCCTTCCCTCACATTCTGCCTGCTCCTCTACCCATGTCTCCTCTGGCTTCTAAAATCTGCTTTGCTGTTCCCCGTGACAGGTTGGAACTGCTAAGGGATCACTGTTCTTCCTTGCAGTCCTTGAAGGATGCCCCAGCTGAACCGTCTAACCCTGCCCTTCTCTGACGGCAAAAATGCCAGGCTGCCCTTTGCTGTGGGCTTCAGAATTCCTCAGTGGTATTAAACTTGCCGCACTCTGTCCTGCTGGCCCATCTTCCCTCTGGGGGGCTCACTTGCCTACTCTTCCTTATCTAGGCTTCCTCGACTGCCCTCAAAGAAATTAGTCATGAATCACTGACCAACAGGTGTATACTCTGGAAATGCATCCCTGGCTGATTTCATGAATAGCACAGAGCACACTAACCCAGAGTTGGCTATGACATCATTAGGATGCCACTTTAGAGGACCACCAGCCTATAATGTAGTCCATCATTGATCAAAACATTACATGGTGTGTGTAACCTTTGTAGTCTTTGTCCCAGAAGCAAACCTAAAACTTGGACAAACCTAAAACAGAACCACTTAGTAGGTGCTCAGAAAAGGGGGGGGGGGGAATTTCGAATGAATGACTGAATTGAATTGAATTGAATAAATTGAGTGAATGAACAGTGGGTTTTTTGTAGCACAAATACCAAAAGGAATTGCCTTGTGCTGTCTTCTTTGGAGGGTCTGCATTGTTCATCCTAAATGATCCCATTTTGAATCAAAGTTTAATTGGAAAGTTCCACTTTGCTTTGAACAAAGCCAGCAGGCCAAGTGCCCAGGAACTCACAGTTTTATAGCGTGAAGCACCGAGGTGGACTGTTGTACCAACGAGCTAAGTATATTTTCTCTTGCCATAACAAAATGCTTGAGACCCGGTAGTCTGTAGAGAATGGAGGTTTACCATCTCCTAGTTGTGGAGGCGAGGAAATCCGAGAGTGTCGTGCCTCATCTGCGTGGGCTCTGAGGGCCTTCTTGTGTCACAACATGGCAGGACAAAAGAACAGAAGCAAAAGGAAGAGAGGAAGCTGAACACTTTCTGTAGCAATGAGTTCTGGGAGAACTCCCTCACTCCACTGAGAACAGCAAGAATCCAGCGTTCAAGCTTAACTAAGGTTTAAGCACAGGAATCTTGGGGGGGGGGAACACGTCCAAACCATACAACAACTTAAACGTTAGGGTACCCACCATTTACTTTTATTATTGTTGTTGTTTGGTTCTGATTTATGAACAACATTATTTAATCATTTATTTTTCCATTTTCTGAGACAGAGTGTCATGTAACCCAGGCTGTCCTTAAACCCCTGATTCTCCTGCCTTCATCCTTGTTACTGGGGCCATATTAGCGTACTGTGTGTGTGTGTGTGTGTGTGTGTGTGTGTGTGTGTGTGCGTGCGCGAGCGTGTGCTCTCGCACTTGTCATTCATTTGCTTCCTTTTTTGTTTTGTTTTGTCTTGTTTTTTGTGGTGGTCATGGTACTAAAGGTAGCACTGACCCCAGGGTCTCAGCAAGCATTCTACCGACTGAGGTATATCCTTAGCCCTTCAGTTTGGTTTTGGATTTGGGGCTATGACTGTACTGGTTCCCCATTTTCCCTCATCTGCAGTCAGTCATTTGCAGTTTCAGCCAGGCACGGAGTTCTGCTGAGGGACAATGCAGGACCCTGTATGTGCTGTCTCTTTCTCCAGGGACATGTCCTTACTTCTGGGAAACAAGGAAACCCATGAGCATCCCGTCCCACTGACCGCCTGTGTCCCAGTCACGACCTGACCATGAGGCTCCATCCAGCTCAGTGCACAGCCTATCGCCTGCCCAGGCTGCTGGTTCTGACGCCTGCATGGTCCAGGGGATTCTTTGGGAAAGTATCTGAGCTTTCTGGGGACCAAGCTAACCCTGGAGAATCCTTCACTGACCTGCTCTTTGAAAATATGCACAATGTCCATGGTTTAAATAGATTAAATTTTATTTGCCATTCTTATCGCCATGTGTTTGTGATGGGATTTCAGAATTACCATTTCCACTCCTTTTGGTTGGCAGAGAAACCTGGAATACCCATTTAATCCACGGGTAGGATAAAGAGCCCAGTAAAAATAGGTAATTATTGGTCCTTATAATATGTGTGTGACGAGCTCCAAGGATGGATAGATAGATAAGGATGGATATATACATACATGCATACATATACACATAATGTAACACACACATACACACATATCTCTATATATTTTAACTCCCATATCATCTGTGAGAGATGGAGACATTGTGATTATCCCCAGACAGATATAAAAAAAAGTCTTGAGAAGTTACAGAACAGCCTGAGTTGTCTGGTCAATAAACGGCAACAGAAAGCACACCCACAAGCCCACATTCTAAGCCACAGCCCTCAGCCAAGTCTACCTTATTAATAACCACTGGTTATTGGTAGGGGCTTGAGGCTGTGAAGCACTGAAGAGAAAGGCACCCGGTGAAGAATGTTCTGTCAAGCAAGTTTCTGGTCAGCAGTTCCAACCCAACCCCAATGGGAACCTCGAGGAGAGATTTAGAATGCGTGTGCTTGTGACTTTGTCCAAGGAGCAAAGAGACAGGGGTGTAAGTCCGCCTCCTTGTACAGAGCATTGGTTGAGGGTTCGTCCTCTAGTCAGCTAGCTGAGGGCAGCATGGGCTGCGATGCCAGAGGAGGCCTGAACGGGCAGTAAGCAGACGACCTGGAAGGACAAAGGAGTCAGGGAGGACGGGCCAGGTACCTGCCGCACCAGCAACTGTGTTATTACCCCTCGATGTATGGACAAGGGAACAAGAGGTGCACGGCCCGTGACAGAGATCCGGGAAGGTAGAGACAGAGGCGACATAAGCAGAAATCTCAAGACAGTAAGAAAATCGTGCACACCATTACTTCCTTCAGACGATTCTCACATGGAACTAGATCAAAGGGACTCCCCAACCCAAGGATCACATTGTTGGGGGCGCTGTTGGATCTCCTTAGGGTGCCTCCAGACAGACAGAAGCAACAGATAATGTAAACAGATAAAACCGAATAACGAAATTGAAAAAAGCAAACTTCAGGATGCTTATTATTATGCTGTGACAGAGGACGGAATCGGGAAAATTCCAAACCACGAGGACAATGCTTTAAAACTTTTTTGAGCATGACCCACAAAACAGCCACCAAAACACCCTGTGCTTAAAAAGCCATCTCCGTTTTTTATGTGAAGCAGAGCAGCACATGTAAACAAGGGAGCTCTCACCAGAATCCCCTGCTCTCAAATCATGCCCAGTGACCACAAGCCCACCTTAGCCTGACCCCAGGAAAGAAGAACAACTTTGAATGAAAGCCCACACTGGCCTAGTTGGTGCTCTTGGAAGAATGTTTTAGGGGGAAAAAAAACCCTGCTTATCACCAGAGACCAACATACCAAGGCACCCTGAGAAAGCCCACAAACTGTCAGGCTGCAGGGACCCTTTGTGAATGTTATGAATGTGGGGTAACCTCTTAATTATGCCACTTAGGGATCCCAGGGAAAATTAACGGAGGGTTCCCATTTTTTAGGAGACAGATGGCAGTGATTCCTGAGAACTGCCAAAGCCTAACATGTCGCCAGTGCCTATATCCCTCTGGGAGTGAAATGCTGCAGGAATCACAAGCCGTTTCCCCCTCCAAGGAACACCGGAATTAGCCAAAAACTCCACCACAACTGCGTCACATCATCTTCAGATGCCCTCAACTGCATGTAGAACATAAACCAGGGGTTCCCAAACCTGGTTAGGTCTCAGAATTACTTGGGGGTGCTTGTTAAAGAACACAGGCCACAGTGCCACTGTATGGGGTACTTCATCTTCGGTGTCTTGAATCCATATATTGTTCAGGCATCTCCAGGAGGGACCGGTGCCTGTCTATGCCATTGCAAAGGTCATGAGATCCTTCAACAAGGTGAGACAGCTGGGGCCCAAAACTCTCCGAAAAGATATTCATGGGGGCTGGGGAGATGGTTCTGTGGTCAAGTTCTGACCCTGCTAGCTAAAGAACCAGAGTTTGAATTCCCAGGTCCCATGTAAAATGCAGGGTGGATACAGTGGTCTACCTATAATTCCAGCCCTGGAACAGGGAAGGTGAGAATCCCCAGAGGAAACTGGCTAGCCTGACCAGTCCTATAGGAGAGCTCTGAGTTTGATTAAAGACTCAGCCTCTAGGGGCTGGAGAGGTAGCTCAGGGGTTAAGCCTCTGCCTTGCAGGCGGAAGGTCCTGAGTTCGGATCCTAGACCCCACGTATAGACGCCAAACAAGGAGGAGGTGGAGTCCATGGTGGTTCCCGAATTCGCCCGTGGTTCTACACACACACACACACATACATACATACATACATACATACACACACACACACACACACACATGAGCACACACAACGCACAAATGAATAATAAAAAAAAAGACTCAGCCTCCAAAGAAAAAGGTGGAAAAACAAACAATAACAAGCTAGAATGATTGAAGATGATTCCCGATATCAATTCAGTCTTACACACACACATAAATGCACTCATGTGCATGTGCGCACGTGTGTGTGTGTATGTGTGTATGTGTGTGTGTGTTGTCACTGTGTATAGTTGTAGAGGGTGTGTGTGACTGTGGAGACCCAAGGATGGCATTGGAAATCACACTGGATTGCTCTACCTCCCTATTGCTTTGCTTTGGGATTTCCCAGACTCCACCTTCCATGGCCAGAGTTGCAGGCTGCCACCATCTCCATCTGGCGTTTTTATGTGGGATCTGGATTCAAACTCAGGTCCTTGTGCTTGCAAAGCAAAGGCTTAACCTCTGAGCCATCTCTTCAATCCATACACCTTTTTTTTTTAGAGACAGAATGTCTCATTTCTTGGGCTTCAGGATTAGGCTGAGCAAGCCAGTGAGCCAGCCTCAGAGATCCAATTTGTCTGTACTTTCCCAGTACTGGGATTACAGGCATACCCCACTGCACCCCAGTGCTGAGGATCCCAACTCAAGTCCTCGTACTTGCACAATAAGCACTTTACCAGCTGGAGAGATGGCTCAGAGGTTAAGATCCTGCCTTGCAAACAAGCACAATTGGACTATCTCCCCAGACTCTCCCTTTGGCAGCCTTTAATTGAAGCTTGGTCCCATGACAGAAAATGCACGATGGCAGTTAAGATCTCTGAATCCAGGTATCAGTCAGAACATATTCCCCAGACCTTGGTTTCAACCCAGATGCCCACAGCTCTAAGACCTCTGCTGATTTCTAATGTCCCGGGTCCTTTCCGTGGTGTGAATGAACTGGAGCAACGTCCAACATGCCAGACCCCGCGGCCTCTCCCTTCTCTTTTCCTTGCCAACAGAAGCCTAGTGTCCCTGCAAGGCATCAACTGGGCGGGAAAGATGAGTCTCTCCCCCAGCCATGGGAATTTCAGTTCCAACCTCTTCTTTGCCAGAGAGTGAGAAGGAAACATTCCCATGAGCAGGTGGTGAGAGAGGAACTGTAATTGTAAGTCTGCTGGACTCTAGAGCTATTTTTCTTCCTGCTGTTGGGAAGATCTCTTCTCTACTCTGTCTCTTCCTTGCCCGTGTGGAACTCTATGGGATGGGCACAAAGGGACTGATGCTGTCACTGCCACCTGATGAACATGAGATGACATATTTAAGAGTTGACAAAACACACCAGAGATGACAGAAGAATGAAGATTGGCTCTGTATGGAAATCAGCAGACAGCTTGAACATACATGTGAACCCCTAGCTTCCTGCATCTTAGTGTAAGAAGTGAGAGCGTGAGCACCTGTATCGGTTAAGCCTGTTAAGCATTTTTTTAATAGGGCCAACAAGATGGCCCTATTGCACACAAAACTGGAGACCTGAGTTCAATCCCTGGAACCTGCATGGTGGAAAGAGAGAACCAACTTCAGAAAAAGTTTATCTGACTCCCATGTGCATGCCTTCTCTCTCTCCTCTTCCTCTCGAATAAATTATGAAAGAGACAGACAGACAGACAGACACACACACACACACACACACACACACACACACACACACACTTCTAAACAAAATACCTCACAAAACAATTTAAGGGATAAAAGGTTTATTCCAGCTCACAATCACAGTTCCACATCACAGTCCATACTTGCAAGGAAGTCACAGCAACAGATGCTGTGTAACTGTTCACATCGCATCTACAGTCAAGTTGCAGAGAGCAATGGAGAGATGCATGCATACTTATAAACGCTCAGTTCTCCTCATTCTTACACAATTCTGGGTCCCCTGCCCAGCAGTGATTCCACCCACAATAGGCCAAGGAAGCATCCCAAGTCATAGCGGCTTAAAACATTTTACATCACATCTTGTCTTGTGACATGACACCTACAAGGGATTCTTTCAGTTATTTTGAAATATTCAATACAGTGTTATTGACTAGACATCCTAATGTACAGTGGTTCTCTTTCTGTGCCTGTCTTTGTGAAAAACAAAGAGAATGCTTCTTGGTATTTTAAGCCACTATGACTCGGGATACTTCCTTATCTGATATCTTCTCTATTATTCTACCCTCTACTTCTGGTTCATCTCAATTAGATTCCAGACCTAACTGAGATCAGACAGTGATTCTCTCTCTGTGCCTGGCTTATTTCGCTTAGCACAGTACCCTCCAGACTCATCATCCATCCATCCATTCATCACAAAGAGGGAAAGTCGACCACCACTGAACTGCATACACAAAGGTGTGGAGTCCATCTGAGCACCAGAGGTGGGTACTTTTCTCTAAAGGGCCAGCTGGAAAGTCCTTTGGGCTTTGTAGTTTCATGATCTCTGTCATAACTACCCAACCTTCCTCTGTCACATACAAGCATGTCGCAGACAATGGATTCATAATGGACAGAGATCATATAACAATATATAACACATGTGTGTCATTTGTGAAAGCCAGTAGTGCCATGATGTGGGATTTGCACCCTTGAACTCACAGCACTGGGATTGCCTGCCCAGGACCTGTACAAAATCAGACTCAGCAACATTCCGTCTGGAGGGAAGGTCTCATGAGATACCTCCT
The DNA here is from genome assembly GCA_023101885.1 of Typhlomys cinereus. Taxonomy (NCBI): domain Eukaryota; kingdom Metazoa; phylum Chordata; class Mammalia; order Rodentia; family Platacanthomyidae; genus Typhlomys; species Typhlomys cinereus. The sequence continues at coordinate 5,319,484 of JALPQD010000134.1, read as the reverse complement.
GAGTACTTACAGTCAGTTGCTTGTGGTGGAGGACAGGGCTTGCCGACCCTCCTGTCCTTGAGAGTCTCTAGGTAGCGAATGGTTACGAGAGGAGGAAAAGACAATTTCTTCAATGGTGTAGCTACGGGTGAGTTGCCCATGCTCCCATAAGTAACCCACATCCATGGGTTCACCAAATACAAATGAATCCGTTAACAAAAGAAGGAAGGTACTAAAAATAAAAACAGTGCTAAGGGGCTGTAGAGGTGGCTCAGGGGTTAAGCCTCTGCCTTGCAGGCAGAAGGTCCTGAGTTCGGATCCTAGATCCCACGTATAGACGCCGGGCGGAAGCGGGGGCGGCCTGCGTTTCTGGCCCTGGTAGGGCGGAGCCTGTGAATCCCGGGGCAGAGGAAGTGGAGGCGTCCATGGTGGTTCCCGAATTCGTCCGTGGTTCTACACACACACAGACACACGCGCGCGCACACACATACATATGCACACACGCACAATTGAATAAATAAAAATAAATAAATAAATAAATAAAAAACAGTGCTAGGCAAGATTTGACTCTCAGGCTGCAATTCACCAAACCTTGCTGTCAATCAGGACTACACATTGTATTGCCTCCCACACCCAAGTCCTTCTGCTAGTCCATTACTCCATATCCTCCAAAAGGTCACCAGCCACTACTGGGGTGTCACCCAGCCAAACAAATTGCAAGGTTCAATCCTCCACTGTGCCCCAAACCTGAGGACTGACCAAAAGCCCGAACCTCCTCTCCAGAAGCCCAGACATTCAAACCAGAAAGACGTTTCCCCAGGCAAACCATTACCCCCGCTTGACACTCTATTTAATGGAAAGCCTTTCTCAGAAATAAGTATATTAAAATAAGCTTTGCATTTTTTTATATTAACGGAAATTTGATGCAAATTGATAATAAATTACCTTCCCCCCTACTCATTCATTTGGGAATCGCATAAACTAGTTTACAGTTAGATGTTATTACATTGTGCATTAATATAGCCATAGGAAGCTGGGCTTTGGAGAAATTTGCTTCTCTGCAAACCATCAGGAATGGAGGAGGTGAAAGTGAGCTTTGCTGGGTAACTCACTGCCCTAATGCCAGCTGCTGAAGGCTGTAGAAAGCAAGACTCTGGGCCCAACCATCTTTCATCGGACACATTTTTCCCACTTCAACATCCTTCCTCCCTCCCTCCCTCCCTCCCTTCCTTTTACAACCTCTTTTCCTCCCTTCCTTCCTTCCTTCTTTCCTTCCTTCCTTCCTTTTGTCCTTCCCTCTTTCTTTCCTTCCTTTCCCTCCATCCTCTCTTCCTCCCTTTCCTCTTTTCTTTCTCTTTCTTTCTTTCTTTCTTTCTTTCTTTTTTTCTTTCTTTCTTTCTTTCTTTCCTTTCTTTCCCTGCTTCCTTGCTCCTCCCCTCTTTTCTTTCTTTCTTAGTTTCTTTCCCTGCTTCCTTGCTCCTTCCTTCTTTTCTTTCTTAGTTTCTTTTCCTTTCTTTCTCTTTTGTTCTTTCTTACCATTTCTTTCTTGCCCTCCTTTCTTCCATTAATTCTACATAAGTACTTTCAAAACAGGGTGGCAAAAACTAAATCAAAGATTGTCAACGATTTCCCACTTGACGGAGGAGAAAGAGCCAAAAGCAGTGGAAATCAATGAACCGTATTCAAGGCAGAAGCCCAGGTCTACTATGCTTCTGAAATCCAAGTCCTAGGGAGACCTCCATTTAAAGATAATGGGCTCAGCACACACACTGCGTTCTGCTTCCTCTTGACACAGCGCTGTAGGAGAGGAAGTACATTTTTATCAAGACAAACTCACAAAGGAAGAGAAAAGAGAGAAATGGCCTAGAAATGGCTTTAAAATCCATAACAGTCTAGCCGGACTTGAGAAAGTACACACTAAACAGGCAGTCGGGTGAGAGAAGCCTGGAAGCTCACATGTGCTACAGAACTACCAGCCCAGCCTGGGGGACACCTCTAGACACTTTGTACAGGGTTCAAGATGAAAAAGATTGGTCAGAAGTCTGTTCAGAAGGGCACTTCAGGGTCCCTTGCTGACTTCGAAGATCGGCTATTGCCCTTTCCCAGGGGATCATCTGTTTGTGGAAGGGGCAGACACCATCAAAAGAGGAACCAGCAAAGTTCACCTTCTGGATGCCCAGGCCTACTCTTCACGCCTTTCTCACAGAGCTAGTGAGGAACACTGGGTGCCCGAATGAGGGCATACTGCCTTCAACCACCATGTCACATAGGAAACTGGAGGATCTTGTTCTGAGGACACTGGCTGGCCAAAGAAGAAAGGTCAGAAAATACTGAGACCCACTTTTATGATGAGTTCAGAGGTTAGGATCAGCGGACACTTGAAGGAAGTTTCTAACTTGAAATCAAAGGAGAAGCCAGGTAGTAGGTACAGCTCCCTAGTAGAACATTTGCCTATCATGTGGGAGGCCCTGTGAGAAGCCATCCCTAATGGGAAGGGGAGACAGAGAGAGACAGAGAATAGTATGAAGGAAAAAGAAATCTAAAAAATAAAAAAACACTGTTTGTACTTATGGCATAGACATGGAATGGCAACGATATGTGAAATTCACATTGTTTGATACATACACTTGCTATTCTATGTTTTTCAGGTGTACATGTGCATGCATGCATGCGTGCGCGCACATGTGTTTGTGTATGTGTGTGTGTATCAAAGAGCACTCACTGTGTGTGCCTCTGGGACTTCAAGAATCACCCTGGATTGAGCTACCTCCTCTTTGCTTTGCTCTGGAGTTTCCCAGGCTCTGACTAGCAGGGACAAAAGTACTGGCCGCTGCCATTTGCGCCTGGTGTTTTTACATGGGATCTGGGATCCAAACTCAGTACCTTCTGCTTGTGAGGCAGAGGCTTAACCCTTGAGCCATCTCTCCAGCCCACACTTGCTATTCTAAGGTCTTTGCTGAACCAATTCATGAGATAGGCTCAGCAACCCTGTAAAGTGGGTAGAATCATTACCCCCATTTCCAAGATAAGAAATCCCAGGGCCAAAGCCACTAAAGTAATCAACTGAGTGCTTGCAACCACAGTAGTAGTTTGGATCTGGACCCAAGCAATCTAGCTTCAGGGGGTCAGTGTTCTAACGTGAAATAAGCAAGAACAGATTGATATTTTAAAGGAGCCTTTAAGTAGGGTGGTTGAGAATGGGGAGCAGCTGGATGATAGATCACTTATCTAGCATGTTAAGGCTCTGAGTTTGATCCCCAGCACTGCAAAATACATGCATACATACGTATGTACATACATAAACGGAACACTTGGAGGGGGAAAAAAACTATTTCTAAAGCACCTAGAGAAGAAATTTAAAAATCAATAGAACTGTTACAAGACATACTTGAGGAAACTTCCAAGAAAATGATACAAAAAAGAAAAAAGACCAAGAGATGGAAGTTAGAAAGGAAGTGTCATGAAACATAACAGATCAGTCCACGTGTATTACCTTTCCAGAACAGGAAGAGAGAAAATGGAGTGATAGCTTCGAAGAAACAAATTCAAGAAAGCTTCAGAGAACTAAGCAATATGAACATTCCAATTGAAAGGGCTTCTTCCACTGTATACAACTTGACAGAAAGGGAGTTATAATACCTGGGTGACCATTCATTTCTGCAGCTCCAGGAAATGAAGAGCCAGCAAGTGAAAGGTGGACAGACACCTGTAATGTCAGCATTTGGGAGGTTGAGGCAAAAGGATTTTAAGTCTCAGTTCGAAGCCAGCCTGGGCAATGTGTCAAATGAACAAAGGACTATAGAAACCAACAAAGAAGAGGAGAAGGCCCAGTTACATTGCAAAAGAGGTGCACGTGAGGGGACGGGTTGTTGCAGATGTCTTTGCAAAATGGCTACCTGTCATGGCAGCTAGTTACAGCTGCCAACTAACGTGACACCTGGGAACTGAGTCTTTAGGCATATCTGTGAGGAATTAGCTACTTAAGCCTGTTGGAGATGGTCTATTGCATGAGGAAGACCCAGCCCACAGTGGGCAGAACCATTCCCCCACTAACTCCTCTTATCCCCCTCGTGTCACCAGGCAGATAGGATGAAAGAGAACAGCTAGATGGCAAACTGGCCGACGAGAAATCAGCAACGGTCCTTGTCTCCTCTGTTCTTTCCATGAACGTGGTATAACCAGCTCCCTCGGCTCTCATTCATTGCTCTCCAGCCATAACAGAACTGTAACCTGAAACTGGAAACTGGAATACAAATCTCCTTGTTCCCCTAAACTGTTTGGACCATGTCTTCCTTACGGACAGGGAATGGGAAATGCAAACATACAGGGAGCAACAACAGACTACAGGGCTCAGCTATGAGGAAGTGGGGAATAATTACAACAGAGTCAATCTCTACTGTCCCCAGGGTTCCAAAGCCACAGATTTAGCCAACCACGGACCAAAAATATTGGGGTGCATGAGGATGCATGGCTACAGACTTTCTTCTTGTCATCCTTCCCTAAATAATATGGTAGCAACTCTTCCTGTAGTATTTCTAGTGTGTCTGATATTATATACAAGCAACCTGAAGATGGTTTAAATTATATGAAATGAGGATGGGCAAGATGGCTCAGTGGGTAAAAGCAACTATGCACAAACCTGGCAACCTAAGTTTGATCCCTGGAAGCTTACATCCCACATGGTAGAAGGAGAGAAACATCTTCTGAAAGTTGTCTTCTGACCTCTCTCTCTCTCTCTCTCTCTCTCTCTCTCTCTCTCTCTCTCTCAAATAAATAAAATACTTTTAAAGGACATGAGATGATGTGTGTAAGTAACAGACAAATCATATGACATTTGACATAAACATTTGACGATCCATGGATCTTGGAACTCTCCCCCACCATACAGGGAGGATTGCAATATGAATACCAAATATCAAGTTACCCCACACCATCACTCTGAGAGCAAGAGAACCAGGGGAAGATGGACAAAGGTAAAAGGAAGAACTAAAGGCTCTAGACCGGCACAAGAAGTCAGCCAGAATCCAAAGATCCTGCTTAAAACCAAAGACCTCCTGATTGGTATTAGCATGTTCTTTTGGGCTAGAACCCAGGCAGATGAAAGCGAAGGAAGCCCTGGTGTGTCAAGGACTTCTGTTGGTTGTAAAAAACCTTCTAGATCCATTTCACCATTAAACGCTATGCGGGATTCCATGACAAAAGCCGAAACTAGTGTTGTACAAGAATGGCGTGTTCCCTCCGTGTTTGAGGCTGAAGAAAGGCCACCATGCCAGGCGCTTGCCTGAGAGTTATAAAGGTAATTTATACCAGGACCTGCGTGAGAGAATGACCCTCCATTTTACTACATGTTGTATTAATGTCAATCAATATATGTTTGAGGGCTTTATATATTACGGATAGTAAGGTTGGGGCTTTGTAAACTGCTCCTCTCGGGGAAGCCATACATAGCTCTCCAGGAGAAAGCCAAGCAGCCAAGCCCAGCATGGTCCAGCAGTCCTTGGGTATTGCACCTGCTCATCAGCTCAGCTATGCAAATGAAGCCAGTGATGGGGACCCTCTGGGCTGCAAACAGGAAGCGCCCCAGGGCTGCCCTAGCCAGCTGGGTGGACAGGGTCCTTGCTCCTGAACTATGGTGTTGGGCAGAAGAAAGGCAGCCCTGAAGATGGACTGGACGACTTTGGCCAAATTACTTCAGGTGTCAGTGATCACTTGGGTAAGATCGCACACGTGGATCACCTGGACTTGGGATTGTTGCAGTCTGTGCAGATGCTCTGTGACAAAAGACCAAGTGACATCCAGATCAATATATTGTAAGTTGAAAATCTCATGGAGAGGTGGCTCAGGGGTTAAGCCTCTGCCTTGCAGGCGGAAGGTCTTGAGTTCGGATCCTAGACCCCACGTATAGACGCCGGGCAGAAGCGGGGGTGGCCTGCGTTTCCGGTCCTGGTAGGGCGGAGCCTGTGAATCCCGGGGCAGAGTAAACAAGGAGGAGGTGGAGGCGTCCATGGTGGTTCCCGAATTCGCCCGTGGTTCTACACACACACACATACATACACACACACATACATACACACAAACACACATACATACACACAAACACATATACATACACACACGTACAATTGAATAGACAATAAAAAAAACTCTTAAAAAAAAGAAAATCTCAGGGTTCCAGGGGAGGAGAAGGGAGGGAGGGAACTGGTGTACCTATTAAGTTTGTATGAGCTGAAATAATAATAAAAAAATGTATAAAAAAAGAAAAAAAAAGAAAATCTCATAAGTTAAAGATGACTTGCAGACATCTATGCGTATCTTGGCTGACCCAGTAGGGCTTCTCAACTTTTTCCATGCAAACTTTAAGGTAACTCTGGGTACATATCATTAAAGAAAGTTTTATGCAAATCAAGCATTTGCCAATACAAAATCACAAAGACATTTATTTTAAAAGAATTCTTGGGCTGGAGAGATGGCTCAGGGGTTAAGACTCTGCCTCACAAGAAGAAGGTCTTGAGTTCACATCCCAGGTCCCATGTGAAAACACTAGGCAGAAATGGTGGCAGTCTCCACTTCTGGCCTTGGTGGGAGAAGCCTGAGAAACCCTAGAGCAAAGCAAAATGGAGGTAGAAGCAATCCAGGATGATTCCCAAAGTTACCCTTGGTCCTTCACAAGGACATATAGTGCCTCTGACACACATGCACACGCACACACATACACTAAATAAATAAAGTTTAAAGAAAGAATTATTTGATATACATATATTTTTACTACTTATTAAAGAGGAAAGCCAATTATCATGCTAATGAGATGGAAGCATGTGTTTATTTTTGCATAGAGAATTAAGTCTTCTTGATTGAATGTTTGACCCTGTAGGACTTAAAGCATCTTCAGTGCTTTTCACAGCTGATCAATATTTTGATTCCATAATCCTCAATGCTGAGAACACTGTTTCACATAAATACATAGTACAAAATGGCAGAAGCATGTGTAAGGCCATTTTAGAAAGCAATGTGAAATCTGTCCTAATCCCAAACCAAAATTCACTGATTTTTTAAAAATGAAACTCAAGTTAGCGACTCAAATAGCAATTTCACAAAAAAGAAAAAAAAAAACAAGCTCCTAACTGTTCTATTTTCTTTTCTGTTGTTATGAACACTGGCCCCAAACAACTTAGGGCAGCAAAGTTTTTTATTATTATTATTATTCTTGCTTATCATTCTCAGGTGCATTTCATCAACATAACAGGAGAGTTTCAACAAGGGGCTCCTCATGTTGGTATGAATGTTCCTGTTATGTTGAGAGTTCACCAACAGAAAGAACTGAGAGAGGGGCATAGGTTCTCACTTGCTACTATGCCAAAATACTAAACCAACTCTCTCCATTTTATCCACCTCCTTAGGAAATGGTCCCACACACTATGGGCTGGGTCTTCCCATATCAATCAACTTCTTGCAGACTTGCTTAAGGGCTTGCCTTTACTACTAATTCTTTGCAAATGTGCCCAGAGCTCAGCCTCTAACTGCCGAGAGCCATCTGTAACTAACTGTTGAATGAACTCAATTTACTCCGAAGATTTACCAATTTGATACTCACATGTTGAAGCACAAAAGTAGGAAAATTTAAAAGTCTGCGTTTTCCATGATTAGACCATCTCATTTCTGCCAGAGCGGAAAGATTTGTACGGACGCTTCAAAGCACTGCAGTCCATGGCACACAAAAGCATCTAACCTGGGCCAAGAGATGTTTCAGGCAGCATTTGTTGGCGTGGCTTGGTATGATGGCATGCACAGTACAGCATGCATATGTTTTATGTTCAGATCCAAGGCTGGGGGGGAGCGATGGGATTCACCACAGACAGGCAACCCCAGAAGCAGTTCGCGTTCATTCCATATTGGATTCTGAATGCATTCTTGGTTGCCATGTGTTCAGAAACCTTCATGGCTGCCTAGTTGTCCTTGACAACCCCTCCCCCACCTCGTGAATTCAACTCCATGAGCCCCAGTTTAAGAAGCCATGCTGGACGATGTCAGTGGTGTCCTGTAAATCACCATCCTGGGGCGGACCTGGAGCCAGAGAGGATTGAGGCATTCATTCCAGCCCAGGAAAACATACCAAGCAGTGAACCAGCTCCCTCCATCTTATCTGCCAAGAGAACAGTCCCACCCTTCATGGGCTGGGTCCTGCCAAATCAGTCAGTGTCCAGTAGGTTTGCTCGGAGCTTGCCTCGACCACTTGTTCAATTGTCATGTTGATTCCTGTATGTCTAACTAATACACTGCCCTCCCTTGAATTTGAACTTGGTCATGTGACTTCCTTTGCTGAATGAGATACTAGTGAGTGTCTCAGTTTTGAACTAAGAAGGGTGGAGTGTGTGTGTGGGGGGGGAGATCCTCGGTTTGCCTTCTGATCCAAGAAGGCTGAAAAACACAGGATGCAAACAAAACCCAACTTGACGCTAAACACAACTTCCCGGGCCGAGAGGGAAATGATTGCCTACAGCTGTGTCACAAGCGGTGGTAGCTGCTGTCTACACATCCACAGCTGAGTAATACACAAGTGAAGGACAAGGGCAGCAGGGGCTGGAAGGGGAAAGAGTCAGACGCCCAGCTGGGGACAGGAGTCATCCAGACAGTACCTAGAGCAGATCTACATATAAAAAAAAAAAAAAAAAAAAGAAAGAAAGAAATTCTGTGTGCTGGGGAGCTTGAGGTGTATTAGAAGGCTTGGGCTAGGGCAATTTTACTCAGTACACGGGTAATCACATGTGCTTCAAAATGTTAACGTTTCAGGATTTCCTTTCAGCCTTAGCTTTTCCACTGGCCCGCACTCTTTACTAATGGGGAAATAGAAAGGTCTGAGCCCATGGAAGGCTGGAGAGAAAGAGGAACAGGAAGCGCCTGAGGTCCAGGCCCTGGCATGGAAATGAGCTCAGAAACTAGAAGGGCTGGCGGGAAGGCGAGGCTGATAGGAGCGCTTGCTGCGTGGCCTGACAACAGGAGCCCACACGCTGGAAAGAAGGAACCGCTGCCAGCTGTCCTCTGACCTTCATATGCGGGTGCTGTGGCACATACATGCACACATCATACGTACACACACACACACACACACACACACACACACACACACATGGGTGTGCACATGCACACACACACGCACTCACAGAGCATGATGATAAATTTAAAAATGGAAAGAGAGAGAGAGAAAGGAGAGAAAAAGAGAGAAAGAAAGAGAGAAAGAGGGAGGGAGAGAAAAAGAAAGAGAGAGAAAGAGAGAAAGAAAGAGAGAGAGAAAGAAAAAGAAAGAAAAAAAGAAAGGAAGGAAGGACGGACGGAAGGACGGACGGAAGGACGGACGGAAGGACGGACGGAAGGACGGAAGGAAGGAAGGAAGGAAGGAAGGAAGGAAGGAAGGAAGGAAGGAAGGAAGGAAGGAAGGAAGGAAGGAAGGAAGGAAGGAAAAGAAACAAAAAGAAAAAAGACAAGTTCATTTGGAGCCCAACAAAATGACTCAACAAGTAAAAGCACTTGACACAAATGCCGGATGACCTGAGTCCTGAGTTTGATCCCTGGACTCCACAAAGTAGAAGGGAAGAGCCAACTCCCCCAAGTTGTCCTCTGATCTATAGACACGCACGCGCGCGCGCACACACACACACACACACAAACGTGCGCGCGTGCACGGACCACAGTGCCATTCATCTTGTCTGGAGATGTTTCTCCTTCAAGGTGTCCTTTTCCGTTTGTATTTATCTAAGAGAATGGGGAGGGAAAGCTCAATGAGGCGCCACAGGCCAGCATACAGTTATGGACGGTCTGCTCTCTCCTTCCACCACGCAGGCCTCAGGGATTAAACTTCGCTTGCCAGGTTTGCACTTAGGAGCCTTTGCCTGCTAAGCCATCTTGCTGCCCTAAGGTCGTCTTCTCTCTCTCTCTCTGGGGTTCTCCATACTACATTGGATTTAAGTGTGCAGTCCTCGTGTGTGTACCAAAATTGACTTGGGATTGACTGAATTTGTACCTACAGACCCTGAACTCCTTGAGAGCAAGAATCTTGCTTGTGTGCATCTTCTGGATGGATGGATGGATGGATGGATGGATGGATGGATGGATGGTCAAGTGATGGATGACTGGCTAAATAAATGAACACATGGAGATATAGGTAGATTGGTGAATGTGCAAAATTTCACCTTTACAAATATCTGTGTATATAATCTTGTGCCAAACAGATTTTTATTTCCCTTGGAGATGATCCCATTTGAGCAAGGACTTCAACTAAAGTACTGAAATCATTTTCCGAATTTTGATTGCTCGCATATCTGCAACATCAGTGCCACTGCTTAATAACGTTTGGGGGCTTCCTCCGCTAGCTAGTAACTAACAGAATGCATTTAACAACAAGTTCTCTGACATCTAGGACCTCGCTGTGAAATGGAATGCTAATGCAGTTTTGAAATTGCGACCGAATTCGTACCTTTGATTATATGTCACTTCTTAGTCTCGTTAACTTATATTTTTATATTGGTGCGGGCAAGGGGCAAGCGAGGGCCAGGTGAGCCAGATGGCTTCAGAAAAACAACCTCTCGGTCCCCAGAACGACAAAGCTCACTGAAGCCTGAACCCAGCCCAGTCTCACAAAGGAGCCTCTAGGCAGGGAGGAGAGAGAACACGCTCACTCACGGAGCACATGCAGATGATGCCGCCTGCCCGCGGCATGGCAGATGCCAGGCTACGCTTTCCCAAACACCAGTTGCTCGCTTCTCAGCTCGCTGCTACCCACCACTTCCCTGGTGGCCACCTGGCTGGGAGATACACCTAACTGATGATCTCCATGTCCCACCTGCCCTCGCACCCCTGAGTCTGGAACCCCCAGTGTCTGCCTGCTGCAGGAGGGGAGCCTCTCAGATCGCCCCCCCTCCCCAGCCTCCAACAGCACCCGCAGCCCCCGCAGCAGCCGCCGCCACCACCAGAGACTCCAGTGCAATTTGCAGGAGCTGCCGATGGCTGCGTAGTTAATGCGGCCGTGAAGAGCACCTGCAAACGCCAAGCCACTTATTTCTGTTCATTGATTTCAATTTGCTGTGCAGTCATTTCCTGGGCTCCCGTTGGCCCATCCACTCCGAGCCCCCCTCGAGGCACTGCTGGGAGGAGCTGGGGGTTCCCCCCATGGCAGGGCGCAACCCAGAGCCCCGCAGAAGCAGCCGGAGCGTGTGGGCTGACGCCGAGCAAATGGGAAAACGTTTTGAAGCCGCACGCTTCGCCTGAATTAAATATTTACTCATTTTCTTGCCTCTCCCTCTGTCCACGGAGAATCCAGCTCAAACTAAATAACAAAGGAGGTCAGGCTTGTGTTCTGCACAAAAATACTTACCCTGCAATTATAGGAATATTGGGCCTTACAATTAATGCCAGGCCTGTGGAACTTGGACAGGGTCCAAAGGATGGGCGACGGCAATGCTAGAGGGGCAGAAAGAGAACGCTCGCAGCAAAAAGCTACCGAGGTAGGGCTTGATTTCAATGGAAGGAACCTTGGGGTGGCTTAATTAAAATCCTTCTAGAATTCTAGGCCCGCAACACCGCAACATGGAGGTCCCCAGTTCCACTAAGGATATGCTCACCCACCACTACCAGGTTTACCCACCTCTTATGCCCCAACTTTTTTTTTTTTAATTGGGGATGAAATCCCAGGGCCTGGTACATGCTGGGCAAATATTGTACCCAGGCCTGTCCTAACTTAAAAAATTATACAATTTTGTTTGTGAGAGAGAGCAGGCACACAAGTGTATGTGTGTGGAGGTCAGAGGACAACTTTGGGAAGTCAGTTCTCTCCTTCTACCACGTGGGATTCCGAGATGGAACTCACAGCACCAGGTTTGTATCAGGCGATCTTTACCTACTGAAACATCTCCTTGGCCCTGCCCTAACCTTTTGATTTTACTTCTCAATTAATAAAAACATTTCATTACTCACTCCAGAGTCGTGTTCACTTACTAAACTAGCTTAAATACAGATATCGTAGGTACTGGTATTATCTTTACGAAACACGCCCAATAAAGGAACACAGCTGAGGATGAGATAAACATAACTTATAGAAGCCATGAAAATGTTCTGGGAGCCAGGGATGCCGCTCAGTTAGTAGAGTGCTCACCTAGCATCCCCGTGACCCTGGTGTCCATTCGCGTGACCCTGGGGTCCATCCCCAGCACTGCATAAATGAGATGTGTTGGGGCATGCCTGTCATCCCAGCACTGTGGAGGTAGAAACAGGAAGATCAGAAGTTCAAAGCCAGGCAAGCCTAGGGAGATGGCTTGGTCAGTAAATTGCTTGCCACACAAGCTTGAGGACCGGAGGTATGATCCCCAGCAAATAAAAAGCTAGGCACCAAGGTACACTGAATCTCAGCACTGGTGAGGCAAAGGGCCAGACAGTCTAGCCAAATCAGTTAGCTCCGTGTTCCATGAGACACAGACCCTGTCTCAGATATGGTCCAGAGTAGTTGAGAAAGATGCATGACCTTAACCCTTCCCCCCTCCTCCCACAGGAGCGCACAGCGTTTCCTGTCTCCACTGACCAACGCTGTGGAATCTGCTATCTGGAAGTCTCTCTGTCCACAAAGACTAGTGATATGTCCCCAGAACCCAGGACAGCAAGTGCTTTATCCACAATCCTCAGAAGCAGAAACCAAATGGAAAGGCGAGGCCAGGCCAGGAAGGTAAGGCCGCTGAGCCGGCCATGACTTTAAGCAGAGTGGGTGCAGAGGGACGCTCAGGAATGTGAGTTCCACGAAGACACACTTTTTGGAAACCAGTCACTGGTTACGGTGGTCTCGGGGCTGCAGGACATGGGAAGGCAGACTTTGGAAGATGCCTCCGACTCTTCGGGTAGCTACGTGGCTCTAGTAGCCCGAGGGTAATGCTTTAAAAAAAAAAAAAGCCTCTAGTACTGGCTACAGAAAATGCAGGGGAGAAGGGATGGTGGCAAAAATGGTGACAAGGTACCCAAGGAGAGAGGTGACTTTGACTCTGACATTGTGCACTGTGGGGCTAATTCACTGCACATCTGTGTTCACATTTGCTGATGAAGGGTTCTGGAAACTGTCTTTTCCTGGATGGGTGGACAAGTCGGAGAGGCCAGATCTCCTGCGGCGGGCCTAGATAGCAGAAGAGGCCTTACAAGGAGGGGACTTTGTAGCCTGCATGGGGTAAGGGCACTCTGCAGATGGACGCCTTTGTCAAATACCTACGAAGATAAGGTGGCGATCCAGCGAGATGGAACAGAGCCTATGCTTAGAGAACAGCATTTCTCCAGGCTTGGCTCAGCAGCGGGATCTAGTGCCCCTGGAAATTTGTGCCAAGAACCCAATGCCCCACGTGGCGCCTCATGCTTCTGAGTGACCTTGGGTAGAGTCTGACTTCTCTCTAGGAAAATTTCTCCAGGTTTACTCAAAAGAAGTCTATATCTGTTTCCTTCCCTGGTGTTGCAGTTCGTCTGTATGGCTGCTGATAAAATCACCATCAAATGACTTAAGGGAGCAAGGGATATTTCCTTACAATTCCTCGTTACAGTTCTTAGTCCAGTTGGCAAAAGAGCATGCACCATCACCAAAGGGTCGAGGGAACTGGCCAAGCCATATTCATGTAACAGCTGAGAGAGGGACGATCCTTTCTTGCCAGACCAGCATGTCTGGCCAAGTATATACAAGGAAGCCCCTTTCTCAAACAGCTCCCTCCATTTCATTCACCTGTCCTGGGCCTAGTCCCACCCATCAGCTAGACAATCTCCTGCAGGTTTGCTCTGGGCTTAAGTCAACTACCAATTCTCTACAAATGTGCCCAGAGTTCAAACCCTCAACTGTCAAGCTGACACCTGTGTCTAACTATGACACCCGGGAAAAAATGCTCTCTCGGGAAAACTGGAGAGCAAGCAAAAGAAAGGTAAATACAAGTATCTGGAGCCTGGCAATTTGCGACAGCTAAGTGATTTGTGAAGCATTCATGACTGGCTCTGGGATGCCTAGAACTCCGAAGCCACCTCTGCAAAAACTAACACCATGCAAGGCCCCCCCAACTCCGCATAGGTCACTAGGTCCCCCATTCTCACCTCCTTTAATGAAGAACTCCAGTTTACCATCTGCCGGTGCTGTGCTGTTGAAAATGCATGGCTGTGGCTTCCAGGGCCACCAGACTTCTGAGTCACCAGACAGTGATCAGATTTCTATTTTCCTGCGCCAGCCGCCTTTGAGATGGTGTTTGTGTTCTATGTTAAATATAATTCTCTCTGGCTTCCCCAGCTGCCCGCTCTGTCCCACGGCAGCTCACCCGGGAGCTGCCTCTCCATGTGGCCTCTGGGGTCGATTCATTTTTCTCCCAATGCCTTAATGAGTGATGATTTCTCGAGACAATCAGATTGGCCGTGCGGGAGATTCAGCTCCATCATTACGACAGCCGGATACATCGCAGGCACCATTTTTCAAACCCATGTTTTTCATCACGCAGATATGACTTGATTAAACCTTTGTGATATTACACTGGGATATTTGAAAATAGCCTTTGGTGACCATCATGTGCATCTTGTTTCTGATAAATCTATTACTGCTGGGTGAGGTACTTTTGCATACGGGAATTTTGAGAGCCAAGAGAGGCTGAGTCCACATCTCAACTCTACCACTCACCACTGTGCAACCTGGGTCAACTCATTCACCCTCTCTGTGCCTCAGTTTCCTAAATGATAAACGAGAAGTACATGATAATATTAATAATAGGATCTGTGGGGCTGGGGAGAAGTATCAGTGGCTAAAGCCTTTGCTCTGTAAGCAAAAGAACCTGAGATCCCCAAATCCCAAGTGAAAATGCCAGCAAGTGTGACGACCTACCTGTAATTCCAGCCTGGAAGGCAGAGCCTGGCGAACTCCGGAGCAAGCTGGCGAACCAGACTAGTCCTAATGGAATGAGCTGGGTTGAACTGGAGACCCAGGCTTGCAACAAAAAGACGGAAGAGTAGCAAAGATGATTTCCGACATCACCCTTGAGCTTCCACAGACAAACACACTCGTGTATTTGTGAACACCCACACACATACATACGTACCCACGCACATGCAGACACACACACACAAGCACACATACATACACTCGTGCATACACATACCCCATGCACATATATATGAAAAAGAAAAAAATAATAGAGTACTTACAGTGCTTGACAGAGCTAGTAGCCTTCATATATAAATTATCATGATTTGGTCCTCACTGCGCTCCTGTGAAGTAAAGCTAATTTATTTATTAATAAAAATTCATATCAGAAGGGTCAAAGTAACATGACCAAGAGGTAAGGATGTCAATCGCCAAATGTTACCTTCAGTATCAAATGTCCACGCTAGCTACCGCCTGCATCTTTCTCAAGCCCGTGGTCATTTAGGCTGGAAAAGACACCGGCACCAAGAGTCAAGCCAGGGGACTAAGTATCTGAAGGGAAGCCGACGGGGGATCTGGTTACCATCATTGCTTCGCTCTCTCTCCCCCATGTCTTGGAGCAGGCAAGTTTCTGTTCACACTGCTGTGCTACTAACAGACCTCGGGTCTGCTGGTCCCTGGTTGTTCAGGACTGATGCACGTGGCCTGTGTCTTCTGGGATACGGCCGCACTCTTCTCACAGCAACTAGCAGACCAGCAAAAAGCCTCGGCAAGCTGCTCCAGTGTATTTCAAGTCTCGAAGATGCTGATTTCCTGCCGGCCAAAACAAGTCCCACAGCCAGCAACAGCACGGATCGAACGGGAAAATAGTTTGCTTTGTTAGAGGAACCAGACACTCATCCTGGCCTAGGTGCAGAATTCTCTGATGCATACAGGTGGAGTAAGAATGGGGAGGGGAGCGAGAGGGGGGGGGCAGGAGTTTTACTGCTCCAGGAAACAGGGCGTGGCTCCCTTTTTTATTAGGTGAGAGGCAGTACGTGGTTCACATTTCCTCTAGAGCGCATTCGCTAACGAGCTGGGAAGTCTGCGAATTGAATTCCAGTTTGACTATTTCTAAAGACTGAAATGCTGTTGTCAGAGTTGGGGGCAGGGGGCTCTGGCCCGAGCTTTCTGTCGTATGTGTGTGTGTGTGTGTCTGTGTGTGTGTGTGTGTGTCTGTGTGTGTGTGTCTGTGTGTAGCTGGAAGTTGGGACTTGTTTACCTGAGGATTCTGTAATCTTTCTGCAAGCTCTAAATGCTAAAGCTTGGAAACACGTGAATCCATTACAATCACCCTGGAAGAGAATGACTCTTAGAGACTGGATAGGAGGGGGCTGGTATAGGGTCAGAGGAATTGTCAGCTCCAACAAGACCACTTAGATAGCCCTAATTAAATTGATTGGTTCACAAAAAGAGGAAAAAGAAAAGTAGGAGAAAGAGGAAGAGGAGGAGGAACAGAAGGAGAAGAAAGAATGAGAAAAGGATGAGGTAGAAAAAGAAGAGGAGGAGAAGAGGAAGAGAGAAAGGAGAAGGAGGAAGAGGAAGAGAAAAAAGAAGGAAGAGGAGGAGGAAGGAAAGAAAAGTGACTACTTGCAAAGCAGAAGCAAATTAACGGGAGTGGGAGGGAATAGGAGAGGGTAGTAGACTGGGAATATGATCAAAACACATTGTATACATATGCAAAAATGTCGTAATGAAGTCATTATTATGTATAATTCATATATACTAGCAGAAAACTTTTAAAAAGCAACAACAAAGGAACAGAATGGAGGAGGGAAAGTCTTCCAAAGAGAATCACGATGCGATTCGGGGACATAGAAGTAATGGTTATGGAGCCCGCCCGCAGATGCCACTCCAGGAGGTGCTGCTGTTAAGCCAGCAGTCTCCAGCCCTAGTAGCGTCAACCAGCAACGGTCATTGCTTGCCATAGCATCTCCTACACTGTGGCTCCTCTGCTGATCTCGCCTGGCCTCATGCACCTGCCTTCACGCGATGGGTCTACTTCCAAAGAACCGCGTCCACATGTCTGAAATTTGGGGTTGGCTCTTGGCTGGGATACCACAGTTCTCCTCCACTCAGCCTTTTTACCTTCTGGTTGCCTAGCCAAGGCTCTTCACAGCATGGTGGTTTCAGGGATCCAAGAGAGGGACATTCAAGCCGCCCAGTCTCTCAAGGGCCTACTCTCAGAAACCATATCTCATCAGTCAAAATAAGTCACCAGAGGGAAATTGACCCCACTTCTCTCTCTCTCTCTCTCTCTCTCTCTCTCTCTCTCTCTCTCTCTCTCCCCCCTCTCTCTCCTCTCTCACCCTCCCTTTCTCTTACGTATACGTACACACGCAGAGGTCAGAGGATGACTCTGGGTGTCCTCTCTGTCACTCTCTACCTTATTCCCTTGAAACAGGGTCTCTCAGTAAACCCAGAACTGGCTGGCAGGCAACAAGCCCCAGTGACCCTCCTGTCTCCAACGCCTGCCCCATCTCCACCTATAGTGCTGGTCTGATAGAGGTTTGCTTGTGGCTGCACCCAGCTTCTTACATGGGTTCTGGGGATTTGAACTGAAGTCCTCAGGATGATGGAACAAGACTTCTCACCCACTGAGCCACCATATACTCTCTAAGTTTTTCTAACCATTCTTTTAATTCCATCTTTTCGTGGGTCCACACACAAATGGATGTGTGACATGCACACACCCACACTCATACACATAAATGTGTGGTGTGAATATGCCCACAATCTCACACATAACTGTGTGACGTGCACATGCCCACACTGTCATGCATGGATGTATGGCATGCACATGCCTACATACACATGAACGTGTAGTATGTACCTGCTCACATCCACACATATGAATGTTTGGTGTAAGTGTCCGCATGAACACACACGGAGGTGTGGCATGTAAGTGTACATACTCACACACATGGATGAGTATTATGAACATTTGCCCATACTCATTCACAAGTATTGTAACATACACAAGCCCAGATTCACACTCATAGACATGTGGCATGCAAATGATTACACTTACACACATAATAACTGTGTGTACTCATGTACTTGTGTACGTGTGTAATACTTGTGTACTTGTATGTACATAAATGTGTGTGGCATGAATATGTGCCCACATTCGCGTACATGAATATGTGCCATGCATTCACCCACACTCTTACATATGGATGTGTGACATGTGTGTATCCAGCTCACACATATGAATGTGTGGCATGCATGTTCCCATACTCATACACATAGATGTTTGGTATGCATGTGCTCTCTCTCTGTCTCTCTCTCTCTTTCTCTCTCTCACACACACACACAAGAAAAAACATGATTGTGTGGCATGCATGTATACACACTCATATACTTGGATGTGTGGCATACATGTTTGTCCACACTAACACGTATAAGTTGTAGCATGTATGTGAGTTCAGTGTGGCGTGAGTATACGCACACTCAAACGCATGACTATGTGGTAAGTACGTGTGCCCAAACACATACATGAACATGTGACATGCATGTACCCACATTCATATTCATGAATATGTGGCATAATCATGTGCCCACACTTGCACACATGCAAGTGAGACATAAACGTGTTCACACTAACTTACATGGATGTCTAGTAAGTATGCCCTCATACTTACTAGATGTGGATGTGTGGCATGTGTGATGCATGTGCCCACACTTAAGAGTGTGGAAATCATGTGTGCCTACTCACACACGAATGTGTGTCATAAATGTGCTCACATTCACACTCATGGATATATGCATGCAAGTGTCCACTCTCACACACATGGATTGTGGAAAGCATGTGCCCACACACAAATGTATGGTATAAATGTGCCCACACTCACATGCATATGTGATGTGCACGTGTACCCACACACACAAGTGTGGCATGCATGTCTGCTTGCACTAATACAAAGGATGTGTGGCATGCACACATGCCCAAACACACATTTATGTGTCATGCATGTATGTCCACAGTCAGACACATGAATTTATGGCATGCAAGTTTCCACACTTGATGCATATATGTGCAGTATGCATATTTGCTCATGCTCACATACCTGAATATGCAGTATGCATCTCTATACACATACACGCACACACACATTAATGTGGCATTCATGTAAGCCCACACTCAGACACAGACGTGTGGTATGCATGTGCCCACACATACACACAAATAAGTTGGACAAGCAAGTGCCCACTTTCACACACATGGACATGTGTCATGGATGTGCCCATAAAAAGTATATGAATGTATAGTATGCATATACCTGTACTCACACACATAGACATGAAGCATACATGCTTGCCCACACTCTCATTGATGTGTGATATTCACAGACCCACATGCTCATGACATGTATGTGCCCATATGCACATGACATGTATGTACCCACGCTTATACATGTAGGTGTGTGGCATGCAGTTGTACCCACCTCACACACATGGTTGTGTGGCATGCGCACTAACACATTCATCCACATAGATGTATTATATGCATGTATGCCCCCCACAAACATGTGTGGCATGTGTGTGCCCATATTCCCACACATGGATATGTGGCATGCACAAGCCCACAATCACTCATATGAATGTGTAGCATTCATTTGCCCATACTTAAACACATGGATGTATAGCATGCATGTGTACCTACACTAACACACATGAATTATGGCATACATAGATTATGGCACACGTGTGTATTTGTACACATAGTTTGTGGAATACACATGTGCCTACACTCACATAAATGTGTGTCATGTACATTCCAATACTCACATGTGGAAATTTGACATGCATGTATGTCCACATGCACATGTGTCCATATTCACAAACTTAGATGTGTGGCATACACATTTGCCCACATACACTCATGGCACACACTTGCCCACACTCATACACAGAGGTGTGTGGCATGCATGCATGTCCTCACGCACACACAAACATGGATATGTACCATGGACATGCACATACACACATATGTATCATGGACTTATGGCATACACATTTGTCCACACTCACGCACAAGAAAGGTTTATGCTCACACACATGAATGTTTTTGATACATGTACCTGCACTCTCACACAAGGATGAGTGGCATGCATGTGCCCAACTCACATAAATGAATGCATGCCAACACATATGTGCATACTCGCACACATAAATGTGTGGTATATACATGTGTCCACACTCACATGCAAATATATGACACGTACAAGTATACTGAAATGAATGTATAGCATGCATGAGCACACATCTCAAACATGCATGTGCGGCATTTTTGCTAGTTTACATATATACACAAATGTGGATGTGTGACATGCATGTGCCCACAGTTATATACATGGATGTGTGACGTGCATTTGCCCCTACACAAATGTGATATATATATGTGTGTGTGTGTGTGTGTGTGTGTGTGTGTGTGTGTGTGTATCCACTTTCACACACATGGATCTGGATCTGTGGTGTGCATGTGCCAGCAAACAAACATGTGTTTCATGAGCATGCCCACACTTACATACATGTTCGGTATGCATATGTGCCCACACTAACACACAAGGATGTGTGTTATCCAATGTGTGGAATGCATATGTATGCATGTGCCAACAAATATGTGTTCTATGCACATGCCCACACTCACACACATGGATGTGTGGCAACCACCTACTCACACTCACATATATGGATGTATGGAACATATGTGCCCACCTCATGCACATGGATGTCTGGCATACATGTTCCCATGCTCATACACCCAGATGTATAGCAGCATGTATGCCCCTGCATACACAATCACACACGAATGTGTGGCGTGAACATTTACCAACACTTATACACATGGATGTGTGGCATAGTTTGTATACATTAACATGCATGTATTGTCATGCATGTGTCCACATTCACATAGATGTGTGGCATGCATTTGCCAACACGCATAAGTGGAGGTGTGACGTGCATGTGCTCACAATCACACGTGGTTATGTGGTATTCCCAAGCCTACACATACACACATGAATGTGTGGATGGATGTTTGCCCACACTCATGCACATGCATATGGTGTGCACAAGTTCACAATTATACATAGATGTATGGCATGATCATGCCCAAATTCACACACATAGCTGTGGGATACATATGTGCCCACAAATATATATGGATGTGTGCCATGTATGTATTCACACTCACTCAAATAGTTGTGTATCATGCATGAGTCCACACTCACACACATTGATATGTTTCATGTACATGCTCAAACAACACTCATGCATGTGTGACATGAAAGTATGCCCACACTCACACATGGATGAGTATGCCTATACTCATATGCATGGATATATAGTATAGATATGGTCATGATCAAATATGTGTGCCTACACTAACACACATGAATTGTGGCATGCACATATGACCACACTCCCGCATAGGAGTATGTGTACACAATCACACACATAGCTGTGGGATATGTGTGTGCCACACATTCAAACACATGGATATGTGCCATTCATGTGCCCACAGTTACACACATGGATGTGTGCCGTACATATGCCCAAGCAACACATATGTATGTGTGCCATGCAGTTGTGAACACACTCACACACATGAATGTATGGTATCCAAGTGTCCACACTCACACATGGATTTGTGGTACACATATGTGTCCACACTCACATATTGATTAGTAGCATGTACATGTCCACAAACATATAAACCTGTGGCATGCATGTTTTCAAATTTTAACACATGTTAAATGTGTTAAGTGTGTGTGTGTGTGGTATGTAGGTGTCCAACTCACACACATGAATGTGTGGTGTGCATGTGTTCCCACACTTAGAGGGATGTATGATATGCATGTTTGACCAGACTGATGAGTGGCTCGCATGTGTCCATACTCACATACATGGACGTATGTCATACAAATTCGTCCACACACACAAGGATGTGTGGCATTTACAGTCCCATACTCAGACACATGTGTGGCATTCATATTTGCCCAGACTCACACACAAGGATGTGTGGTATGCACAAGTTTCCATACTCACAAACTTGATTGTATGAAATACATATTTGCCTGAACGCATTCATTATGGCATTTACTTGCCCACATTCACACACAGACGTGTGTCATACATGTGTGACCACACATACACAAATATAGACATACACATACATGCATGGGTTTGTGGCATACATGTTTGCCCATACTCACATACATGAATGATTAGTGAGCTCATACTCGCACTCACACACATGAATGCTTGTTATACATATGCCCACACTCTCACAGAAGGATATGTGGTATGCACATGTCCTACTCACACATTAATGTGTGGCATGCATGCATATTCACACTCACACATATAAATGTATGTATGGACATGTGTGTACATTCATTACACTAATGAATGTATGACATGCATATATGTACACATACATAAATATGTGGCATGCCCATATACACTGCTTACAGTCATATAAATTAATGTGTGGCATGCATGTGCCTACACTCTCACACACTCATGTGTGCATGTATGTGAACCACATACACACATAAATGAGGGTTTATGACATGCATTTGCCCACATTCACACACAGATATTTGGCATGTATGTGTCCATACATGAATATATGGTATACACAAGCCCACACTCACACATGAATCTATTGTATGCATGTACCCACAAACAAACTTGTGTTCCGTGCACATGCCCATACTCACACACATGAATGTGTGACATCTGCCTACTCGCACACATGGATGTGTGGAATGCATGTACACATGCTCACACATATGTTATGTGTACATGCCCACAGTTACACATAAGGATGTATGGCATGCGTGTGCCCATACTCACACACATAGAAGTGTGGAAATCACATCTTTTGTACTAACACACAAGCACGTATAGCATGTACATATGCCCATGTAAGTGCACACACTCATTGTGGCCTGAATGTGTTGCATATGTTTCCACACTCATACATACGGATGTGTGGTATGCCCATTCCTCCCACAATCACACACATAGATGTGAATACATGAACACAGAAAAGTGTGGTAAACATGCGACAACACACACAGAGACGTGACAACACATGCATGTTTGCCCATCCTCACACTCAAGGATGTGTGGCATGCATTTGTCCACATTCATGCACATGGATGTGTGATCAGAATGTGCCCACACTCACACATGGGTGTGCGACATGGATGCATGCCTGCAAACACAAATGCGTGACAATGATATTCCCATATTCACACACATGTAAGTGTGGCTTACATGTGAGCCCACAGTAGTATGCACTGTGGAATGTGTGTGTGTCCACAGTGATATCCATGAATGTGTGCTGTGCATGTGCCCATACTCACACACATAGATGTATGGTATGCTTTTATGCCCCCCATGTGTGCTCACTCACACTGATGTGTAGCATGCATGTTCCCACACTCACACACATAGCTGTATGGTACACAGGTGTTCCCTCACATACATTAATGTATTGGATATATTACCCACATCTATATACATCAATATATGCCATATGTGTCTGCCCTCACTAACACACTTGTATTATGGCATACATGTGTCCAAACTCACATACATACATGTGTACTATGCATGCATGTTCACACATATACACAAACATGCATTTTTCTGTTTACATGTGTTTCTACTCACATATAGATGTGTGGCATGCACATACTCAGACTCATATACATGGATATGCATGTTGATACCCACACCTACACAAGTATATGTGTGGTATGCATATGCCCACACTCACACACATAGAAGTATGGTATTCATGTATGTCCACACAGGTACTCACACACATGAATCTGACATGCATATATTCTCATATTCACATCTATGGCTGTGTGGCAGTTACATGTGACCACAGTCACACACATGCATGTGTGGCATTCTCATGTGCTTATACTGATACACATGTATGCATGGCATTCATGTGTCCATAATCACACACATAAATGTGTGGCATGTATGTGTTCACAAGTACACATATGGAAGTATGGCATGCATATGTGCCCATAATCACATACATGGATGTGTAGTATGCACATTTGTCCAAATTCACAAACTACTATTGTGGCATTCATATATAACCACACTCATACTTATGAATGTGCAAGCATACATGATTCCACCCTACATATATCCACACTCACACTTATGAATGTGCAGCATGCATGATCCTACCCTCACATATATATATGTGTGCTCACACACATGGATGTATAGTATGTATGTTTGTCCATACTAAAACACAAATATTGTGTCATGCATGTGCCCACACTCACACACATATGTTGCATGTTTGTACCTATACTTACTGATATGCATGTGTGGCATACATATTTATCAACAGTAGCATGTGTTGTGGCAAGTATGTGACAATGTTCAAACATGTATATGTGGCATACACATTTGCCCACACTTAATCATTGTGTTATGCACATGTCCCCATCCATACACAATAGTGTGTGACATTCATGTGTACCCTCCTGTACACACACATATATGTGACATGGATGTGACCACACCCATACATATGAATATGAGGTTATACACATTTTTCTATATTCACATACATGTGTAGCATGTATGTTTGTCTATACTCACACACATGGGTGTGTGGTGTGCATGGGCCCAATCTCACATTCATGGGTGTGTGACATGTGAGTTCCCATGTTCACACAGTGTGTAATGCACATTCCCATGTTCCCAACTCATACACCTGAATGTGTGGCATACACATGCCCACATTCACACACATGAGTAGCATGCACATGTCCACATTCATACACATGGATGTGTGGCATGAGTGTGCCCACACACTCACACATTGAGGCATGCAAGTGACCATATTCTCATGCATAGATATGTGCATGCATGTGTCTGCACTCGCACATATGTAGTATGTCTGTGCCCACACTCACAAAGAAGGATACATTGCAGTCATGTGCTCACACATACATATGAGACATGAATGTCTCCATAATCACACACATATATATGTTATGCATGTGTGCCCACATACATGAATGTGAGCCATACATGTCTGCCCACATTCACACAAATGGATATGTGGCATACCCATATACACAAGCATATATATGAAGCATGTATGTGCCACACTCACACATAGAGATGTGTGGCATAAACACCAAATACACACGTGTGGCGTGAATATGCCCACACACATGGATGTACAGCATGTAATTGTCCACAGTGACAAAAACATGTTGTATGCAGATGCTCATGCTCACACATATGAATGTGAACCATGCATATGTGCCCACACTCACTCACACATATGGATGTGTAGCATACACATGCCTATGCTCATAGAAAAAAATGTGTATCATGCATAGGCTCATACTCATACACATATGTGGCATGCATGTGCTCATACACACATGGGAAGTGTGGCATGCATGGGTGTTCACACACACATGCATTGTGACATGCACACATGTCTACAGTCACACACATGAATGTGGTATGCACACATACACGTAACTTTACACACATAGATGTGTGGTATGCATGTGTGCCCACACATGCCAGTGACATTAATATGTTCACACTTACAGAAAAGGATGTGTGGCATGCATAGGCCCCTGTTCATATAACATATGGCACATATATGTGCCCACACTCACACACATGAATGTATTGAGGGCATGTGCCCATAATCAAACACAAAGATGTGTGGCATACTCATGTCCACACTTACACACATGGATGTAGGGTAAGCATATACCCACAATCACATGCTGAAATTCAAACATATGAAGGTATGCTATTGATGTGCCCACAAACACATGGATGTGTGGCATGCATGTGCCCAAACTTGCACACATGTATGGAATGCACATGTCCACACCTGTCATAGTTAAGCACAGGTGTCAACTTGACTCTTGAGGGTTTGAGCTCTGGGCACAGGTGTAGAGAGTTGATGGTTGAGTTAAGCCCAGAGCAAACCTGAAGGAGATTGTCTGGCTGCTGGGGAAGACCCAGCACATGGTGGGTGGGATTAGGCCCTGGATAAATCACGGAGAGCTGGTTGAGAGAGGGCATCCTTCTGTTCACTTGGCCAGACATGCTGGTCTGGCAAGTAAGGATTGTCCATCTCTCAGCTGTTATGGTTCCCTCGGCCCTGGTGTTGGTGCATGCTCTCCTGTCAAGCTGGACTATGAACTGTAACCGGACTGTCGTAAGAAAGTAAACTCCTTGTTCCCTTAACCTGTGTGATGGTCATTTATCAGCAACCATGCAGGCGGACTGCAACAACACCCAAACACACAAAAATGTGGCATACACGTACACCCATACTAACACACGTGGATTAGATATGCATATATGCCCATACTTACACATATGGGTGTGTGACATGCAGAATACACAGGTATTCTGGGCACATTCCCATACTCACATACATGTATGTGTGTCATGCATGGACTTACAGGTCCATGTGCAGCAAGCATATGTCCAAACTCACACACATGGATGTGTGGCATACATGTACCCACATTCACAAACATGGGAATATAGCATGCATGTGTGCCCACAATGACATAGATATGTGGCATGCATGTGCCCACACACAAAAATGTGCCATGCATAAGCCCACACTCAGACCATAAATGCATTCAGATGAAAACATGCACACACATGGATGTGTGGCATGCATATGCCTATACTCACACATATGGAAGTATGGCACACCTGCGTGCCCACACTCACACATAGATGTGTGACATGCCTGTGCTTACATGCACCAGTGATTTGCATGCACCTGCCCACACTCATACATGTGGATGTGAGCCATGCATGTGCCCATACTAGCCCCTATGTGTGGCATGTGCATGCCTACATTCACACACATGAATGTTTGGTGAGTTCATGCCCAAATGCACAGGGAGAAGGTGAGGCATTTATGTCTCCCACATACATGGATATGTGGCATGCACATGTGTCCATATTTATACATCCATTCATGTACCCTCACTCACATGAATATGCAGTTTCCATGTGCCTACATTCACACATGGATGTGTGACCTTCAGGTGCCCATATTCACACAGATGAATGTATGCCATGTATAGGGACTCACATGCGAATATGGCATGCATGTGTGTCCACATTCACAATTATGTATGTGTAACATGAATGTGTGACACTTTGTGTGCCTATGCTAACATGTGGATGTGCAGCATCCTTATGCCCATACACACATAGATGTGTGGTATGCACATGCCCACACTCATACACATGGATTGTGGCATGCACATGAGTCCACATTCACACACATTAATGTGTGGTGTATACTTTCCCAATATATGGTATGCATGTGTGCGCACACCACACACATGGCAATGTGGCATGTATGTCCCCACTCTCACACACATACATGTGTGCCATGTGTACGTTCCCCCCCGCACACACACGGATGCTTGACACGCACATATGCCCATTCTCACATTCATGCATTGTGGCATGCACTGTGCTCACACTCACACACATGAATGTATCATTTCCATGTGTCCACACTCACAAAGATGGGTGTGTGGCATGAACTTGCCCACTCTCACACACAAAGATCTTTGGCATGCATTCACCAATATTCACATATGTGTTTGTCATGCACTGCCCACACTATCACACATGGATGTGTGGTATACATATCCATATTCACACGTGTGTGCAATATACATACCCACACTCACACACGTGTGTATGGTATGCACCTTTTCCCACACTCACACACATGGATGTGTGGCATGCACATGTAACCAGATTCACACACACGCCCATACTCACACACATGGGTAGGTGCCGTGCATGTGCCCACTCTCACACACATGAATATGTGTCATGCACATATGCTCACACTCTCACACATGATGCCACATTTACACACATAAATGTGCAGCATGCATGTGTCCATACTCACACACTTGGATGTATACCATTCCTGTGCCCATGCTCATATTCATAGATGTGTGGCATGCATGTGCCCATGCTCACGCACATGTGTTACATGCACATGTGCCCACATTTACATATGTGTAATATTCATGTACCCACGATATCACACAAAGATGTGTGGCATTCATGTTCCCACACACACATGTACAGTGTACATGCCCACAGTCACACTCATGTATAAATGGCATGTACATTTGCCCACACTCATACATATGGACATGTGCCATGCACATGTACCCAGACTCGCATATATACATCATAGCATGCACATGTTCACATTCGCATACATGGATGTGTAGCATGTATGTCCACTCTCATACACATGAATGTATGTCATGCACATATGCCCACACTCACACACATGGATATGTAGTATGCACCTTTGCCCACACTAACACCCACAGATGTGCGTTATGTGCCTGCCCACCTACACATATGGATGTGTGGTGTTCTCACACTCTCACACATTAGTGTCTAGCTTGCTTGTGCCCACATTCATGCACATAGATGTGTGGCATGCATGTTGCCCACATTCATACACAGAGATGTTTGGCATACATATGCCCACACACACATGTATGTATGACATGCACATGCCTGCACTCACACATTAATGCAACAAACACACAAGTAAGGAACTCAGTGCTTTTTGCTTCTTAATCCACAGAAGAAAACAGTGAGAACTGAAAAGTTCCAACCATGCAGCCAGCAACTCCTAGATAGGAAGTTTTTAATGACTAACAGGAAGATGAAGCAATTGCCGACTCCAATAAATTCTCAGAGACATTCACACCAAAACAACATCCTTCAAATGAGGACAATGTCTACACTTCCAAGGTTGAATAAAGCCAAGTGCTGTGGATAAGGGACACCGGAACTCTCATGTACTGCTGGGGGACTGCA
Source organism: Typhlomys cinereus (assembly GCA_023101885.1). Lineage (NCBI taxonomy): Eukaryota > Metazoa > Chordata > Mammalia > Rodentia > Platacanthomyidae > Typhlomys > Typhlomys cinereus. The sequence continues at coordinate 5,290,632 of JALPQD010000134.1, read as the reverse complement.
GAGGGGCACTGTCATCTTGGGGGATTGTCTGGTGGTGCTTAGGAATGTAGTCTGTGCAAATCCTGTGACCTAGAACGCCCCCAGGTCTTTACCTCAGTGATCCGTGTGACGGAATTCCATGTAGCCGTCAGAAGCAATAGACCAGATTTACATACAGCACATGACAGATTTTTAAGACAACATGATGAGTGGAAAAGGAAGAAGATTTATAGCTTTATATTAAATTACCATTCTTATAAATTAAAAGCACATGTATACCACAAAACCACCATATATCTTTTAAGGGATTCATGTTAGATTGGATGTTGGACTTAAGAGACGGAACTGGAAGAAAAACATGGAGCAGACAGTGTGGGGGTGTAGAGGAAATCAAAGAAAGCCAACCAAACTAGAAGAGTCTGTTGAAGTGCAGCCATAGACAGCAATGCTGAGACATAGCTAGAGGTGTAGGACTGACTCTACTCTCTGCCTTTGAAAGCCAGAGGGCAGAAAGGCTGGAAGGGAGGAACGGGAGGACAGACATGGTCACTGCTCCCAAGGAGTCAGTGCAGACACATCTTCTCATTTCTGGTCCAAGCTCTTCCCCAGAGCAACTTCGTAGTCCAGTCAAGCATCACACCACCAAAGGATGCAGGGAGAAGGAAGGCTGCAAATGCGCTTGGTCGATGGATGTTTGAGGACCCTGATAGACTCAGACCAGAGAGACTGAGTGCCAGTGCTAAGCAAAGCAACAGGTTCCGGGTTCCAGTCTTGAACGCCTTCCACCCACCACCCACCCCCCAGCCACGAGGACCAAGTGGGACTTGGCGAGAAACTCTCAGGAGTTTTCTTTGCCTGGGAGCTTGGCAGATCGCCTTTTATCGTGACTCAACTTTGTGCCGCACACAGCCAGGACCCCCTCAGTGGTAAAAGAAAGACGACAGCTCAAATGGATATCACATGTGTGTCTCTGTGTCTGGGTACATGTGTGTATGTCTGTGTGCATGTTTGAGTCTGTATGTGTGTCTTTCTGTGTAGTGTGTGTGCATCTGAATATGTGTGATATATGGTGTATGTGTCAATCTCTGTATGCTTGTGTGTCTGTCTGCATGTGTCTGTCTCTCTGTGTATTTGTGTGTTTCTCTGTGTATGTATTTGTGCTATGTGTCTATATAGGTAGTATGTGTCTGTGTATGTCTGTGTGTGTCATGTGTATGTGGTATGTGGTACATGCGTTTGTCTGGTGTGTGTGTCTCTGTACATGTTTCTCTGTGTGTGAGAGTGTGTATGTCTGTATTGTGCATTTGTGTGTAATCTGTCTGTATTTGTGTGTCTATCCATCAGTGTGCATGTTTATGTATGTGTGTGTGTCTCAATGTGTATGGGTATGTGAAATCTGTGTGATTTTTTGTCCGTATGTGGTGTGTGTGCCTCTGTGTGAGTGTGAGTGTATTGTATATGCCTATTTGTGGGTTTGTATGTCTGTCTGTGTCTATCTCTGTGTATATGGTACATGTGTGTCTGTGTCTTTCTGTGTGTGTGTTTGTGAGTGAGTCTGTGTGTGATGAGTGTGTGTGTGCTTGTATGTATCTCTGTGTATGTCTCTATGTGTATATGTTCGGGATGTCTCTGTGTGCATGTTTGAGTGTTGTATGTTTGTATGTTTCTGTGTATTTCTGTGTATGTGTCTGTGTGTCTGTGTACATCTTTTGATGTGTCTCCGTGTAAGTGTAGTGTGTGTCTATGTGTATATGTGTGTGCATCTGTGTGTGTGCATGTTTTTTGTGTGTATCTGTGCCTGTCCGTGAGTATGTGCCTTTATATGTGTATGATGTGGTACATCTATGTGTATCTGTGTGTATATTTCTGTGTTTTTCTCTGTGTATCTGTCTCTGATTCTCTCTGTGTGTCTATGTCTCTGTGTGTATTTCTGTGTGTACCTGTGTTGGTATGCCTCTGGGTATGTGTGTGTGTCTATGTGAGTGTGTGTGTGTGTGTGTGTGTGTGTGTGTGTGTGTGTGTGTGTTATGGTATGTCTCTGTGGTTGTGTGTTTATATGTCTGTCTGTATGTGTCCAAGTGTGTCTGTCTATCTATGTCCGTGTGTATATGTCTCCATTTGATGTGTATATGTGATGTGTGTGCTTGTATCTTTGTGGGTCTGGGTGTATGTGTGTGTGTGTTTTATGGTGTGTGGTACATGATCTGGATGTGTATGGGTGTGTCTGTTTGTGCTAGTTTGGTGTATATGTCTGTATTTGTGTGTGTGTGTGTTGGTCGGCTGCGTGTGTGCCTCTCTGTGTCTGTCCGTGTACATATCTGTGTGTGTGGTATGTGAGGTATGTCTGAGTATTTCTATGTCTCTGTGTATCTGTCTGTGTGTTTCTCTGTGTGTCTCTGTATGTGTTTGGTATGTTTGCATGTGTGTGTCTATGTAGTGTGTGTGTCTTTCTGTGTATATATTTGTATGTCTGTATGTGTGTGTATAGTATGTGTATATGATGGGTGTGTATCTGCTGTGTGTCTATGTGTAGCTACATGTGTTTGCATGGTATGTCTGTTTCTGTGTGGTTATGTGAATGTATGTGTCTGTAAGTCTTTATGTGTATCTGTATGTGTGGTATATGTTAAGCAGTGTGTCTAAATATGTGTCTGTATCTGTGTGTTTGTGTATCTGTGTGTTGTGTCTATCATGTGTGTGGTGTCTGTGTGTGTGTGTGTGTGTGCGTGTGTGTGCCTGTGTGTTTGTGTGGGATGTGTGGTGTGAGTCTCTGTGTGTGTTATGTGGTTTGTTTTTGTGTGTGTCTATCTATGTCTATGTGTGCTACTCCGTATTGTGTCTATGTGTGTGTGTCTATATATGTTTGTGTCTCTCTGTGTGTATGTGGGTGGTACATGCATCTGTGTGTGTGAATGTGTATGTGTGTGCATGTGTGTGTCTGTGTATAGTGTGAAAGTGTATATGTTTTGTGTGGCTATGTAGTATATGTGTGTCCCTGTGGAGGACCAAGGGTGACTTTGGGAATCAACCTGGATTTCCAGGCTCCACCTACCAGAGCTGGAAGTACAGGTTGTTGCCATTTCCACCTGGTGTTTTTTATGTGGGACCTAGGATCTGAACTCAGCACCTTCTGCTTGGGAGGCAGAGTCTTAACCCCTGAGCCATCTCTCCAGCCCTGTGTCTATATGTAAATGTGTGTTTGTGTGTGACTGTTTCTGTGTGTGTGTGTGTGTGTGTGTGTGTGTGTGTGTGTGTGTGTGTGAATGAGCCCCTATGGGGGAAGGTTTTGTGGTGTGTTTTTCTGTGACTTGAGTGTATGTGTATGTGTGTGTGTGGTATGGCGTATCTGTGTGGGGTGTACATGTGTGGGTGTCTGTCTCTCTGTGTGTATTTGTGTGTGTGTATGACGTATGTTTATGTGTCTGTGTGTATAGTGTGTTTGTCTTTGTGTGCCTGTGGTATAGTATATGTATCTCTGTGTGTCTTTGTATGTGTTTATGTATCTATGTTCGTGTATGTCTATGTGTGTCTGTGTTGTGTTTGTGATTCTCTGTAGAGGGTTAAGGTTATAGTGTGTTTATGACTTTCTGTATGTGTTTGTGTGATAGATGTGTGTATCTATGTGGGGTGTGTGGGTCTCTCTGTGCATGTATGTCTGTATATGTGTGGTGCGTGTCCCTGTGTCTGTTTGTGTCTCTATATATGTGGTGTATATGTTTGTGTGTGTACTTGTTTCTGTGTATGTGTCTGTGTTTGTCTGTCTGTGTCTATCTGTATAATTGTGCCTGTGTGTGTTAGCGTATGACTATATGTGTATGGTGAATGTACATTTCTGTCTGTATGTCTGCGTATCTGCCTATGTCTATATGTCTATGTTTTTGTGTGTATGTCTATGTGTATGTATTTGTGTATGTCTATATGTTTTTATATGCCTCTATATATGTGTCTGTGTGTGTGCATATGTCTGTACATCTGTGTCAGTGTGTCTGTCTCTGTATGTGGTATCTGTGTATATGTGTGTGATGTGTGTGATGTGTATCTATGTATGTGTGGTGTGTGTGTCCCTGTGTGTATATCTGCTTGTGTCAGTGTGTCTGTACGTGTCTATGTTGGTGTGTCTGTATGCTCATTTGGTTCTGATGTGTCTCTCTATGTGTCTGTGTTTGTCTGTGTATGTGTGGGCATGTGAATGTGTATGTGTGTCTATGAGTATATACTTGTATCTGTGTATATGTTGCGGGTATATGGTATGTGGAATGTGTGTGTGTGTGTGTGTGTGTGTGTGTGTGTGTAGGTTATGGGGGTGTATTGTATGAGGTGGGGTTGTGTGGATGTTTGTATATGTGGTGTGTGGTGTTCGTGCATGTGTGTATCTGTGTGTGTGTATATATGTATGTGATGTGTGTATCTATGTCTGTGCGTCTATGTGTTTTTGTGATTATGTGTGCGTATGTGTGTGTTTGTGTATGCAGGCTTAAGACAGGAGCATTTTAAGGCTATTACCAAAGGGAAGTATCAGTTACCCCAAAAGAAAGTTTAACTAGACACTAAAAACATATATATTTATATGTGTAAACATGTATGTGCATTGTATGTATTTATGACATTGTGCATATTTTTATCAGCTGTCTTTATTTTGCTGTGTTCATATGTCTCAGCATGTGGCCAAGGAAGGGTTTCCTTTCCCCCCTCATCCCAGCCAGCCAAACAGTTATTCTGTCTGAAGTAAAGTACCCTGTATTACAGACTTCTTTTCTTTTTTCTGAAAAGGTGTCTTTACATACACAGGTTTGCCTTAAACTCCCTACATAGACCAGGTTTCCCACCAACTCGAGATCCTTCATGAGCTTCTCAGGTGCCAGGAATAGGGATGTGCCCCACCATGCCAGGCCCAGTCCTCTGCCCCTTTCCTAGTTAACGTTCCTTTTGCACCCAAATGGATGCCTTCCAGCTGGGCACAGTATTGCAGGTCTGGAATCTCAGCAGCCTGAGAAGGTGGGAGGATGGAAGGTTCTAGGCCAATTTAGACTCCAAGATAAGACCTTGTCAAGAAAAAGAAGGGAAGACGGGAAGGAGAGGGAGAGTGTGAAAAGGAGGAGGGGGCTGGGAGTACTTTCTGTGATTCGGACTGTACCTCAATATTTTGTTTGTATTATGGCTTGAGGAAGCAGTCTGAACCTGAAAGAGAGCCCCTAGGCAGCCTCATCCCAAGGCCAGGCAGGACTGGGGTAGAGCTCCCAGTCTATGAATAGCCCCTGAAGAATCCTTCAGCCTCTGAGGACAAGCTAGCAAGGAACCGCAGCTACCATGGGCTGATTCCAACATAGTCCAACCTCATGCATCAGCACTTCCTTCCATGGCCTGCAAAGGGACAAGAGAGAGCTGGAGAGATGGCTCAGGGCTTAAGACTCTGCCTCACAAGCAGAAGGTCCTGAGTTCAGATCCCAGGTCCCACCTAAAACTGCCAGGCAGAAACAGTGGCAGCCTGCACTTTGGTTCTGGTGGGTGGAGCCTGGGAAATGCCAGAGTGCAGAAAGGAGGTAGAAGCAATCCAGGATGATTCCCCTTAGTCACTCTTCGGCCTTCACAGAGACACACAGTGCCCTCTGATACACATACAGAGACAGAGAGAGAGAGAGAGAGAGAGAGAGAGAGAGAGAGACAGAGACAGAGACAGAGACAGACAGAGACAGAGACAGAGAGAGACAGACAGAGACAGAGACAGAGAGAGAGACAGAGAGAGAGAGAGACAGACAGAGACAGAGACAGAGAGAGACAGACAGAGACAGAGACAGACAGAGACAGACAGAGACAGAGACAGACAGAGAGAGAGACAGACAGAGACAGAGAGAGAGACAGAGAGAGAGACACAGAGAGACAGAGAGAGAGACACAGAGAGAGACGGAGAGATGGAGAGATGGAGAGACGGAGAGACGGAAACTTGAGGGGGATTCCATCTCAGGGGCTTATAAAAGAAAAGGGGACAAGAGAAGGGCAGACCTTCTCAATCCAGGTGTTCGCTTGTGCCACATCAGGGATAATGACTGGGCTTCAGTGGTGGGGGGATGCTATGCTGACACAGGTGCAACCCCCACAAGCACCTTAGGAGGTGACAGATGGGGGGGAGACACCAAACCCCAGATCCAAGTCCCCCAGACCTGACCTCATGCTCAGGTTTCCAGGCTGCACCCACACCAGTCCCCCTCCTCTGCCCCTGCTTGGCCAGCTTCCAGGTGGGCCACAAAGCTCAGAAATCGGAAATGGCCAGTTCTCTAGTGGCTGGGATGCTCTCAGCGCCTGGTACTCACTCACCTGTTGATGCTGAAACCTGGAGCATCCTGGGGCCAAAGGGAGGGCACTAAGGTTGCTGCTCTCCCCTCCTCTTACGGCCATGAGAGCCACGCTTGTTACGGTCAATGGCACGGAGAGGTGCCGAGCGAGGCAGAGCAGCGTGGGTCGCAGCGGTGAAGTGTTGTCATAATTCTCTCCCCTGTAGCAATGAACTTCATCTCCCTCCAAGCTGTGTGGGAGGAATGTAATCCGGCTCTCCTTGGAACTCTGAGCACATAGTGACTCCTTTCTCCTTTTGTGGTCAGGAAATGAGTTTTGCTCTGTTTTTCACTTGGGGGCTTATTATGCAATTGCTTGAAATATGCAACGGGATGCAGATATTTATATGAGGATGTTGAAATGATGGCTTTTTAATGGAAGCAATCTAATTATGCCATATCTGCGCCCTTTTCATTTTTTAAAAAAATTATTCTTATTCTAAAGAAGCAGTAATAAGAGTGTGCATGTATATGTGTATGTGGGTGTGGGTGTGCATGTCGTGTGTGCACAATGCGTGTGTGGTATGTGTATGTAATATGTGTTTTCATTTGTGGGGTGTGTGTGTGTGTGTCTGGATTGCATTCCTGTTTGTGTTTAGGGTATGTGGTTTTATTTAATCTCCTAGACTGCTTAAATGGATTGCAAAAAAAAAAAAGTATATGGCTGCGATGTAACAAGATAATTATAACAAAGTCTAAAGCAATTATCACTTCAGGAGGACCCAGAGGAATCCCAGCTGCCAACATCCTTCTTTGCTACCAGAAGGAATGACATCATAACTGCTCCAGACAAAGGGGAGGTGGTTTCTGGTCACTGTGATGTCACTTGCTGTAGCAGACAGTTCCAGACAGCTGGAAGACAGGTGGCGGCTTCCTAGACAGAAGGAAGATGGACGGAATGGCAAGCCCGATCCCTGTCCCCGCCAAGACAAAACATGTGTCCTCAGACGCCACCCCTACTTAGTGTCCCCAGCTCCGTCCGCAGACCAGTAGATCATTCTGCTCTTCCGAAGCCTTGAAATCTCAAATGTTAGTGCTTTATTGGATCTCATTCCCAGTCAAGCTTACTGCTCAAGCAAAACATGTTCCCTTCAACATGAGGACTTTGCCTGGGTAACACTCTAAGCAGGTTTGACAAGAGAATGTGAGATGTGTGTCATACATCTCCAAAGGATTCCTTTCTTTCACGTTTGTGACCAGCGATTTCTCAGTCTAGGATGCTAAATGCTTTTCTGAGCACAAACAGAGTAGTCTAGCACAAATTTGTCCCAGTCTAAATAGCAAGCTAGAATCCATCATTGATTAGATTCTCTCTATGTGAAATTGAGCCAGGAGTCTAAATGCCAACAAGTGCTTAAGGGCATCATGGAATAGCCCACGACTGAATGCAAGGTCAGTCTGTTGCTGGTTCAAAAAAGGTTAGGGTAGGGATAGCTGGGGAGATAGCTCAGTCAGTAAAGTGCTTGTCGTGTGAACCTGGGGACCCAGGCTCGCACTTCAGGTCCCTCATTTAAAAAAAAAAAAAAAGGTGAGTGTGGTGGCCAGTGCTTGTCACAAATTCTAGCCTTAGAGAAGTGGACATAGACGGGAGGATCCCCAGCCACCTTAACCTTAGCTTAGAGGTCACATACCTTGCAGTATATTGCTGGTTGAAGCATTCACAAGCCCCCCCCCCACCCCCGGGTTCCAGGGAAGGGCCACCGAAGCAGCTCTTGATCGGAAGAGAGGAACTTGCCGCCCTGTCGCAAAGCTACTCAGAGCCGCTGTGTGCGATGCTCACTCTCACTTTCAGTCAGCCAGCGACACTGAGACAGAGGGTAAGAAGGTGAACAGGAGAGTAGGAGGCGAACTTTGGTTTGTGGTTTTTAGATGTCTCTCTCCGTTCAGGAGTCTATAGGAGTCCCTCTTTTCCTACCCGCAAAGCCTGTGTGCGGGATAGCGTTCAACCCCTCGACCTGCACTGTACTTTGCAGTAGAATGTCACTGTGTCCAAACACGGTTCTTGGCAGGCTGCAGTTTGGGGGTCCTTGCTTGCTATTCCAGTCCCCAAAATGCATTTGCTAGCCTGCCTAGACCTCTAAAACAAACAGGCACCTAGATTTGCTCAGAACCTTCCAGGTGCTGAAGACCCCCTGTGGAGACCAGAAAGGAACTTCTGACCTAGAGTAATTCACTCTCCAGCACCCGGCCTCAGCCCATCACCACCTATCCATCCTATGACGGAGGGAACTGAAGCTCAGAGGGGCGAGGACTTATCCAGGGTCACTAAAATGTCAGCAGCAGAGTCCAAGCTATGAGTCATCCGGCCCACAGCCCTAGGGCCGTTTGGAGAACTGGCTGACAGCCAGGGGTTACACTGGAGGGCGGAGAAGCCAGTAATCACCAACATTTGGCAGGCTCAGCCAGCGGCCCTAGAGCTCTAGGCAGCTCCAGGCCTGCCAGGAGGGTCCTGCCCGCACCCAGCAACCTGCAGAGCCCCCTCCCCCGCCCCCGCTTCTCCCCTTCCCAGGCTGCCCTGGCAGCTTGCGGTCTGCCCGGCTAATGGCAGCGGCTGTGAGGGGAGTGGAGACACAGTAATTACAGCGTCAAGGAATCACAAATGGATCTGCAAAGATGACATTAGGAACATTAGACCTGGCACGGCTGACTCCGGAGAGGTGACTAGGAGGCAGATCCTGGAGCCAGGGCCAGGGGACAAAGATAGACATTCCTCTATCTCAACACCCCACCCCCCTCCTGCTGCCGTCATCCAGAAGTCCCTCACGGAAAACACGTTGGCCACCAGTCTTACAAATAACAACTAAGATAGCAGATGCCGTTTATGGCAAAGTAATTGTTCAAAACAGTCCGGTGAATAACCTCCCCAAGAACGGTGCATTGGAGAGGAACGAGCCGAGCTTTGGGAAGGATGGGGGGCTCCCCAACTCCCATGGTCCCTTGACATCCTGAGGAACTGCGCTGGCCTTGCCTAGTGCTACAAGTGACTCGAAGGAAAGTCACTGTGTCAGTGGAGCCTGGCGGGAGGAGCAGGAGCCAGGGGGCAGGGCTTCCTGGATGGAATTTGTTGCTCGGGATGAAAGGGATTGGGAGAGGAGCGGCTGGGGAATGGCAAAGGTCTTCTTGATCAGCCTGAAAATCGAGCAAGCCACCAGGCAGCCTTCGACCAAGGTTGGCATCGGTAGGGGTGTCTGTGAACTGCGCTGATAAAAATAGAACTCACCTGTATGCCCACTGCCAAATCGCCAAGCCCGGTGTAAATGTTTTAGCGTGTGAAATGTGTAGCCAACCACAGAACGGCTTTTTTCAAATTGACGAGGAGAGAGGGAGGGAGGGAGGACTGGGGAGAGAGGGAGGACTGGAGAGGAAGGGAAGGGAGAGAGCTTGAGGCAGCCAGGGTGGGAAACACACACGGGCCACTTTAATGTCCCACTCCTCTGATACACACCGCGGTGGGGATTGATGCTCGCTTTGAAGTAAATTGCATACCGGTGCACCATAGCATGAAAGTTAAGACTTACCATGGCTGGGACCTCAGAGACCCTGCTGGAAGCTAGAATAATTAGCACAGCATTTGGCGGCCTCTCCTCCGGCTCTGCAGGCAGAGACAGGAGTGGTTCGCACAGACCTTCCAGGCCTGAGCCCCATGTGTTTGTCATGGGGCTCTGGTGGCTGTGAGGAAAGGGAACCGTGGTCAAGTGGAGAAAAGGAGGCAGGGTGGGGAGGGGAGAGGGGCAAGGCTGAGGCTGACCCCACTGCAGGGGCTGGTGGGAGCTGCTGCTTCTGCATGGCAAACCTACTAGGTTCCACTGGCAGGTCACAGATGTTCATGCCACGTAGAGGGGCTGGACGCTTGCCAGCGCTCACGAGGGAACCCAGGAAGCAAGCTCCACTACAAACTAGATCCCGGGGCCACTGCAAGTGGACATCTTGGGGTGTGTGACCAATTTGAGGCACCCTCTCTTCTATTATATCAGGTCTATTATTCAATGGCTTCCAGGAGACAGCGTCCAGGTCCCCTTCCTGACTTTTCCTCTCCACCTCCCTCTTCAGTAGGCACCCTCTCCGCATTATATAACCCCCTCCTACACACACACACACACACACACACACACACACGCACGCACGCACGCGCACACACACCACCTCAAGAAGCTCGGTATTTTCATGTTAGCAAAGAAGGGAAGGGGAGCATCTTCACGACTATCCAGTTATCCCAGCCCTGTTGCTACCCAGCTGTGTGTTCTCAGGAAAGGCCCTCTCGCGCCTCAACTTCTGCTTGCGCATCAGAGCAGGTTGGGTTTGTACCAGGTTACCCTGAAGGGGGACCTGCAAACAACCGGGGCTACGACTGACTCTCACATGCCACTCCCTCCTCTGGGGAACATCCCCATGGATGTACGGCAGTGCTGTCTGGTTAGGGTATGCTGGGGGCAAGGCGACTGAAACTGCTGGCTGGTAGGATTCTAAGTGCCTCCCGCATGAAGGCTTTCTGAAACTCCAGTACGTAAAGGTGATTCTTCACCTCTCACAAAGCTCTTTGCTGGCCATCCCAAGGCTTAGGGAACCTGGAGGAAGAGGGGGCGGTGAGATTGTAAGAATCTAAAGATGGGAAGGCCCACCACTGGACAAGACATTCCATTCAAAGCAGGACTGCTACATCCAGGAACTCACTGCAGTGAGACTTGTTCTTCCCAGACCTGCATAATGACTGACATGTCAACATGCCCCCATAGATTACAGAGGAACTCAAGAGAGATAAGAACACATAGTGGAAACCTTGGGGACTAAAGCTGGATGAGTAAAGGGAAATGCCCTTAACAGTGGGGTGACCCGAAGAGAGGCCACTTGGTATGCCACAGAGACCTAAACCTCCACAGGAGTAGACAAGCTAGAGGGAACACTGGGGTCCGTAGAAGCAGACAGGCAGGAGGGTGGGAGGGAGGGGGATGGACTGATGAAGAGAAGAAAGGGGGACCGAAGGGAGGGGGGTGGAGGGAAGCANTTAACCATCACAATGACTTTGTACATACTGTGGAGTACTATGGAGTATTTTCTTCCTCTCCAATCTTTTCCACCTAGGAAAATCTTCATCAATCTAGGCTTAGCTCTCTGTGGTTCTGAAGTCTCAGAAATGCAGAATTCTTGTCACCTTGCATTTTTATCCAATTGACCCACCTCATTTTCTTAGACCTGCATAGAGAGGCCTGAAGACTTATGACATGTTACTAAAACTTAATGTCTTAAAGAATTCCTGTAGGCCATGGATTTGGGAGCAGAAGAGCTGGGCGACTCTACCACAGGGCCTCTCAAGAGGCTTCAGTCAAGGTGTTGGCCAGGCCAGCACTGGGACCAAGACTCCCTCATGCAGTGATCAGTGGAATGCCTCAGTTTCACCACTGAGCCTTTCGCATGGTTTCTGCGCATCATCACATGAGCCTCAGACTTCCAATGGGCATGTGATCCAAACATCTGACTAAACAGAGCAAGTGTGTTTTGTCACAAGCTTCAGAGGAAGCCATGAATTCCATGGACAGCCTGGATCAAGGCAAGTGGCGACTGCACAGAGACGTAAACACCAGCAAGTGGAGACTCTTAGGAAACAGCTTCATGACTGCAAAGAAAATATTTGTATCTGTAAATATGCAAGAACATGCCTCTGCCACATTTATAATAAACATCAGTAGATCTTATTTTAGAAGTGGTTTTGAATTGCACTTTATTAAGGGAGCCTATTTCTCGTTATCTGCATTTCACTTTCATGTGTTTTTGAACTTTCAGGAACCTTTTCTCTTGTTTTCACGAGTAACTTTTTATTATGCTCAGTTTTCTAAAGCTTTGCTATCAGTTTCACCATCAAGAGTTTTCCTTTTTGGCTACTATGGCTCCAGAGACAGTTACTCCAAAGCTAGAATATTACAGATAGAGACGTTTTAACTCTTTATCAATTATTAGTGGCCAGTTTTTAAAGAGCTTTAACTATAGGGTGTTTTATTTTATGGCAGTTCTTTCTTCTCTCTCTGTCTGTGTGTGTGTGTGCGTGGAGGCTTTGGGAATCAGCCTGGATTACTCTACCTCCTTTTGACGTGTTCTGGAAACTTCCCATGCTCAGCCTTTCAGGACCTGAAGTACAGGCCACCTGGCATTTTTACATGGGACCTGGGATCTGGACTCAGGACCTTCTGCTTGTGAAACGGTCTTAACCCCTGAGTCATCTCTCCAGCCCAATGGCAGTTATCTCTATTTGTAATTTTCCTTATGAAAGAATTTAAAGACCCCTATTTCCTATTCTATAATGATTCTTTAGCTATATGAAATAATACAATTTAATATTTACTTACTTGAGAGCAAAAGAAAGAGGGGGAGAGAAGAGAGAGAGAGAGAGAGAGGAAGAGAGAGAGAGAGAGAGAGAGAGAGAGAGAGAGAGAGATGATTTTAATGTGGAGGTCAGAGGACAACTTTTCCAAAGTTGATTCTCTCCTTCTACTTTGTGGGCTCCAGGGATTAAACTCACATCTCTAGATTTGCAAGCAGGAACCTTTAACCACTGAGCCATCTCACAGACCCGAAAAGTTTTGTATTGTTTTCTGGCAGCACCTGGGATTGAACCAGAGATTCTTCATGCTCGGCAAGTGCTATATCACTATACCACCTATGAGATGGTTTTAAACAGTTTTGGATGGCTTGGATCTGTTGTGTTCTTCATGCACGTCTACTGTAGACTACCTCACTAATTTTGCTCTTTCATCTTTCTGTGTTCCATGTTCCACTTGCCCTATGATCCTGAGGTAAAAAACCCAAAGATTAACCTCACCAGGGGTTAAGGTGACATATTGACACTTCTCTTTCTAAACCTGACTCTTTCTACTCTTCCCCTGATCTTAACCTACTCACTGGGATATACCCCTAACAAGCTGTGGGTCTATTCTTTAGTCACTCTTTAAGCCCTAGTTATGTACTGAATTCTGTGAGGGTCTCAGCCATTTCTTCTTTGGTCACTCTCTAAGTTCTAGCCATGTGTTGAATTCTACTGTGAATTCTATGAGATCTACTATGCATTCCTGCCTTGGCTCAAAAGCAATATGTCTGTCTGAACCACAAATGACACTTTTAAAACCATGAGCCTGAATACACCTTTCCCCCGTTTAAAGTTGTATCTCAGTTGTTATGATAGCAGAATAAGGGAAGTAAATTCTTGAGCTCCATGTGGTGCATTTGTGGAAGAAATTCCTGGAGATCCTGTATTTCTTGATCTTATTTTTCTTTTGTCTTTTGAGACAGGATCTCATTTATCCCAGACTGTCTTAAACTTGACATGTAGCTGAAGAGGACACTGAACATATGATTCTTCAGACTTGTCTCCTCTACCTCTTGAGGACTGGCCTGTGTATTACAGGATCGTGGGTATGAAATCCCACCCCTGGCTGCATCCCTACATTCAAAAAAGTTACAAATGATGCTCCCATTGTTGAATCGCTCAGAAGAGACACAGAGACACCCAATGGGAACATTGAACTTCAGTTAGCTTATTATTTCTCTCAAGACATGGCATATTGTAGACATGACAGTTCCTAGTGCTTTTTGTGAATCCACTTACTGATGTTCCACAAATCCCCAATGCTTTGCACACTGTGTGTATGTAATACGACAGTCAATCAGAATACCCTTCTGTCCCTTCTTAGGGAATTTGCTTCAACCAGAAATCCCTTGGCTTACTGCTAAAATACACTCCTGGTTCTCTCCCTCCCCACAGAAACCTTGTCATAACCTGACATGAGGCATTCAGCTTCTCCATCTCGAACAGGTGAGCTAACTCAAACTGGGCTGCCTTTGCCCAGTGTCAAAGGTTCTAGAGCTAAGCAGTAACGCAACTTGGTCTGTATTTCAGAGAGGCGAATGTAGATGCACTGTGTCTGGAGCAAAGGAGAGAGGGGTAAGTTCTTTTCGGAGGCAAATCACAACCAGAGAAAGAGGTGAGGGAGGAGATACCTGCCATGGAAATCAATTTGAAAAAGAATTTGGTGATTGGAACAAGGGCATTTGTGAAAAGTGTCCCAGGAGTCCAACTCAGTACTGGGAAAGCTGGCACACCTCCCGCGGTATAACTCAAGAGCATCTAAAATACTAACCATGGTGGAAAAACAATACAACACTAGTGAAGAGTTGAAGACTGAAAAACCTCTTCCAATCTCACTGTTAATGTTTTCCCAGTCTTTTCCCCAATGGTTGAAATAAGCATAATTGTTTGGAACACAAATTTTAATTTGGGCTAATAGATTTCTGAACGTTAGCAGGTTTGAAAACAAGGCTTTTGGAGATGTGCTGGGAGAAACGTAGGACCAAAGCGAATATTTGCTCAATAGTGGCTGGAACTTTCTTGAGTATAAATGTGAACAAGAAATGCTTTTTTTTTTTTTTTTTTGAGAACATGTTTTCTTTCTTTCAAGATGACGCAAGTTTCCGTTTTATTTTAAGGAGAAAAAAAGCAGTAACTAACAGGTTAAAACAAATTCCAGTAACATCTGCGCGCATACTCTCCTCAAGCTCCACTTGCCTTAACAGGACCTGAGACAGGAACCAGCACTTGTGCTCTCGCAGAAACAGCGCCCCGCCCCCGAGCGCGATCCCCGCCCCTCCCTCCCCAGCGCCCTCCCTCTTCCCCACCACAACCGCCCGGGAGGCGAGACATCCGGCCTCCTTCCGCAACGCAGTTCCGGAGGACGTGTGTTCACGCAACACCAGTCCGGCTACCTTCCGTCCGTCCTCCGCCGCCTGCCTGCCATGGCCTCCGGCCTGGTGCGGCTGCTCCGGCAGGGCCCCCGCGGCCTCTTGGCTGCGGCCGCTCCAACGCAGGCGCCTCGGGCTCGGGGAGTGAAGGATTTCCGGGCCGCCTTTCGCTTCCAGAAAGAGCTGGAGCGGTGGCGCCTGCAGCGCTCGCCGCCGCCGCCCGTGCGACGGTAGGAGACCCTCGGCGGACTCGGCCTGGGACACGGGAGGTCAGCGGAGTGCGGTGCGGATGCCCGCGTGGCCTGAGTTAAAGGCAAACGGGCGACGGAAGCCGGGAAGCATCCCAGTGCCGCGGAGCTCTGCCCCGCAATCTCAATAGTCTCCAAATTGCGAAGTGGGGTCCGCTGGAGGGTAGCCTCTCCGTGGGACTGGCTGGTGAGCAGATTAGAGGGGTAAAAGCTTTGTCACTTCGGGCAGAAAAGTAAATTCTATACCTAGACCCACGTGCCCACTATCCAGAGTAAGAAAAAAAAAAAAAACTTTAGGATGTTTTAGTTACTTTAACCTTTTTTTTTTTTTTTTGTCGATTTAAGTATAACTCGGGTTGCTTTCATGATCATGGATATGGGGTTATTTAGTGGCTCAACCTAACGGTGATTACATTACTGCCCCACAGCCTTGACAGTTTGATCTTGTTTCAGGACGGTTTTATGGTTCCAGAGATCATACTTTGCATATGATCCTGCATCCTCCGGATTCTGTGTAATATGCCTTTGACATAGTGTCAAAGCACACACACACACACACACACACACACACACACACACACACAGAGATGCATTTCACTTATTTCTATGGTTCCACCTACTGAAATGTGACTATGTGGCTAGCACAGCCAATAAAACTAAATAGCTTTGAAGTTATTTCTTTGGTAACTTACTCCCAATAGAAATTTTGGTTGTTTTGTTAAATATCACCCACCAGAGGATTGTTTCGTTTTATGCTGCTAAGTGAGAACAGTTCTAACACAGAGCATAATGTCATTTCTAAATAGGCAAAAATCAGAATTGCATCTTGCTTAACATTGTCTTGGTTATTATAAAATTATGTATGTTAAGCGTTGTAACTTAAAAGTTTCAAAAGAAATTGCCTGGGAGACGGCTCAGGGGTTATGCCTTGTAAGCAAAAGGGCCTGAATTGGCATTCTCAGATCTCATGTAAAAATGCCTGGTGGAAATGGTGGCGGCGTGCACTTCTGAACCTGGAAGGTAGAACCTAGGAATTCTGAGAATAAGGCAATAAGGAAGTAGAGCAATCAAGGATGATTCCCAATATCATTCTTGGACCTTCATAGGCAGTTTAGAAAGTGCTCTACACACACACACACACACACACACACACACACACACACACACACACAGAGGCTTATATGCATGCCTATGCTCAAAAAAAAGTGGAAAGAAACTATGTGTTATATTAATTATGTATATTTTGTGACTTTTTCTTAAAAGGACTCTATTTTGGCTTTTTCTTTAAAAAATGTTTTAATTCTTGGAATTGCATGTGTACAGGCATATACCGGTGTCTTATATTTGCTAGGTAAGTACTCTTAGCTAATCCACGTCTCTAGCCTGGCCCATGATTATAATCTTTAAACATGCTCATAATATTGACACTAGATTATGTAATGGACAAGTGAGGCATACCCAAAAGTTGAGTCAGTAAAGTACAAAGTAAATTCCTAGTACTTAGGGTTTCTGGCCTGACTCTATGAAATTATAATTGTGTTTACTAGGTGGAAAATAGAAATAAGGAGCCTGAGCATTGAAACAATGGCTCAGTCTGATACCCAACAACCATTTAAAGTGGCAGTTGGTTAGAGGAAAAATTAATCTCAGCATATATGTAGAAGGTAATGAAAGACTGCCAGTTCTCATCTGAGTCCGCATTATGTGGATAAACCATCAGAGCCTAACACTAAAAAGAGACATATCCTTTTTTTATTTCCTTTGTGTAATTAATAAAATGAGTATTCAGTGAACAATTTTATGTGGTGACTTGTAGTCTTCACCATCTCTTACTATCTTTACATGTTCAGCTCAGAGAAGCCGAACTGGGACTACCACGCTGAAATACAAGCTTTTGGACATCGGTTGCAGGAAACCTTTTCCTTAGATCTGCTCAAAACTGCTTTCGTTAATAGCTGCTACATTAAAAGTGAAGAGGCGAAACGTCAGAAACTCGGCATTGAGAAAGAAGCAGTTCTCCTGAATCTTACAGATAATCAAGAGCTCTTTGAACAAGGGAGGTCTTTTTCACTGACGTGCCTCACCCAGTTCCTTGAAGATGCGTTCCCAGACCTGCCCACAGAAGGCATTGGACACATAGTTAGCTTCCTTACTGGGGAGGAAGTCATTTGCCACGTGGCTCGGAACTTGGCTGTGGAGCAGCTAACCCTTAGTGCAGAGTTTCCGGTCCCTCTGCCAGTTTTGCATCGGACTTTCTTGGCTGTGATTGGAGCCCTGCTCCAGAGCAGTGGCCCCGAGAGGACAGCGCTGTTCATCAGGGTAGGTAACCTGCTTGAGATGTGGGAGGGGCTCTTTCCCTCTCTTCCTGTTTTGGATGCGTCTATCTTTGTAGAACTCTTTCTCCCAACTACAGTTGACACAGACCTAAAACTCCTTAGGTGTGGTATGGACGTAATTGTTCCTTTATTAAGGATGCAAATGCTAAGTAGCAAATACTAAGTCCTGGGTCGTGACTCTTGAAGAGCATAGGCTGTGCCCTCTCCAGCTGTACGTAGTTAGGGCCAAAGCTGATGGCCCAAGGTGGACAGATGAGAGAGGGTTAGGACTTGATGCCACGGTCCCTTTTGCATTCCTAGGCTACGGTCGCTCGAACCATAGAACATGTCAACCTGTGTTTCCTGCTGCTTTTTCTATTAAAAATGTATTTCACATCTGGCCAGGGTCCGCTGGACTGGTTTCACTGTGTGAATTACTATTTTATGTACAGGACTTCCTCATCACGCAGCTGACTGGAAAAGAGCTCTTTGAGATGTGGCAGGTGGCCAATCCCATGGGACTGCTGGTGGAAGAACTGAAGAAGAGAAACATTCCCGCTCCTGAATCTAGACTCACCAGGCAGTCGGGAAGCACGACGGCTCTGCCCTTGTATTTTGTTGGCTTATACTGGTGAGTAGAAATACAGTCTTCACTCTGTAACTCTGCAAGCCTCAGGGATAGACTTTGCACAGCTTTTTTATTTTTGTTTTTTAACTTATTTCCAAAATCCTCCATCTGTTTAGTACTTCCTTTTCTCTCATTCTTAGGGAAAGGAAAGTAATGTATGTTGTGCTAATACTGTAGAATTTCATGAACTATAAGCTAATCTATGTTTCTGTGTAAAAATGAACATTTGATTTCTATTCTTAATAACTTTACCTTTGGAAGTAGCTTTAGCTTTGCTCAGTAAATAGTTACTAGTAAATAGTAAATAGTCCATGGAAGTAGCTTTAGCTTTGGTCAGTAGTTACTGAGAATTAACTTTAAAAAAAGTTATAAATAAGCTTGTTATACAAAAAAGTGCTCATGAAATGTAGAGTAGCTGTTACAGGTGACATTTTTAAAATAGTTGGTGGTGACATTGGGTAATTTGGGAAATGATCTTAAAGGTAATAAAATGTAAGAAGCAGTTGTCATAGTTCTAACAACAGTTGTCACACATCATAACTTTTTCCTAGTTTTTTTTACATTAGGACTTTTTTGTTATTACTGAGTTTTTTTGAAGAGTGACCCAGACTGACCTAACTCAATAGGTAGCTCAGTTGGGCCTGAGACTCACAGCAGTCCTCCTGCCGTAGCCTCTCGGGTGCTGGGATTATGTGTGCGACACACTACCCCAGCTCCATTATGACTTTTTAAAAATTTTTCCTTGTTTTATTATTTGTATGTAGCTGTGTATGTTTCTGTGTGTGTGTGTTTGTGTGTAGCAGAGGGTACCGTATGTTCCTGTGGACGCTCAAGGGTGACTTCGGGTATCACCCTAGATTGCTTCTTCCTCCTATTTGCTCTGCTCTGGTGTTTCCCAGGCTCCACCCACCAGGGCCGGAAGTACAGGCTGCCACCTTTCTGCCTGGCATTTTTACGTGGGACCTGGGATCTAAACTCAGAACCTTTTGCTTGCAAGACAGAGTCTTAACCCCTGAACCATCTCTCCAGCCTATTTTATTTTTTTTCATTAGAGTACCAATCAATAGTCAATACTTAGAGTTTACTTCTTTGAGTAAGTTTTAAAGATCCAAAGTTCTGTATTTAAAATATTTAGTTGAGCGAGCTGAACTGGATGTGGTGGTGTATACATGTAATTTAGCATTTGGGAGTCTAAGGCAGAAGAATTGCAATAAATTTCAGGCCAGTCAGGGATGCACAACAGGACCATATCTGAAAAAGAGAACTGATAATGTTCTTTGTAGTAAAGCATAAGTGACAGACTCAAAAGAGACAGGCTTTTTTTTGTTGTCGTTATTGTTGATCTCAGCTGGCTTAAGCTGGCCTTGAACTCCTAATTTACCTGCCTGCCCTACCTTCCAAATTCTGGGATTACAGGAGTGAGTATAGTACTATACCTGCTTTTATCTCAGAGAAAGGAGAGAAAGGAAGAAGAGTTAGCATGCATACACAAGCACACGATAAATAGTATGGCTGTAATTCACAGGAATATTGTGAATAGTTTATGGCTTTTTGTGTGTATATGTACCACATGTCCGTGTTTGTGTGGATGTGCATATATACATGATGGTATACATGCATGCTAATAAATGTGAATGCCAAAATGGATATTGGGTATTTCCTCATGATTCTAGGTGTCTTACTGAACCTGGAGCTTATTGGTTTGACTAGGGCAGCCTTACATTGAGCCCCAGGGATTCCCCTGGCATTGTAGCTCCAGCGGCATGTGGTGAGGTACAGACACAAGCCACCACACACAGCTTTTTACACAGGTTCTGGGGATTGAACTCAGGCCCTATGCTTGCATGGCAGGCACTTAACAATCGAACCATCTCAGCTGCTCCTAGTTTTAGGTTTTACAAAATAATCCATCTTTCTCATCAACATTTAAAAACTACCAAACTTAGATGCATTCTCTTGGTGTTTTGACTTGAAAAAGCACCTGATCGAGGGTGTTGCTTATGTTTCTGTTCTCCCCAGTGATAGAAAGTTGATTGCCGAAGGCCCTGGGGAAACCGTGCTGGTGGCAGAGGAGGAAGCTGCTCGAGTGGCACTCAGGAAGCTCTACGGCTTCACGGAGAACAGGAGGCCCTGGGACTATTCCAAGCCCAAAGACAGCCCGAGAGCAAAAGAGACCAGCGCGGCCAGCTAGCAGCGAGTGACACCCAGTCACGTCGGTCGGCAGTACAACAAGACAGATGTCAAAGGTGTTCCAAACTGTTCAAATCTAGGTGTCTCATCCTTTATACTGTGTGTCTACAGTTAAACCAGTGTCTACCAGGTTTCAGGTTTGGTTTGCTTTTTACAACATTGGTTTATTATTGTATGTAATTTGTATAGCTAAGCGTGTCTCCTTGCCCTTTAGCGTTGAGGTATCTTAATTCAAATGTATGTCACATAGGAAATTTGGTGTAATAGGAATAAAAAATTTATTCTTTCACTTACATTGCAGCTTAATTGATGTGCACAAGAGTGTGTGTAGGAGGTTGAGATTGACTTCTCTAATATAACATGGGTTTTTTTGGGGGGGGGTGCTTTGTTTTTCATGCTAGGGATGGAACTCAGGGCCTGGAACATGCCAGGCAAGGTGCTGACCACCGAGCTACATCCCCCAGCTCCTCTAATACAGCTTTTAACTAGGATGTTAATTGTTATAATGTTGCAAGGTACAGATCATAATTAGAATATTAAAGTATGTTTAAAGTTTTGTGTACTTTAGCATATTATTAAATTTCTATAAGGTAAATGATAGAAAAGGACATTTTATACATTAACCAGTGAAATTGAAGGGGTTAGGGAGATGGCTCAATGGAAAGTGCTTGCCTTGGAAGTGTGAGGACCTATCGGTTCAGTTCTAGAACCCACATAAAAGTAGGGGTTGCAGCCACCTGAGGGTTCCCAGGACAAACTGGCCAGCTAGCTTAGCTGATGATGAGCTAGGGTGATTGGAAGATCTTGCCTAAATAATAAAAGACGGCACTTTGTGTCAACCTCAGACTACACACATGCGAACACACGTGTATCACACACATGTGAACACAGATGCACGCACAAATAGTAACTTAACATGCCCCAGGTAACAGAAAAATAAACTCAGTGTAACTTAATTGAATAATAATAACAACAGTGGCTTGTGCCAAGCACCGTTCAAGTCTTAGAACGCATTGTCCAAGAATGTCTTTATGGTACTTAGCCCTCTGGTTTCTTGTCTTCTTAAAGCAGATTCTCTTTATTATTTATTTGTTACCCTTTTGGCAGCAGTAATTCTGTTTTAGGCTGCCTGTAGTTGTTTCCAGGGATAACAAGAAAAGTTGACCTGGAGGTGAGAATAGAAAAGAAGAAAAATGTGGGGCTGGAGAGGTGGCTCAGGGGTTAAGCCTCTGCCTTGCAGGCGGAAGGTCCTGAGTTCGGATCCTAGACCCCACATATAGATGCCGGGCAGAAGCTGGGGTGGCCTGCGTTTCTGGTCCTGGTAGGGTGGAGCTTGTGAATCCCGGGGCGGAGTAAACGAGGAGGAGGTGGAGGTTCCGTGGTTCTACACACACGTACATACACATGCACATGCACACACATTCGCACAATTGAATAAATAATAAATAAAAAAAATTTAAAAAAGAAGAAAAATGTAATTTGCTCTGAATTTTTTTTTTAACTAAAGGAAGATGAAGGAGGATCTTTAAAAATCTCATGTCATACGCATTGATTTTTTAACCTGTCAAGGCATGAAGCACATTGGAAGGCTGGGATGGCCCCAGGGCAAGAGCTCAGCAGAATGCCAGCTCTCCCTGCTGGTACTGATCAAGTGTCCTAGCGGCCTGGCGGGCAAGAGAAAGCACTGGAAGTACTGCCGAACTCACCCTAAGGGTGACTTCAGCGTTCCAGGGACAGCATGTAAGGGGACAGGGCAGAGCCCCTGGTAGGATTGGTGGCCTATGATGGCAGAAATCAGCCCATACGCTGGGCATGGAGGGGGCTGATGCTCTGATGAGCCAGAATTGGCTGCACACCCTCAGAATCCCGTCAGCCTGCTGGGACAGAGCCTCAAGTAAACTGAGCAGGTGAATCTGAAGTGCGAGCTCAGCACACGGGAAGGGCATGGAGATTCATGAAGGGCGTGGAGCTTCGACCCTCAGAATCATCTTCCAGCTCTCCCCCTCCCTGTAGCAGAACTAACTCCAAATGAACAGTGATAGGGAAAGGAAGGGGCAAGTGTCAGTGGCCTTCCCATGCCACGTGGACGAGGGGAAGGTGCAGGAAGCAGAGCTTTCTGGAGCCTGCAAGGAGAGACCATTTCCTTCTAATAGGGCATAGTGATTTTCTTTTACAATATTTTTAGCTTTAATTATTTTAATCTACCCTATTACATGATTTTTAGTATCTGAGTCTTATCTTTGGCCCTGGGCGGAGCTGCATTCATTGCCCTAGAGAGAACAAGAGTACTATCTGGCCAGAGGTTTTCTGGTAAAGAACAAAGATATATATATACTATTGTCCCCTCTTAACAGTGAATTCAATGGGCCTATCAATCACAAGAACCAGAAAACAACTCCCAGGACAGCTGTCTATTCCAGAGGCCAGAAAACATATGCACTCAATGCTCCTTCTGTGGCCGTTGTGTAACTCTTGGAGAGAGTTTTCTTCCCACTATGGTCCCTTTGGGTGTGGTTCATTCTCACTCTTGAAGATACACTCTGCCGTCTTCCACACTATGCTTTGTCCTAAATTCATTTGAGATCCAGGTAGCATTCTGACCCCCCAACAGTCCGGTGTTTGTTTACCTCTGATCTGCGGGTCTGGGGCCTTGAAAACAAGAGCAAGAATTGGCGCGCGGTGTCATCAGGACGTGGCGTTCTTTCTGATGCCAGGAGGAAGCGCCCCTGTCTGAGATGGTGACACCTGTTTAAATGGCCGCCAGCTCGCAAAGGGAAGGGGTGAGCAGCTGCTCTAGCCTCTACCCCCACCCAGTCATTGATAGCCCACCTGAAAAAAAGAGAAGCCTCCTTAGCTGAGGTTGGACCTTGAGTCTGAACCCGAGTCATAAATAAGTCTTAGATGAGCTGTCACAGGTGACTTTGGGGGGAAAAAATGAAAAATGATAGTTGACTAAACAGGTTTAATAAAATATTGATATTTTTGTTCTGTGTCCGTTTTCGTTTGTATGTATGTGGGAAGTGTGTATGTACATGTGTGTGGATAGGCATGCACTAGTGAGTTCATGTGTGAGGAGGCCCAAGGTTTATATCAGGAATCATCCTTTTATGTATATATGTGAGTGTATACGTGTTTCAAGAGGGCACTGTGTGTCCCTGTGGAGGACGAAGGGATTGCTTTTTACCTCCTTCCTGCTTTGCTCTGGGATTTCTCAGGCTCCATCTATCAGGGCTAGAAGTGCAGGCCACTGCTGTTTCCACCTGATTTTACATGGGACCTGGGGTCCGAACTCAGGACCTTCTGCTTGCAAAATGGTCTTAACCCCCTGGGTCATCTATCTCTCCAGCCCCAGTTACTCCTTTGGAGACAGGATCTCTAATCAAACCCAGAGCTTCTGATAGGGCTAGTCTGTCTAGCCAGCATGCTCTGGGGATTCCCAGCCTCCTGCATCTGAAGCTAGAATGGCAGTTAGGCCACCCTCCCAAGCTGGCATCTTCACTGGGATCCGGGATCTGAGCTCCTGTCTTTTTACTTGTGTGGCAAGTGCCACTTCAGCCTTGGTAACTGAACAAACACAAGGAGAGAAAATCAAACCAGTCACAAAGGCTTTGCCATCCACAAGGAGCTCATGATAAGCTTCTCATTGACACTGCAGGAAAAACCGTATATAATGAAAGTTTCTGGGAAGCACAGCACAGAAGGTGTCTTCTAAACACTGGTCCATCTCACGAAATGCCTGATTCCAGTTACAATATTCAGAGGTTTGTATTTTTTTTGGCATGTGTTTGTATGTGTGGGATATGTGCATGTATCTATGTTCACATGTGTGGAGGTTACACGTGTGCAGGTGCATTGGTATGCATGGAGGCCAAGAGTTGACTTTGGGTGCTTTCCTTAACCTCCACTTCTTGTACTGAGGTAAGACCTCTCAGTTGAACCCAGAGCTCACTGATCAACTAGGCTGCCTAACCAGTTTGTCCTGGGGATTCCTGTCTCTGCCTCCTGAGTGTCTAATTGCAGTGGCAGGCACCCTGTCTTGCCTTTACTGGATTCTGAACTCTGGCCCTCATGCTTGGGTGGCAAGCCATCTCAATTTAGTATGTGTGTGTGTGTGTGTGTGTGTGTGTGTGTGTGTGTGTGTGTGAAAGGGCACTGTGTGACCCTGTGGAGGACCAAGGGTAACTTTGGGAATCATCCTGGCTTGCTTCTACCTCCTTCGCGCTTCTATCTAGGATTTCCCAGGCTATGCCCATCAGGACCGGAAGTGCGGGCGGCAGCAGTTTCCACCTGACCTGGGATCCAAACTCAGGACCTTCTGTTTGCAAGAAGAGTTTTAATCCCCTGAGCCATCTCTCCAGCCCATATATATTTTTTTAAAATCTTTATCTTTTTTTAAAAATCTTTTTAAGGAAGAAAATTCAACTGGAGATCCAGCTGCTTTTCCTTGTAAGTTGTTCGGACAATGTGAGCTCAGATTTGTTACTTTGGGCAGTTTGCAAGATTTTAGCCTTCCGGGTCGTATAGAACACTTTATTACCCAGAGAACTGCCTAGTGACCTCGCTGACTTCGTACCACCCTCATCTTGTGATTTTTCAGGGCAGGGTGCCAGAAGTCTTTCCTTGGGTGACAGGTGGCACATGGTGGTGACCCGGAAGGAACATAAAGAAATAAGGCACGATTATCCCTCTCTTCTTTTCCTTCTCCCACTTCTTTTTTTTTTTTTTTTTTTTTTTATGGAAGCCATTTTTAATGTTTAGATTTTTTGTTTCCAAAGTATTCATTTTTTTTTATTTCAGCTCATACAAACTTATTAGGTACACCAGTTCCTTCCCTCCCTCCTCCTCCCCCCGTACCCCCTGCTCCCCCTCCCCACCTCTCTCCCTTCCCATCCCCCAGTGCCTCCCACCCCAATTCCCAGAGAGTCCTTTCTTGTGCATGTCTGATTTTCCTTTGGGCCCTCCTCTCCGATGATGTACAAGGACCCAGTGGCCTTTCCCGAACCCTTTCCCGTGTTCCCCTTAGGTATAGGAACACTGCTGTGGCTGCCAATCCTTTGCCTCCAAGGATCTTGGTGCCTTTAGCAGATGCTAGACTTTGTGAAGTCAACAGTGTGTTGGACAATGCGCAGGGCATGCAAAGTCCAATTATGATTGCTTCAGCCCTAACTAGTATAGAGTATCTTACATATCATTGCTCCTCCCATCCTTATGCTCTTACACTCTTACCGCCCCCTCTTCCGCAAATTTCCCTGAGCTTCAAGATGGGGAGAGACTAAGCTGGCCTAGTTCTAGGCGGTTGATATAGAGTCTCTGAAGTTCTGGATTGTGGTTTGTTGATTTTCTTTTGCAGTTTTGCTGCTCCTGCAATGCCCTTCACTCCATCCTGGTGGGCATTGTATGTTACACCCTGGCCAGAGACAAAAAGCTGTTAGAGTCTTGTGATAAAAGCACATTCAAAGGTAGATGTAATAAAAGTGGGAAACCACAGTGAGGGAGGGGTCTATCACCCATTTGCAAAATTGTTACTTTTTATCTGCCAGACTATATGCCCTCCTCTTCTGGTGAGATCACTCCCCCTCAGTAGTAAATGATCAGGAACAAAAGTCTGTGAACTTAATCAGATGTCTCATTACTTATTTGGGTCCTTGGTGGAGGCCTATTTTCCCTGCTGTAACATGGTCCCTTTTCTCCTTCTTTCTGGTGTGGCCCTCCTACCCCATCCCTCCTGTTCATAATCCTTGGAATTACTGTCTCTAGGTGGGCTGGGTGGGTTTGGTACTAGGAGCCACCTATTAGGGAGTACATACGGCTTAATTTTCTGGGTTTGGGATACTTCACTTAATATAATTGTTTCTAATGACATCCATTTCCCGGCAAATTCCAGTAATTCATCATTTTTGATGGCTGAGTAGTACTCCATTGTATAGATGTACCACTGTTTCCTTATCCACTCGTCAACTGTTGGACATTTGGGCTGATTCCATGACTTTGCTATTGTAAACAGTGCTGCTATGAACATGGTCGTGCTTGTGCTATCGAGGTGAGTCTCTGCTGTATGGGGGGTTATTCCCAAAAGTGGGAATAGCAGGGTCATATGGCATTTCAATCTTTAATTTCTTTAAGAATCTCCAGACGGCTCGCCAGAGTGGCTGTATGAGCCTGCATTCCCACCAGCAATGTAGGAGAGTTCCCCTCTCTCCACATCCTCTCCAGCATTTGTCGTTGTTAGTATTGTGGATTTTTGCCATCCTGACCGGAGTGAGATGATATCTCAGGGAAGTTTTGATTTGCATTTCCTTGATGGCTAAAGAAGTGGAGCATTTTTTAAGATATTTGTTAGACATTTTAATTTCATCCCTGGTAAAGTTTCTTTTAAGTTCCAGGGCCCATTTTTTAATTGGGCCATTGGTTTCCTTGGTGTTTAGTTTTCTAAGTTCTTTGTGCACTCTGGACAATAGAGCTCTATCAGATATGTGGTTAGTGAAGATTTTCTCCCATTCTGTGGGTTGCCTTTGAGCTCGTGTTACAACCTCTTTATCTGAACAGAAGCTCTTTAATTTCACAAGATCCCAACTGTTGAGAGTTGGTAGCAGTGACTGTGCCATTGGATGTCTGTTTAGGAACTGTTGGCCTAGCCCAATCAGCTCGAGGGAGTTCCCTATCCTTTCAACTATGGTTTTTATAGTTTCTGGCCTGATATCAAGGTCCTTGATCCATTTGGAATTAAGTCTTGTACATGGTGACAAGTACGGGTCCAGCTTTAATCTTCTGCATGTGGAGATCCAGTTTTGCCAGCACCATTTGTTGAAGATGCTGTTCTTTTTCCATTGGATTCTTTGGGCCCCTTTGTCAAAGACCAAATGGCTGTAACTTTGTGGGCTTATATCTGGGTCTTCAATCCTTATCCATTGATCTGTGTGTCTATTTTGGAGCCAGTACCAGGCTGTCTTTACAACTATGGATTTGTAGTATAGACTAAGGTTTGGTGTGGCAATACCTCCAGCTGTGTTTTTGTTACTCAGGATTGTTTTTGCTATCCTGGGTCTTTTGTGCCTCCATATGAACTTTGAGATTGTTTGGTCAACTTCTTTGAAGAATTGCTTTGGGATTTTGATTGGTATAGCATTGAATCTGTATATTGCCTTTGGTAGGATGGTCATTTTCACGATGTTGATTCTGCCAATCCAGGAACAAGGGAGGTCTTTCCACCTTCTGGTGTCTTCTGCTATTTCTTTCTTTAGGGTTTTAAAGTTTTCATTGTAAAGGTCTTTTACCTCCTTAGTTAGGTTTATACCAAGGTATTTCATTTTTTTAGGGGCTATAGTAAATGGGATTGTTTCTCTCAAGGCTTTTTCACTTCTTTCATTCTGGGCATATAGGAAGGCCTCTGATTTTTGCACATTTATTTTGTATCCTGCCACCCTGCTGAACTTCTCAATTAGTTCCAGGAGCTTCCTGGTGGAGTTTTTGGGATCACTCAGGTATAAGATCGTGTCATCTGCAAATAGGGATAGCTTGACTTCTTCCTTGCCGATTTGAATCCCTCTTATGTCCCTTTCTTGTCTTATGGCTTCAGCTAAGACTTCAAGTACAATATTGAATAGAAGTGGTGAGAGTGGACAGCCTTGTCTAGTTCCTGATCGAAGTGGGAATGCTTCCAATTGTTCCCTATTGAGCATAATCCTTGCTGTGGGCTTGTTGTATATAGCTTTTATTATATTGATAAAGGTTCCTTCCATTCCTACTGTCTCTAGCATTTTGATCATAAAAGGCTGTTGGATCTTGTCAAAAGCTTTTTCTGCATCTATCGAGAGTATCATGTGGTCTTGGACTTTGGACTGGTTTACATGATGAATTACATTTATTGATTTGCGTATGTTGAACCAACCTTGTGTGCCGGGGATGAAGCCTACTTGGTCCCCATGAATGATCTTTTTAATATGTTTTTGAATCCGATTTGCTAAGACTTTGTTGAGAATCTTTGCGTCTGTATTCATCAGGGAGATCGGCCTATAGTTTTCTTTTTTAAGTGAGTCTTTATTAGTTAGGTTTTGGGATTAAAACGATATTAGCTTCATAGAAGGAATTTGGTAGTGTTCCTTCCTTTGCTATTTGATGGAACAGTTTAAGGAGTATTGGTGTTATTAACTCCTTAAATGTCTGGTAGAACTCTGTGCTGAATCCATCTGGTCCAGGACATTTTTTGGTGGGAAGATTCGAGATTACTTCCTCAATTTCCTTATATGTTATAGGACTATTTAAATAATTCACAACTTCCTGATTCAATTTAGGTAAGTTGTGTTTACTTAGAAATTCATCCATCTCTTTTGTGTTGTCAAACTTCACAGAGTATAAGTTTTTGAAATATGATGTTATAAATTCTCTGGATTTCTTGGGTATCAGTAATAACTCCATGTTCATTTCTAATTTTGTTAATTTGGGTTTTCTCTCTCTTGCTTTTGGTTAGTTTAGCTAGGGGTGTATCAATCTTATTGATTTTTTCAAAGAACCAGCTTTTTGACTGGTTGATTTTTTCTATCGTTTTCTTAATCTCGATTTCAGATATTTCTCCCCTTATTTTGCTAATCTCCTCTCTTCTACTACTTTTGGGATCAGATTGCTCTAGTTTCTCTAAAGCTTTAAGCTGCATTGTTAAGTTGTTTATTTCTGATGTTTCCATTTTTTTGACGTAGGCATTAAGAGCTATGAACTTACCTCTTAGAACAGCTTTCATTGTGTCCCAGAGATTTTGGTAAGTTGTATTTTCGTTATCATTCACTTTCAGGAAATCTTGAATTTCCTTTTTAATTTCTTCCTGAATCCAGTTCTCATTCAGCATCATAGTGTTAAGTTTCCAGGAGTTAGTGTATTTTCTCTTGTTTGATGTGTTGTGGATGTCCAGCTTTAGGCCGTGATGGTCTGATAGGGCACAGGTTAGAATTTCAACTTTCTTGTATATGTGTAGATTCGTTTTGTGGCCCAGTATGTGATCTATTTTGGAGAAAGTTCCGTGTGCTGCTGAGAAAAATGTGTATTCTTTGGTGCGTGGGTGAAAAGTTCGATAGAGATCTGTAAGGTCCATTTCTTTCAGGGTTTGATTAAGTTCCAAAGTGTCTCTGTTAAGCTTTTGACCTGTTGATCTATCCCATGTTGAGAGGGCGGTGTTGAAGTCCCCAAGAATTATCGTTTGGGGATTGATTTCTTGCTTTAGACGCTGTAGGGTTTTCTTAATGAATGTGGAGGGGCCTGTATTGGGTGCATATATGTTCAGTATTGTGAAGTCTTCCTGGTGAATTGTACCTGTGACTAAAATGTAGTATCCATCCATGTCTCTTATAATTTTCTTTGGTTTGAAATCCACTTTGTCTGATAGCATAATGGCTACCCCTGCCTGTTTTCTGCTTCCATTTGCTTGTAGAATTGTTGACCAGCCTTTTATTTTTAGAGCGTGCCTATCTTTTGTGGTGAGATGGGTTTCCTGCAGGCAGCAGATTGATGGATTGTGATTTTTAATCCATGTTTGTAATCTGTGTCTCTTGATCGGTGAATTAATTCCATTAACATTTAGTGTTATAATGGAGAAACTATCGTTAATTCCAGACATTTATTATGTTTAGTAGCTTTTATAAGTATATTGCTTCGTTTTTAATGATGTTATACTTGCCTTCTGTTCTCCTGGATATGCCTGTTTTTTTCTTCACGCTTGAGTATCATTTCTAGCATTTTTTGAAGGCCTGGTTTGGTGGCCATGTATCCCTTAAAGTTGTCTTTGTGCTGGAAAATTTTTCTTTCTCCCTCGATCATGACTGATAGTTTTGCAGGGTAAATCAGCCTGGGTTGACATTTTTGCTCATTCAATACTTGAAGTATGTCTCTCCAAGCTCTTCTTGCTTTTACTGTTTCGACTGAGAAGTCATTTGTTATTTTAATAGGTTTACCTTTAAAAGTGACTTGTTTTTTCTCCCTTGAAGCTCTCAGCACCAGTTCTTTATCTTGAATGTGGAGTGTTTTAACTATTATTTGCCGCGGCGTGCTTCTATTTTGGTCGTATCTGTTTGGGGTGCGGAATGCCTCTTGTATATGGATGGGCCTCTCTTTTTTTAGATGAGGAAAGTTTTCCTTGATGATCGTTTGAAAAATTTCCTCAGGGGTGGTATTTTGAGATTCTTGCTCTGGTATTCCATGAATACGCATGTTAGGCTTTTTCAGGGTGTCCCATATGTCTTGGATATTTCTCTCAAGTATCTTTTTGGCTTTAACAACCTCTTCCATTGAGCTGGTTAGTACTCCCACTTTATTTTCAAGGTCTGAAATTCTGTTTTCTCCTTCCTTAGTTCTGTTGATAAGACTCTCTGTGGCGTTCTGGGTTGAAGATAACTTGTCTTTTCGCTCAGTTTTAAACTCTGCTTGAGTTTGTTTTAACTGCTCTATGCCACTTTTTGTTTCTTGCACTGTTTTTCTCAACTCCTCCAGATGTCTGTTGTGTTCCTCTTCAAAGCGATTGATTCGATTATGTAATTCCTCCCTGATTTCCTCTTTCATAGTATTGAACATGGTAATGATCATATTTTGAAAGTCTTTATCCTGGGTGGGGCCTTCTTGGCCTTTTTCCGTGGGTTTGTTCTTCTTGGAGTCTAACATTATGGGATTAATTTCTTCAGTGGGAAATTTGTTTACTTGATTGTTGCTTCTCATGGATTTGCACTTTGACTTTGGCATTGTCACTTTAACTCTTAAGATCTCTCAATTTTACTAAACTGAATTATTTGGCCTGGGGTCCTGGTGGGCGGGGCGGGCGGAGACTTACCTAGGTCGTGGGGTGAGGCCCGGCTGGACCGTGCGCGTGTCCGGACCGGTGGAGCGGGGTGGGGTGCAAAGGGGGGATGGGGGCGACGGTGTGGAGCTATTTAACCCGAGGGCAGCTGGGGCGGGGCCCGGGCGCAGGGGGAGGTCCTCCTCGTCCCTCGGCCCCGAGCGCGCGGCTCCGGCTGGATGGTGGGAGTCGGAGCCGGGTCCCTGTGGGCCGACCTGGGGTCCTGGTGGGCGGTGCGCGCGTGCGGGGGGGGGGTACTCACCAGCTAGGGCGCGGGGTTGAGGCCCGGCTGGACCGCGCGCGCGCGCGCGCGCGCGTCCCGACCGGCGGAGCGGGTTGGGGTGCAAAAGCTTCTCCCACTTCTTTACCCGGACCTCCCAGCCCCTAAAGGAGAAATAGTTTTCAAAAGGGTATTTTCTACTTGCTATGGTTCCATTTGGGGAGAGCAAAAGAAATCATTCTGGGGGGGGGGTAAAAAATGGCTTGTCACACTTAGTTTTTGACTCCTAAACCCTGAATGTGTATAGACTTACATGTAGCCTTAGTATATAAAATACTTGTAAAAGCTCCGTCTCCCTCATAAGGAGAATAATTTTGATGTGCTTCCAAGTAAAACCTTTGCATTCAAATCATTATGCTGTACTTATTTTAAATAACCACTAGAACGTGATGATGGGTCGGAATGTGGGGAAATCTACATACTTTTGCAGTTTCCTATGAAATAGCTAGAAGTCGGCACCCAGGTTCTGGCTAATTTTACTCGTGCTGTGGGAATAAGCACAATGCCTGATACAGGGGCAAGAGAAACATGTGGGCCACAAGGATTTGTCAGTAGGGCATGTGACCAAGCTCACCTAGGGACCATTAATATTTAATTCATGCTGTGCAGATACCTGATATTGTAAGACTATAAGGAAGTTGATGAGACATGAAGGCATTGGTGCCTGAACCTGGATTAGAGCCAGAGAGTTACCAGCTCTGCCCCTCTTCCAATTTTTTCCCCCATTCTGTTTCCTAAGCACAAAGAATAAATAGATGTATAAAAAAACTGTCATAGCCAACAGTTGAAGATGATCAGATATGGATTCAATTACAAAAGCCATTTGTGAAAAAAATTACCGTCCTCGATGCCGAGTGGAACCTGACCTGCAGCCACCATGAAAAGCAAAGGTCAATATCCAACACAGCCCACCTACCCTGTGCAACCTCCTGGGAATCCGGTTTACCCTCAGACTTTACATCTTCCTCAGGCTCCACCCTATACGGATGCTCCACCCGCATACTCAGAGCTCTATCGTCCGAGCTTTGTGCACCCAGGGACTGCTACAGTCCCTACCATGTCAGCTGCATTTCCTGGCGCCTCTCTGTATCTTCCCATGGCCCAGTCTGTGGCTGTTGGGCCTTTAGGTTCAACGATCCCTATGGCTTATTATCCAGTTGGTCCCATCTACCCACCTGGTTCAACAGTGCTGGTGGAAGGAGGCTATGATGCAGGTGCCAGATTCGGAGCTGGCGCTACCGCTGGGAACATTCCTCCTCCACCTCCTGGATGCCCTCCCAACGCTGCTCAGCTTGCAGTCATGCAGGGAGCCAATGTCCTTGTAACTCAGCGGAAGGGAAACTTCTTCATGGGTGGCTCAGATGGTGGCTACACCACCTGGTGAGGAACCAAGGCCACCTCTGTGCCGGGAAAGACATCACATACCTTCTGCACTTCTCACAATGTAACTGCTTTAGTCATATTAACCAGAAGTTGCAGTTTAGACACATGTTGTTGGGGTGTCTTTCTGGGTGCCCAAACTGAGGCACTTTTCAAATTTAATAAGGAACCATGTAAGGGAAGCCATAACCCCCTAAAGCATTCTGAGGTAGGGGAGGTATCCATTCATTAAACGAATGTGGGTAAAGCAGCCCTAAGGATCTTCCTTTAATTCCTCTGGAGTAATACTGTCCTATACTGGTCTTTGCTTTTAGTAATAAAACATCAAATTAAGTTTGGAGTGAACTTTGATTTTCCTAAGAATTAAAGTTCTGTACATGTGATGTTTGACTGTACCATTGAGTGTTATGGAAGTTCATAAAAGATCTTTTTCTCTACCTATTATTGCTCCCTATTACTGATTGGTCTTTAATCTCCTTCAGTCTTTGATTCATATTACTTGTTAAATGAAGCATTAGTTGTCTGCCTTCTTTTCCCCAGCCTGGACTCCCAGTCCCTCACCCTCTCTGCCCGTCTTCCAGCCCCTCCTGTCAATCTCCATTGAATCAGTGGTGCAGGACAGAAAGCCAGTCAGACTAATTTCCTTCTCTCCTTGCACTTCTCCCACATGCCATCTTTTTAACTTGTTTCACAAGGATCCTCTGAGGCCCCTCCTGTGCCCGCGCACAGGCTCCATTTCTTCAGCTTTTGTATCTCTGGGCAAAAGTAAAGGGCACCTTTTGGACCCTCCTCATGGGTTGTCTCTGCGTACATAATCCTAACCCAGATTTGCTCTGTGCCAGAAACTGAACTTTTTTTTTTTTTTTTTTTTTAACGTGGGACCTGGGATCCGAACTCAGAACCTTCTGCTTTGAGACAGAGTCACAACCCCTGAGCCATCTCTCCAGCCCCCAGAAACTGAACTTTTAACAAAGGGTATTTGCCAACAGTCCCGTAAGTTTCTTAAAATATGATGAGCAAGGAAGAGGGCGCATTTCAAAAGCTGGACTTCGGAGCCAGATCGAGGGGAGTTTTTAGATCAAAAATTGGTTGTCATTTTTTGTCTGAGTGTCTACAGCTACTTATGGCTCCCAAGGACTACTAAACAGTCATATTGTGAACGCCTCACTATAAAATGACTTGAGTCCAGTAAAATCTCATTAGGGTTAATATTTCAGGGATTCTTAATATTTTGATTTTGTTTTTTTTTGAAATTGGATTTTATTTTATTTTATCTTATAATTTCAGTTCATCTAAATTTCGTGTTCTGTACATGTGATGTTTGACTGTACTATTGAGTGTTATGGAAGTTCAGCGTTGTATGTCTCTCTACACTGTGGTGCACTTAACTTGTGGATTTTTTATACTAAAAATGTAGAATAAAGACTATTTAAAAAAGCCATTTGTATTTTAAATTCATACGATATTTTAGTATATACTTATATAAAATGGAGGAAATTATTCATAACAGTATTCTGTGGCCACCAAAGAGTAGACTGAGTTGGAATGGAACGAACTGGAACTCTTCAGCGCAGCACTGTGCTCATGTTGACCACAAGATGGCAATCTAACCCTGCAGCACACTAAGAGCACCATCTAGTTACACAGGAATGAATCTATGTTATGGTGATATGTGACTTTTCTGGACTCCATACAGTCTGCTATACTATGAGCATGTCTCCACGAGCTAGCTCACCAACTGAGGAGTATTTTATCTACATCCCTTTCCCTCAGGATGCTCTGAACTGGGAACCTGGGAGCGTGTATGATTCACCTCTGATACCAAGATGTGGGTGTTTGGGTTCTTGTTAGTCATTAGGGAGAGGGGGTGCTCAGGGCCCTCCTTTTAAAAAGATCTTTTTCTCTCCCTATTACTGCTCTTTTGTCCCTACTGTGTTTTTGCAAAGACAGTACATGCTGTGCACAGCCCAGGGAATCCCAACGCCCACCCCAACGCTACCTAAGGTCCGTCATGGGACACATCTCTAGTGAGGTCACTCAAACATGCTCCAGCCGAGGCTGCTCCAGGAGGCCACACAGTGGGCAGCATGCTGCTCAGACCATTCTTGAAAAATAAAAAATCATGAAAGCGTTACCTGGTGTGCATACGTGCTCTGTGGAGGACACAGGAAGAACAGCTTTTGGGAATCAGTCCTCTGCTTTTCACCCTGTGGGTTCCAGAGACCAAACATCACCTCCCCAGGTCTACATTCAAGCACCTTTACCCACTGAGTCGTCTGACCAGCCCAGACGGGCATTCTTTACTGTTCTCAGTTTCCCTCATATGGCTTTGCATCATCTCTCCAGACCTCGATTTGCAAAGACCTGCAGCTACTGTCCTTGAGAACTTGGCTCAGTGGCTTTTGACTCTGGGTACCTGGACACTTGAGACACATCGTTGTCTCCACTGAGTGCCACCAATGACCAAGCAAACTAAGAAGTTATTGTTGTTTTGTTTTTTTCTTTTTGGAAGAAAATTCGTGCAACCCAAAGTCACCATCCGGGATGACGGTGCATGGCTGCAGTCCCTGCATCCAGGAAGTGGAGGCAGGAGGAACAGCTGGAGTTGAAGGTAACTTGTTAATATAGCATATCAGAGGCCAACCTGGGCTACAAAAGATGCTATCTTAACCCTGACTCCTCCCCCAAACCAAGCACCACAACTGGGTGTGGTGTGTGTCTGTAATCCCAGCACTTGGAAGGCAGAGGAGATTGAGGCAGGGGGATCGCAGATTCAAGGCTAACCTGGACATGTGAGAGCCCCTGCCTCAAACTAAATCACAACCACAAATACTCTTGAAAGGAATGTTGAACATCGGTGGTATCTGAACTCCATGATAGTTGTTCTTGTTGGGCATTTTACTGCCTAGTAAAATTCACTAAGAACACAAAAGACTAATGATTTAAGAATTTTTTTTTTTTGGAAAAAAAAACAATTGAGAAACTGAAAACATAGATACACTTTCCCATTGAGGAAAAACTGCATTATTCAATTTCCCACAAAATAACTTTTTTAAAAAAAATCAGAGCTGTGGCTCATTTTAATGGCAAAATGACTGGAAGAGTTTAATCTATTCTGATCCCCTGAAGAGACAAAGTCAGCATGTCATTGACAACCAGAAATGCATATTTCTAAGTCAGAGAGCAGAATGTACAATTTGACCAGTGCCCTACAAAATTATTGATCTTAGCACCTTTGCACCAAGACGGCATATCAGTGGGTGTCAGAAGACGTTTCATAACAGACCATGGGGCTAATGGAACAAAGATAGTAAAAGATCAGCTGACCACCACCCATTAGCTCACTGGATAGCGATGTTCTGGGACTCCTGACGAGTGGCCCCTAGAACAGTTCTTGACTTTATAGAGTTTTCTTGTCTAAGAAGGACAGGCCGCAAGCTTGCCACGCTTCTTGTTACCTTAGGTAACTGGGCTTTTAAACTTCAGACAAAGGTTTGATTACAAAATTTAAAAGCTCATGGGACTTAGTGGGGTGGGGGAGATGGCCCAGTGGATTAGAGCACTTGCTGACCAAGCGTGAGGAGCTGAGTTCAAATCACCAGCACCTACAGGAAAGCCTGGTGTGGTCACATAGGGGCCTGTCACCCCAGGAGCTGGGAGGTGGGGAAGACCAGTCAGCCTAGCCGCAAAGCAGCTCCAGAGCCAGCAAGAGACATCTCCAGGAAATGAGATACGAGCAGAACGACTGGCACACTGCTCTGGGCTCCCCATGCACATACAATGGCATTTGTCTATACATGCTTATGCGCATGTGTGTGCACACACACACACACACACACACAGAGTGAAAACATTTGCTTCCATTTGGCTCTGCAAAATATAACATTCAATCAATTTAAAAATATTAATAGATAATACACTCAGTGTGATAAACAGTGATTTCTTATATAATGAACTTGTCATTCAAATTACATCTATATTTTTCTTCAAGATTCGATAAAGAGGTTGGTGGAGATGGCTGGGGAGGGGCGGCTAAAGTCTTCCCTCTCAAGCAGAAAGACCTGAGTTCAGATCTCCAGATGCAGATGTGGCAGCAGTCTGTAACTCTGGCCCTGGAAGGCAGAGCCAGGGAAGCCCCAGAGCAAAGCAATGAGGTAGGGCAATCCAGGGTGATTCCCAATGTCATCTTTGGCATTCACAGATGTGTGCATGTGTGTACGCACGAGTGCGCGTGCACACACACACACACACACACACACACACACACACTCCCCAAAACAAACAAGAAACAATCGCATCTCCCCTAAAGCAAACTGAGTCTGTTACGGTGTTCAGAAGTCCACCCAATGAAGCACAATGAGCTTGACTGAAAAGGATGTTTATTGAAAGTGGGGGGTCAACAGAACTGAAGCCTCAAGATTCCATCTACATTCGGGATCTTAGATGGAGCCTTAGGACTCCAGGACTCTATCAGAGTTCGGGACCTCATGATGGAGCCCCAAGTAAGGGCAGGGGGGCAGTTCTTACAGCAGTTTCTAAGCTGGCACATGCCGTCCAGCTAGTAACTCAAGCTGGCAGTTTCAGATAGTGATGGCAGCTGGAATTCGGATAAGGGTGAGGGGAGGGGTGGAAACCTTGAGTGGTGGTCCTGCTGACCCAAGGCTGTAACTATGAAACCAAGTGGTCAGCAGATAGCGAGAGCAAGCTTTGACCATCTTCATATGTAAGCAGTGTATGCATGTCCTCATGCATAAGCAGTTTACAGAAACCAAAGAGCAGTTAGTCTAAGGTCAAAATTTTTCCACAGCATATTTCCTGTAGCACACTGCACACAGTTTCATCACAGCACACAAAGAGTGGGGTCTTCCTTTTTCTAGACCACACGTCTCTAACACCAGTATTATTTTTCCTCTGGCCTGCGTAGACTCTTGGTAGGCAAAAGATGCAGGTGAATATTCACTAGAGGCTGAGAAAGGTTGTAGCTGCCATTCCCCAGGTTTCACCTCAGTGGTCCTGGAGGCAAGGGTTCAGTGTTTTGATGAAATCATTGCTGTTTCTATCACAGACGGCTTCATGGGCCGCTTAGGAGTTACTCTGCTTTTCATTTTCAGAAAAACAAAGTAGCAGGCACAACGGCCACACCCTCAGACCCTTGAGCAAAGGTTTGCTGAGATTGGGATGTTTCCCACCACGTCATCTGCCACTGTCTTCTCCACAGGACAAACACCCAACAGGCTAATAAGGCAACATCAGCATTTCCAGCGTATCTGAGCTCATTTCCAGGGTGTCAGACTGAACCCAGAGTCCCCACCTCACATAGCGTCACAAGAAAAACTGATTTTGCTGCTGGCTGACTGTTTCTCCCTAAGTCTACCAGTTTGCTGCTCAGGGAAAATTGCAGCCTGTCTCCTGCTCAAACTCAGTGTAGCATCTAATCTATGGTAAATAGTTTGCTCAAACGTTTACAGAGTAAAAATGGTCTCTTGCAGGCCTGCAATTTTCCTGACAGTCTCTATAGCTTACATTTATCTCACTTCTTTCCAAGGAAGAGATTTCAGAAAATTGATATTTTTGAAGACAAGACCTACAAGTTCATTCACTTAAATATATGAAAAGGTGGGAAGTTGAGTTACACATTTGGAGAGACATATGTCCCTTCTTCGGGGACTGAAAACATTCCTAAGTCATCTAGCAGAGTGTGCATCTGAACAGAGGAAGGGGTGGATGAGTCGGAAGATTGAGGGAGGGAGGGAGAGGAGAGAGAAAAGAGAAAGAGGAGAAAAGAGAAAGAGGAGAGAAGACAAAGAGAGAGGAGAGATAGGAGAGGGGAAAGAGATGAGAGAGAGACAGGAGAGAGGGAGGGGGGTGTTTCAATATTACCACTTGGTAAGTTCTGGATATCACAGGCATTTGAGCCTGACGGGTGCTCAGCAACCAGACCAGACACTTCAAACCTCAGCCTGCCTAGTAAAGTATGACAGCATACTCTATATCTGTATTGCACACCAAGTCACTCTGGCGAATGCTCATCCTTTCTGAAGGAGTACTAAGGGAGTTTAGGACCCAGGAGCCTTTATCCACGCAGCCATCTGCACATCTTCTCTTGGATTCGTATCTACTTTGTCCTGCTTCCGTCGCTCATAAAAATGCAGCAGGCAAGTATTTGGCCAAGATTGTCTCTGTCCCTCCGTGAATTATCTAGAAAAGTACCCTCTAGTAGTTAGAACTCAGTAGGCATTTGTGATGGTTAATGTCTAGATGTCAACTTGACTAAGGGAAGGCATGGATGTCCAGATAGGTGGCCAAGCACTGCCCGAGGGTATGCCTGTGAGGGGGTTTCCAGAAGACTGGAAAATGAGCCAGCAGACTCAGCAAGAAGGGTCTTCACCCCCTGTGCGAGAGCATCATGCAATAACTCATGGCAAACTAGAAGAAACTAGAGGAAAGGTGATTTCCTCTCCTTTGAATGTGGGACACCCATCTTTTAACCTTGGATATCTAAACCCAGGTTCCATGGCCTTTGGCCCCTAGGGTCCCCTTGTTCTGAGGCCTCCAGACTTGGACTGGGCTTCCCTGCCTCTCCAGCTTCTGAAGGCATATTGCAGATCTCAGACCATGGCATCAGGAGACAATTCCGGAAACAAATCTTTTTTCTACCTAAACCCACGGGTCTTGTTTCCCTGGAAAACCGAGAACATAGGGCTTAAATGAACAATGCATGAAGCCTACGATTCTCATTTTACTGCCAATGCCACCAGCATTTTAAACAATTCACCATCATGTTAGTAACTTTGGTAATACTAGAAAACCCAGAAAGACTGGCTTGAACTGGAATTGATAACCATTTGCGTGCTTGCTACGATGTATGTGGTCTGAGAGAACCATTAAAACTATTCTTCACGTTTAGTCCTAAAGAAGGTGAGTTTTCCCTTTTCTATCTTGATTTACCAAATATATAAATATTGCTAACAGCTGAATTAGACCCAGTTTACAAGGCACAATTATGATTCTCAGTAAGAATGGCTAATAGATGGGAGTTTGAATATGTTTCAATAAAGAGAACGTGTAGGCTAAAATAAAGCAAAATCATTTTTTTGGTTGCATGTTTTCATGTATGTGTGTATGGGGTGAGTATATCTATAGGTTTGCATGTGGGTAGGCACATATGTATGTCATGCACTTGAGTGTGTGTGCCTATAGAGGCCTAAGGGCGATATTGGGAAATCATCCTCAGCCGTTCTTTTACCTTACTGTTGTGAGCCTGGGTCTCTAATTAAACCCAAAGCACACCATTGGCACTTGTCTGTTTAACCAGCTTGCTTGCTCTGGGATTTCCCAGGCTCTGACTTCCAGGCTAGAATTACAGGCTGCTGCCACGTCCACCCAGCATTTCTAGGTGGGATCTACAGATCCAAACTCAGGTTCTTTTGGCCTACAAGGAAAGTGCTTTAACTGCTAAGTCATTTCTCCAGCCTGTAAAATATTTAAGTTTTGATTAGAAATGCTAGTAGATCATGCAGATCTTTAGTCTTATAAACTTAGGCAAGCAGCAACATCACCGTGATACTTACTTCATCTTGAAAAAAAAAATCCTCCTCCCCAAAGCGAAACAGAAATAGTCATTTCAAAAAGCACGTCACCAAACATAAAACAATTGCTGCTTCTCAAGTCCATTTGTTTCCAGAGTCTTCTTTCTGTACTTACATGGAGTCTTCACCCATGGAGAACACTCAAGTCGACTGCCCACCAGGCTGCAGCAGAGATGGGAACAGGGAGTATAGAAGCCGTGGCTGCTCAGAAGAGATCTGTAAATGTCTGGTCAACAGGGAACGGACAGAGAATGTCCAGGGGCTTCAATACGCCTGCTGATAAGCCCCAAGGCTTATGGGAAGAAGCTGGTATAGTTTCCAAACACTGTCTCTTTTATTTTTTCCCCAGATATCACAGCAGCAGTCTTTTAAAATTTTTACTACTCATAACACTTTATTTTTACTCCATACAAAATACAAAACAAAACAAAAAAAACCAATCCAAAGCGTACAGACCAGTAGTGACAGGCACACAGCACGACAGCAAGCCTTGTCCAGCGAGACATTAGTTTTTAAACTTTGTTTTAGTGAGTACATGCATTATATAAAACAACAATAGCAACAACAGAAACATACAGAGAGGCTAGAGAGTCCGCTACTTCCACCCCCCTCCCCCAAATCATAATGCTTCCGATCATCCAGACTTTGGATGGAGGTGGGAAAAAAGAATTAAAAAGGCAAATAATATTTTTTCCCATTAAAAATGTAAAACTACCATAGAATGTCTTTTTTTTCTGTCACACTGATTAAACTTCTCCTGGAGAGCCACACATACAAACGAAACGAAACAAATTCTGAAATGGTCAGACAGCCCACACTCGAGAGGGTTGTTAAGCTAGGTAACTGCTCAGTAGTTTGAAGAATCCTTCCGGCCTCTTGGGTCACCCTTCCCAAGCCTCGGCACAGCCTCGTGGCCATTCTCTCTGTCTTCCCTGCCCCCACCCCGAACGGAAATGCTTGCATCATTCAATCTGTTGCTATGAGTCGGCTTTGAAAAAAGAAAGCGACGTACAAAAATATTTAACAGAAACTATGAAAGGTGGAGGAAAAAGGAGTCTTTTCTTCAGAGCCAAGTCATCTCTGTGTTCCACGGCTGCTCCGGTGGACTCTTCAGGGCTTGTTGATCTGCCCCATGAACAAGATGGCGCCTAGAGAATTAAAACACAACCATGATTCCGTAAGACCAACCCTCAACCCAGGATCAGACAGCAATGCGTACAGGGAAAGCCATGCTTCACCTCCTGCTCAGTCTGCCATTCAGAACCTTCTAGCAGGACAGAAGTAGCCTGCACCTGGCTAAGCAATATGGTAGCCTCCAAGGGCTTGAAATGTGGTGAGTGGGAGAAGGAGTTGGATATTGAACTATACATTATTTTAATTCATTGGAAACTTGGTTTAGAAAGCCATAGGTGTGTAGAAGCGCCAAAATTGGATTGATCTGCTCTGGTGGATACCAATGAAAACGTGCATGCTTGTGCACACACA
The DNA here is from genome assembly GCA_023101885.1 of Typhlomys cinereus. NCBI lineage: Eukaryota > Metazoa > Chordata > Mammalia > Rodentia > Platacanthomyidae > Typhlomys > Typhlomys cinereus. Next base: position 5,248,672 of record JALPQD010000134.1, on the reverse strand, counting down.
CACACAAATATAAGACAACAAGAAAAGGAAGTGCCTCCTAATTAAATTAATAATGACCTTTCAATGTATTCATGCTTATGAGGCACAAAGGTGAAGTCGATCCACAGACATAATCTTCTACTTCATAATTATTCTTAAAGAGAGGAATTGTTGTGTTCCTCTCTATTTAGGTGGACCTAGAGAGGCAGGACATTGCTCAGTGAGAAAGTGCATCCTTGGCAAGCATGAGGACCCGAGTTCAATCTCCTATATCCATATAAAATGCTGGGGATGGTAGAAAGCACTTATAATCCCAGGTAGACAAAGACAGAAGGATCACCGGGGCTTGCTAGCTGGCTGCCTCGCTAATGAGCCACAGGTCCCAGTGAGACTGGCCTTAAACAACTAAGATGGCCATACCCAAGGAACGACACCCAGTGTTGACTGACTTCTGGCTTCCATATAGACAGGGGGCATACACATCATACATGCACTAGCATATGCATGCCACACACACACTCTGAACCTAGAGGCTACAGTCCAATTTGAATTCATGACTTGTGGGACGAAGATCTGTCAAGCGAACCATTCCTGGGTATTATGACATGGTGGCCTCACTCATAGAGATTGAAGATGCTGAATTTCTTGCAAAATTTAAAAAATTTCGATGAATATAAAAACAGTTAACAGTTATCAAGAGTCCCAAAGGGATGCTGTTTGCTAAGTCTACCACCAGCCTCCAAACTAAAGTCCCATCCATCTTTAAAGGGCCCCTCGTACTCTGTGACACAGCTGTCACCTGCTGCCTCGGGTTACATTGTTCTGGGCTTTGGACGGGTGACAGGAGAATAGATGCAGAATCAGGCTACTAGGTACAATCAGAGCTGGGGTCACCTTTCTGATCACAAGCACCTGACGGACAGTGGAGCAGGAGAACTGCTTACCTGTAGGGTTATGTCGGATGACAAACACGAAAGGTCTGTCTACTATAAACCAGGGAGGTGACGACCTCGCAATTAGAATGGCAGCTGTGGGAGAAGAGGAAACCGTGTTAGCCACGCAGCAGCATGGGCCAGACCCTCCAATACAGGTATCTGAGGATGCGCTGAGTTTGTTCCTCACATACATGTGTATAAACCATATTTAATCATATAAACCATATATATACAACTGTGTATATAAATATATGTATATATGTGCATACACATGTGCATGTATATGTATATGTGTGTAATACATATGTGTGTATATAGACATATAGTTATATATAGTTTTATATCTATATGTGTATATATGTATACTATATAGAATACTTATAGAATACTATATAGAAATATGTATATGGGATTGGATACATGAATGGGGGCTAGCAAGAGGCCTTTGAAATTGTTGTTCGCCATGCCAAGAACTACACCAACGCCATGTTCAAGGCCAACTACCCAAGCCTCACACCACAAGCTTTTGACTTTGTAGGCGAATTTTTCACAGATGTGTCTCTGTACATCCTGGGTTCTGATATCAATGTGGACGACATGGTCAACGAATTGTTTGACAGCCTGTTTCCAGTCATGTATACCCAGCTAATGAACCCCGGCCTGCCTGAATAAAAAAAAAAAAAAAAAAAAAAAAAAAAAAAAGAAATATGTATATGGTTAAATATATATGATTTATATTTATATATGGTTGTATACTATATGAAACACCACATAGAAATGTGTACATATATATGGTTATGTATATGTATAACTTTGTATTTATATATGGTTTTAGATATGTAGATATATATTGTTATAGGTCTTAATGGTCACCATTTATTGAGTATCTACACTGGGCACTTTTCATAGTTCCCATCTCATTTATTCTGTAAAAGCTCCATCTTCTCTAATAAATGAACTTACCCCTCATAAGCTTCTTATGAGGAAGCTCACAGGATAGAGACCGTCGGAAAATGAACATCCAACATCCTCGCTGCTCTGAGCTACTTTTACTCCGACCATCTGCTGTGCTGATGAAGCCCCTGCACCTTTCTAACCTATCTGTGTGTCCTTCCTGTATATCAAGGGCCAGCTCTGAGATCTCCATGCTTGGGTGGGCCTGTGCCATCTCCTTTGGCCCATTGTTAACTTAGGTTTACTTTGTAGATTGCAGAAGGGGATTAGAGCAAGTGAAATGGGGCTTTCAAACTTTACTAGGCCAAAGGGTCCTGTTCAAACGTGCACTCACCCATACCCATACCTGTTCCATTTTGACTGTGGCTCAATCCCAGCTGGTTGGGAGGCAATGTATTTTGTTGATGCAGAGCTACAGAGGCCCAGGACCATGCATATGCTGGAAAAGTGCTCTTCTGCCACTCAGCTGCTCTCCCGTCATCAATTTTTATTTTTTTCTTCCATATATGTTATGTTTGGGGGCTGTGTATGTGTGTATGTGTGGATGAGTATATATGTGTGTGAGGACCTATGTACATGACACCACTTGAGTATATGTGTCCTTGGAGGTCCAAGGGTGATAATATTAAGAAATATCCTTGATTGACCTTCTACCTTTTTGCTGTGAGCCTCTGTCTCTAATTAAACCCAGAGTATGCTATTAGGGTTAGTCTGGCTAGCCAGCTTGCTTTGGGGATTCCCAGGCTCTGCCTTCCAGGGATAGAATCACAGGCCGGCTACCACATCCATCAGTCGTTTTTTCACATGGGATCTGAGGATCTGAACTCAGGACCTTTTGTTTACAAGGCAAAGGTTTTAACCACTGAGCCATTTCCCCAGCCCTTATCTATTTTCATGAAGTGCTTCATGTACTCATATGCCTGCTGTCTCCCAAAGGTCACTCCTAATGTTCAGCTGCAAACAAGGTTTCCTAGAAGCCTGCTAATTTGATGGATGTCATAGTTAGGCACAGGTGTCACCTTGACTGTTGAAGGTTTGAGCTTTGGGCACATTTTCAGAGAATTAGTGGTTGAGTTAAGCCCAGAGTAAACTTGCAAGATTGTCTAGCTGATGGGGAAGGCCCAGTCCATGTGGATGGGGCTAAGCCCTGAACAGGTGAATAAAATACTGAGAGCTGGGTGAGGAAGTCAGCATCCTTTTGTATACTTGGCCAGATATGCTGGTCTGGCAATAAGGATTGTCCTTCTCTTAGCTATTATGTAGAGATGGTGTGGCCAGTTCCCTTGACCCTAGTGTTGGTGCGTGCTCTCCCATCAAGCTATACTGAGAACTGCAACTGGACTGTCGTAAGGAAATAAACCCCTTGTTCCCTTAAGCCATTTGATGGTCATTTATCAGCAACCATGCAGGTGAACTGCAACAATGGATGAACTGGACCGTGCCTGCCTTCCCACCACAAGCATTCTTGTCACATGACCCAGAACTTACTGGTTGCTGCTGAAGCTTTGGTTCCATCTTCACTGACTTCGATTTTTGCCTTTTGCAAGATGTGCGAGACATGAAGGTTTTCTGACCCTGTTCCAGAAAATAAAACAAAATCAGCACTTGTTTGATGGCACATGCAGTGTACCTGGTCGCAGATGCGAACTCAAGGCCACGGCAAATTCCTAAACAGGGTCAGAAGTGACCTCTGCCAGTTCCCCAGGATGAGGGGCCATAGGTGGCTGTCTCCTACAGTGAATTTCAATGTCTGCCAAGTTAACTGTAATGTTTATCCAGTTTTTCAAAAGAAGAGAGAGAATGTTTTCCAATTTCAGACTGTTGGGCTTAAAAAGAATTCACACAGCATTCACAGATGAGGAATTGGGCCCAAGTGTTAAGGAATCTGTTCCCAATCGCAGAGCTAATCAGGAACAGGTAAAGAAGGCTTTTCACTTTGTCCACCACTCATCTCTTGCACAATAACATGGGACGGATTCTGAGTGTGAGAAGCCTCCAGACTTTTGGGAAGGACTGGTGTGGAGAAGTGAACCTTTATGCTCATTTCCCTTCTCACCAGAATCTGAGCATCCAGCAGTGCCCGCTGGGTGGCGCTCTCCGTGAGGATGCCAACTGGGGCCAAGATTAGCCTGAGGGGACACAGGGCTGCGGGAGGAGAAAGTGCTTTGGGTTTTGAGCTATCTGCATTAGTGTCCTGCTCTAACATGGCTGTGACTGAGTTGCAGATTTACAGGATTCAGGCATCTGGTTCTCCTAGTGATTCCACCTCTTCAGTATTTTAGACCACAACCAATGCCTCCGAGATTATCAGAGTGGGTTGAAACCGGGCCTCTCAAACTTTATCAGGCCAAGTTGGCCTGATAGACTGTACTTCAACGGGTGCAATTCCAGCAATGCTGCTAATGTGCTGGGCTGGGGACCAGAACACGAGTGACCCAGGAACGAAAAGGAATCACAAGCTCCACGGAGCTGCCGTTCCAGCAGCAGGGGTGGGTGTTTCTCCCAGAGCAGACCCTCAGTGCTCCTGGACATGCAGGCTGGGGCTGGTAAAGGACCAATAGACAAGGGGGAATAAACGCTGCAGGATAAATCAAATTTCAACCACGGCTTTTTTGGGGGAAAGAGGCTGCCGTGCTCTAAATAGAGAAGGCAAAGACCTGACCACCATTCAAATAACTCTAGAAAAAGTTACAGACTGGCAAATGAAGCCAGCGAGATATGGTTTAGGTTCTCTGGTGAAGAAAAATCCTAACCAGGTTCATTTGAATTTGTCATTTCAGATTAATGGACATAAAATACCAGAGCACACACTGGAATCTAGTGCATGCCTACAGTTGCTCAATGTATGAATGTTTCAGAGCTAAAAAAAAAAAATAATAAAAATCTTGATTTTTTTGAAATCCAAGAAATAAAGTTCATATTGGAGAATAAAGAGTGCTGGATACCTAAGCAGGAATCAGACTTTGAGTCTGGGATGTTGCTGAGGGGTAGGGCACTTGCCTAGTCCTGGGCTTGATCCCCCAGTACAAAACAAAACAAAACAACAACATCAAAAAAAAAACACCCCAAGAGCCAAGCTTTTGGGTACCAGTAGCAACATAGGAAATGCTTCAACTTGCAGTCCCTGAGGCCTGATGGGAAATGTCCACATGAAATGCAAGGGGGGACAACAGCCACCAAATGATGAGGACAAAATAGCAGCATCATTTGGCGATGCCTCAAATTCAAGCTTGGACAGCATGAGGGCAGCACATTCCTGGTTCTCATCTTGTCTTCTTGAGCAAAGCGGAGTCTCTATAATATTTCCATCGAGCTTCAGAATCAGTTATAAATTGGACATACTTGTTATTTTTGCAAAATTTGCTTTCGATGGCTCAAACATCTCAGTGATGCCAAGAACTTTCAGCGGCTCCTTCAAGTCTGTTTGCGCCACAGCTGTGAACCTAAAATAAAAAGAGCAGAAAACAGGGAGGTGGGGAGGTTAGGTCATGAACGCACAAAATGACACAGTCAACACATTTACAGATTTTTAAAAGATATAACATCAATCTGAATTGCAGCTTGATTTCGAATCCTAACACTTAGATATGAAGTAAACACAGAGCAAACCCTCACCTTACAAGCACCATTCAGTGCAGCAGGCTCTTTAAATGCTTAGGAATATTCACCAAGTCCTTTCTCTTATACTGATTAGAAGGATCAGAATGCCAATTTCCTGATAGATTGCAATGTCTACCATTTTTTCCCTCCATATCTAACTCAAGAGCCACCATTTATAGAAATCACTATCTTTTTAAAAATATTATTTTTTATTTATAAAATAAAAAATATTTATTTATTTTAATATTTTACTTATTTATGTGTGTGTGTGTGTGTGTGTGTGTGTGTGTGTGTGTGTGTGTGTGTGTGTGAGAGGGCACTGTATATCCCTGTAGAGGACCAAGGGTGACTTCAGGATATCCTAGATTGCTTCTACCTCCTTCTTGCTTCGCTCTAGGATTTCCCAGGCTCTGCTCACCAGGGCTGGAAGTGCAGGCCTCCATTTCTACCTGGAGCCTTTTTGTTGGAACCTGGGATCCGAACTCAGGACCTTCTGTATGCAAGACAGGGTCTTAACCTACAAGCCATCTCTCCAGGCCGGAATCACTATCTTTACTGGGAGATGGTCTAGAGGGAGGACATATCCTAATTGTGAGTGTGGAAACTCTGAAAGCAGACACGTCAGTGTGGAAACAGGAGCAAGTATCAGCAACAGGTGCATTATCTCTGAGTGTGGGTTTCCTGTATTATTGGCAGTCGGTCTGGCTTTGGGGCCAGACCCATGTATTAAACCCAGTGTCGAGAGATGTTCTTCCAGATTTGCTGTCCTCCTGTGGAAGAGCGGCAAGGAAAAGTGAGCAGACCCTCCTCACAGAAGGGCCACGCGGGTGACCTGCTTGCTCTTCAAGGCTCACAACACCACCACTGGGTTCATCTATAGCAGGTGCTGTTGACATGAAGCCTTATTTTCAAGAAATAAGCTAATCAATAAATCTTAAGAGGAGTTCTATTACTTAGAAACATAGTACTGATTCCTTAACTCGGTGACTAGAGTACTAGAAGCTACTAAGTGTGCTGGAGAGATGGCTCGGGAGTTAAGATTCTGCCTCACAAACAGAAGCACCTGAGTTTGAATTCTGGTTCCACATAAAAAATGCCAGGTGGAAATGGTGGCAGCTTATACTTCCAATTCTGGAAAGATGGAGACTGGGAAATCCCAGAGCGAAGCAAAAGGGAGGTAGACGTAATCCAGAATGATTCCTGAAGTCTTCCTTGGTCCTCCACAGGGACGCACAGTGTCCTCTTACACACACACACACACACACACACAAATAACTAACTAACTAACTAACTAACTAACTAACTAACTAAATAATAAATAAATAAGCAAGCAAGCGCAAAAGCTACTAGAATTTTCCACTACCATTGTAGATGTGGCTAGACACTTGGAACTGTGAGAAAACAGTGACGTTGAAAAGTTCAAAGAAAGAGGACTAGTTCTGCTGTCCCCCCCCATCCCAGGCTGGAGAAAGTGTTCTCTGAACTGTCAGAAATTAGAACTCACAAAGTATTTGAGATGGCTTCAACTCATAGTGGCAGAACTCCCGTTTAGGTTCTGCTTTGGGGGCGTTTAATGGCAAAAAACACCTCATCTACTAATGCAACAATTCTGTCTGGGTGATTCCAAAATATACTTGTAAAAACTTTTGTATTTTGCATACACACACGTGTGTAGGGGTATACATGTATGTGTGCCTGGGAATGTACAAGAGGATGCTTGGGTATGTGTGCCAGTGCAGGCCCAAGTGTGACATCTAGAACTACCTTTGATTGCTCTTCCTGTCTCTGCCTTCCAGGGCTGGCATGACAGATCGCTACCCTTACTTGCCCAGCATTTTTCCGCGGATCTGGTAATCCAACTCAGGTCCCTTTGCTTGGGAGCAATGGCTTTAACCAGTCACCTAAAATACTTATCGATCATTGTCTTTTGGGCCTGGTCTTTATGAGTTCCTAGCTGCAAGATGAGGGACAGGAATGAAGCTTATCATGTGGTGCTCCATTTTTTTTGAATGGAAGGAAGTTTGGTAGTAGCTGTCACAAGGTCAGGAAGAATGTGACTCATACGGTGGTCTGATACCAAGGCTGCTGCCCTCCCTGTCAGATGTCAGTGTGTCACACCGATCCGAGAAAGCCTTTGGGAAACATGGTCTCCTATGCCAGTGTCTTAGTTACTGTTCCTGTCGCTGTGACCAAAATATCCCGATGACAAAAACCACGTTGGTGAGTAAGGATCTACTCTGGCTCATAGTTCAAGGGTATAGTACATCATGGTGGAGAAGACAAAGTGGCAGGAATTTGAAGCAGCTGGTCACATGATATCCTCAGTTAGAAGGCAGAGAGTGATGAACATCTGTCCTCAGTGCTCTTTCTCCATTGTATATAGACGTGGACCCGCCCCCTCCCCCAGGAATGGTCCCACCTACAATGAAGATGAGCTTTCCTACATTAATTAACCTAATCAAGATAACCCCATATAAAACATTCTCAGCAGCTAACCTTAATCTAGATAATTCCCCATAGATGTGTCTGGAGGCTCGTCTCCTAGGCAACACTGGATTCAACAGACACTAGCCAGCACGCCCATGCATACTTTCTACATCACATACTTTCTGCAAGACAGAACAGGTCTTGTGATGGAGCAGATCTCCGCTGGTTTCTGGTACATGATATGACAGCTGCCCACTGTAATGACATCATCTACCCACCATGTTCTGCTGGGGGAATGGGCACTTACTTGGGCAGGACGATCTGTACTCTCTTCGGCACCATGGTGGTCATCCAGCTGTCGATGGTCTTGGTGCTGATGTGAGGGATGATGGAGGACAGTGGAGTGGAGCTCTCAGTGGGCATCGCAATCAGCATGCTGATGCTCTCGCCATGGTAGGGCAGCTCGATGAAGGAATACCACAAATCATTAGGGGTGCTTGCAGACCCTAAGGAAACCAGAAGCAGGTTCAGTGTGGTGGCCTGATGACTTTGGGAAGGGACACAAGCCCTTGCTTGTCACCAGGGAAGCTTTGGAGGAAAAAGAGCGATTCAGCTGGGCTCTCTCTCCACAAAGCTTTCTCTTAGAAGGACAGAGCTAAGGACAATGAGTTGTCCCGTCCCCTGTGCAGAATTCTCTTCCTTCAGTCTACACAGAATGCCTCGGGGCATCGCTAGACTCCATTTAATTCTGCCGAGCAGAACTTAAGTAGATCATTAGATGCTTGTGACAAGGTGTTTTGGAGGAAGTTGACCTTTCTATGGCTTAAGGAATGAATTTAATCTACCTTTGGTAGATTTACTTTTCGAAAACATACGGAATTGGTTACACCTAGTTGTGTACAATGTGAGGTTATGGGCTACTCAGGGATGATAAAATAATTCCTCTAATGGAGCTAATTAACATATCCATCACATCACACAGTTACCTGACTTGGAGTGTTATTTTTGTGGTAACAGCAGCTTAAATCTATTCCTTTAGCAAAAAGCCCATAAAGTCTAGATGCTTATTACAGACAGTCTTCATTGTGATCAAGCCCTGTGTGTTAATGTGGAGGAGGAAGTGGTTAAAATGGAAAAGAACACTTTTATCAGAGGCCAGTACCCAGCTCTTACAATTTCCAGTCTCTAGACTCATGAGTCAAAGAGATCTGTCTTTCAAATCAAGTATCTGGTCTCAGGCATTTTGGTATACCAATTGTGATCACTAATATGGGTTGCCAACTTGACAGGATCTAGAACCACCTAGGAGACAAGGCCCTGGGCATGTCTGGGATGGAGTTTGGAGGTTTGGGTGGTATAGGAAGACCCACCTTAAATGTGGGTAGCATTTCACAGGAGGGTCCTACAACCAGAAAAATTAAATAAGCAGACAAGAAGCCCACAGCTGGGCAGTGCAGAGCCAGGAGAGATGCCCTCGACTCCTCCACGCTATGACATGGCATTCAGACTCCACCCAGTGAAAATTCTCATTTCCCTAGACGGTGTCTGCAGGATACCTCACACCTGCAAGACCCTTTACAGATCAAATAGATCCATACCCTGGGGACTTTAGCAGGGACATGGGAATCTCCCTGCACACACCCAACACATGCCAGTACTGTAATGATTTCGAGATATTTTGAAGTCCTTATGTTGCCTTAGGACCTTTTTTTATTCTATATAAAACATTCAATGTAATTATTAGCAACTGCTGTGGTTTGCATGTGTGCTTTGATATTCATATGTTAGAGATGAAGGCCAAGATTCACATGCAAATGGAATTTGAAGTGGGAGGGCTTTTCAAACGCCATCAGGAGTGGAGTGGGATTATGAGGGTGGACCCTAAGGATAGCATCAGTGTCCTTCTAAGACAGACTTGAATGACACACATGACTCCTGCCGTCTTCGGAGGCCGAAAGAATGCTTTCATCAGAGGCAGCACCCTGCTCTTGGCAATGTCCCATCTCTAGAATCGTGAGCAAACAGATCCGTCTTTCAAATCAACTATCTGTTCTCAGGCATTTTGGTAAAGCAACTGTGATCATTAATATGGATTGCCAACCTGACAGGATCTAGAACCACCTAGAAGATAAGGCCCTGGGCATGTCTGGGAGGGAGTGTGCAGATTTGGGTGATATAGGAAGACCCACCTTAAATGTGGGTAGCACCAGCCCATCATACCAGGACTGGAGCCCTGGAATAAAGAGGTAAAGAGAAGAAAGTGAGCTGAGCAGCAGGCCTCTCCTCTCTCTGCTTCCAGACCCCAGACACAAAGTGACCAGCTGTTTGACTGCCATGGCTTCCCCATCATGAGCCACAACAAACCCTTACGATGGCGTGCCTGCAGCTGCCAGGAAGATGTTCGTAGTGCCCAGCTCACTGTGGGGCTCAGGAAAGGTTACTGACTGCTGGCAAGACGAAGCGTTTTCCACTGAATTCACCTGGGGATCTGAAGGAATCTTTACATTCAACACATAAGCGTGGCTACCAAAAGATTAACTATATGGAAGGAAAACTAGGTAGATTTATGAGAGATTTCTAAAGAGTTTTATGAAACTCACGCTTTATTTTTCGCATGTGTAAGTGCATTCGTGTGTGTTTTGCATATGGGTGGGTCTATGGAACATGTGTGCATGAGCATGTGTACAAGAGGGCACTTGACTGTGCATATCTGTGAAGGCTCAAAGGTGACACAGGGAATCATCCTGGATTTCTCTACCTCCTTGTTGCTTTGCTCTGGGGTTTCCCAGACTTTGCCTTCCAGGGCCAGATGTGCAGGCCAGGCCTTTATCATATCCACCCAGCATATTTAAGCAGGATCTGGAAATATTGGAACTCAGGCTCTTCTACTTGCAAGACAAAGGCTTTAACCCCTGAGTCATTTCCACAGCCCAAACTTCTGAAGATGAATCATCCACTTTGTTGCCAAACCTGTACATAGAATGGACAAAGCCACATATAAAGGATGGACGTCACAGGGTTGGTGTGAACAGATAAAAATGAGAAGAGAATGCAAGGAGTGATTTTCCCCTCCATGATTAACCCCTCCCCCGCTGCTAAGTGATCCAGAAGGACAACGCAGTTAAGGAAGAGAAGTAAGTTTCTTTTGTGATTTTCACTGATCTTTTCTTCGGAGCTAATCTTAGCCAATCACTGCATCTGAATGAAATTATATTTCCACAGAGGGGTTTGTGTTTAAGGGAGAAAGGAAGAGAGAGAGAAAGAGAGAGAGAGAGAGAGAGAGAGAGAGAGAGAGAGAGAGAGAGAGAAACCAAGACAGAGGGGGGAGAGAGGGAGAGAGGGAGTAAGACACCAGCAAGGGTCAGCAAGCAAGCTGACTCTGCTCTGTAATAAGCACTTTCAGTCATAAAGTACAGTGACGGTGAGAGGCTGCTAGAACATCAATATCTTGATGGTTTCTCAAGAATGATTATACTGGGAATCAGTGGAGTTGCTTGGTATCCCTGACTTATATGTGGCCCTTGGGCTGCAGGGAACGTTCTGGAAGCCAGTGTGGCTCCCTTTGTTGGGAATTTGCCTGAATTCATACCAACCCGGTTTATGTCTTGCAGCTTCCTAAGAGTTTTAAAATTAGGATCTTTACGTCTAGTCAATATGTGATTTAAAACAGTCTCAGGAGAAACTGAAAAATCGATATAAAAGTGAGAGAGGAGAAAAAAAAATTTCCCAATAAGCCCCTTAATTCTTGAAGAAAACACGAACCTCTGTTCTAGAAGAACTCGTTTTTAGAAACTGTGAAATTTGGAAACTAGTTAATAAATTATTGCTTCGGGGCATAAAGCAAGGACTTGGAGGAACTAATTGCTTCAGAGATGCATCTCTCCATTGAAGCTATGAATAAGAAGGAAGCCAGAGGGGGTTGTTAGTGGTGGGGGATGCACATTGATTCACTGCTAAAGCACCAGTGATTAGATATGCCATGGCTGATCAGTATCTAACATCCAAGAACCAACTTACACCCAGTCACCCACGACCTCTGCCACAACCGAGCCCCAGACCCAGAGGCCAATGCCAAACAGGCTGCACCCATCCACACCTGAGCTGTACCTGGTGACTAAGGTTGTCAGGATGTAAATGAACCCATCTGCTCATTTTCCACCAAGGCACTGAGGTACTGTCCCCACATCCTTTCACAGAAAAACACACCCGAGGCCGAGAACACAGCCACAGAGTTTCAAGATCTGGATTTGCAGCGTGCCTCCACGGCATACTCAATATCTCTGACACGCATGCTCCTTAGCTCTGTTCTGGGTTATTTTAAAATGCTGTGATAATGGAACCTCCATTACCTAAAAATTCAGAGAGAAAGAGAGAGAGAGAGAGATGCAGACACATGCGGTACTACAAAAACATCTACCTGCTAACGTAAGTGTCTTTGTAAAAATTTTTCACTTCCTCTTTTTGAGACAGAGGTGTTGGTATGTATACCAAATGGGCCTCAAACTCAGTATCGTCCTGCCTTAGCCAAGCCTAAGGATGACAGACATGGTCCGCCATGTCTGGCTCCTTTGGTCTTTGCATTCATCTATCTTGTGTGTGGAGGCACGCATGCCTGCTGGTGTGTGTTTGTTATCCCATTGCTAAGAAACAGATGCTGGCAGATGGGATTGGGAGCACTCTCTGACTGGTCAGCCTGGAGAAGCTGATTGACTTCAGGCTCTAGTGAAGAGAGAACCTGTCTCACAAAACAAGGTAGATGATGCCTAAGAGCCACGCCTGACTGAGTTGACCCCTGGTTCCCGTGTGCACTCCCCACACATGTAACACAACCACACATGCATGCATACGCACACACTAAGAAGTAGAAGTCTGGTTGTTCCTTGTGGTCTCCTTCAAAAGAAAAGTCACTGATGTCTAAATTCATAAGCACTGAAGCAGAAAATTTACACAACTTTGAATCAGCACTTCCCAGTGAAGCAAATTACCTGTGGGAGTTCTGAGGGAAAGATCTACAAACACGTGTAAGAATAGTCACTGATTATTTATTTATTAAAGTAACTCACTACATGTAAGATATTATGGGAAGTCTGCATTGTAGAATATTATGCAGCTGAAAAAATGGTCTTGCAAATCCTAACAAAGTGGTAACGGTTTCCCATGATACAGTAACCCAAGAATAAAGAAGATCATGGAACAGAAATTCCCATGTAGTTCCATGTAAAAGTCTTCACATGTATCCTACATATCCATGGAAGAGATAACAGAACTCAAACGACACACCTAACATTTCATAGAGGTTTTAACCTGGAAAGTGAAATTATAGAGGTCCCTTTCTGCCTCATTTACATATTGTTATTTCTTATTTTTAAGTGAGCATGAAACATTTCTATTAAACAATATTCTGTTTTTTTTTTTTTTTAAGTAGAAGCTTCTCTCCCCAAGATACTTATTCTTTACAAGGAGTAAGTCGGAAGTGCTTTCTCTTTTATTTTCCATTCCCACTCCTTGAAGGTATCAAGAGAATCTTTTCAGAGATTCTGGGGGAGAAGTAAAGATGACAGATACACTCAATGGGTCAGTTTCAGCCAAGACCCAACAGGAGCTCCAGTGGGCTGTGCCAGCCAGGCATGGGACCTTCTAGCTGGTATCACTGGCAGAGCTCTAGGAGCTGGGCATGGCTGACAGACAGAGTGCTCTGCTGCTGTGAATGTGAACATCGGCCTGGGGCCACCTGGGCCCGACGTGCCTCACAGCTGCATGCACGCCAGCCTGCTTGCCTGCGAGCAGCTACTTTGGTAGCAAAGTGAGAGAGGAGGAACACAGTGCTCTTCAGCCACAGGGACGGCAGACTCTAACAGGGTGTGACTGGGTATATAACTCCAGGAGGGCCTGGCAAGGAAGGTGAGAGGACACACCCACGCTGCCTGAGGGGCTGATCTGGAAGGGACTGGTGCAGCAAGGGCACTGGTATATTCTGTTCTGACCTCAAGACAGACCGGTGACAGGGGAAAGAAGAAGCTACATATCAAGCTGGGTGCCTTAGGCGGAGCTGAAGGAAGGTATTTCACATAAAGCACTGGAGGAGCTGCTTTGGATGGGGACCCTGATGACAATAAGCATCCCTGCCAGCCTTAGGGACAGGAGTGACCTAGAGAGAAAGAGCTCCTGAAAGGCTTCAGTAAAGAAAACAACAACAACAACAACAACAACAACAACAACAACAACAACAAACAGCATTCCCAGGTCTCCCTTATCAGCGCTCTGAGTGTGTGGTACAGGAAAGGAGACCTTCTTCCCCTACTGTGAAACTGATACAAGCTCACTGAAGAAATGTCTGTTTCAATAAGGAAACTTATTTGAAATCCCGTCAGTGTGAATGTTTTACTGAACATTCTCCAAGACAGATTTTTATAGGCACACATATAGAAAATATCTACGTGGGGGTGGCAAGAGAGTTCAACAGGTAAAGCACCTGCTGACAAACCTGGCGACCCGAGTTCAATCTCCATGTGGTGGAAGGAGAGAAGTGACTTCTGAAAGTTGTCCTGACTTTTGCCTATGTGGCATGGCATGCATGTGTGTCCTTCTCTCTCTTTTATAAATAATTTTTTAATATTTTTAATCACCATGGACCGCCTCCACCTCCTCCTTGTTTACTCTGCCCCGGGATTCGCAGGCTCTGCCCTATCAGGACCAGAAATGAAGGCTGCCCCCACTTCCACCCGGCATCTATATGTGGGGTCTAGGATCCGAACTCAGGACCTTCCGCCTGCGACGCAGAGGCTTAACCCCTGAGCCACCTCTCCTGCCCCTATAAATAAATTTTTAAAAAAAGTATTTGCATGAAGATTCATCTGCACTAGCTGTTTTATAATGTGTCTTCTCAAATCAGTCGCACACTGTATAATCTTCTATTTAGTTAATTACCACCTATGTGCCAGTGCCATCACATCTCAGTCCCAGAGTTTTGCTTCTCAGACTCTTGGGGACAAAGATCACAGATGGTGAAGTCCCTTGTCTTTGTATATAATCCACATAAATCCCAAGCACTCTATAAGTCATCTATTATTTATCATATTTAATGGCATCAAAAGACCATACGAATATTTGTTACAGTCTTTAGGAAATAATGAGAAGGAAAAAGGTTCGTATGTGCTCAGTATGGACAGACCCGATTTTTCTTTCTGGTATTTTTCCATCCAAGGTTGGTTCAAGATGTCGACTGACCATTTAGGAACCTAACTTCTATTCATTTGACAGTGTGTGACTGTCTACAGACAGTGAGTCCCCTGGCATGGGACCGAGCGATCAGAGGACACAAATGAAGTCTTTCAGTCTTGGGTCCCCACTCTCATTAGTGGTCCAAGACCACCGCTTCTACCACAGAACCTCAGTGGATTTTATCAGCCCTGCTGATGTTTGCTAATGGGATCAGTGAAAAGGGAACCTAAATTCTACTTTAATTTTTAATTGGTGAAGTGAGATTTCCAGTGATGAGCTGGTAACCCTTTCATGTCCAGTGCCTGTTAATGCAAATTATGTGAATGATTCTTTTATCCTGAAGTTTCAACTCAAAAGCCTCTGCCTGTGACGTGTTAATACACAGTCTTCGTGTATAGTACAAGGACTTATGTGCCTCCTGGCACCCTTCACCACTCTTTTTGGTTTGTTTTGACACAGGGTATCACACTGTAGCCCGTGTTGACATTGAACTTAAAATGAGTCCAGGATGACCTGGAACTCATAGCAATCCTCCTGCCTCATTCCCCTGAGTTGCTGGGATTACCCATAAGGTTTTCTTAATACAAAGATTTGCTCCTGAACGAAGCGAAAGCACTCAAGAGCCTTCCTGCCACCAGCACATTCTAGAACAGGCTCCGCCCAGCGGACACTCACCAGAGCGGAACACGGACAGCTGGGCCAGCATTGGCACTTGGTAAGATTTCCCGTCGCCTGCCAGGAACGTGCGCTTCTTGGTGCTCTCTGGTAGAAACCTCGATTTCCACAGACCCTTAAAATATACGGCGTTGACAAGGACCATTCTGGTGAGGGTGCTGTCAATGAGGTCTGGGGACAGCAGATTGTCAATCATGCCTGTGAGGTCCAAGAACAAACACAGAGAAAACCCTTAACACTCACGTGCTAAAAGCAAATACTTCTTCCTACGCGTATGATGGGATGAAAAATGTAATGGATATATATATATTTTTTACACATTCTAATTTCTCTCACTCGAATTTCAATTTCTTGGGTAGAGTTGAAAACAAGATGAAATATCACTGGAAAAGACTGGTAGAGATCTTCTAGCTGTATATGAAAAATGATTATTCCGTGTTCTTTCTGACAACTGCCATGTGTGAAGGCTGAGGCTCCGGGTCCCCATGAGATAAGCAGTGTTTATTCTAAACTCCTAGGTTCATTTGACTGCAGTCAAAACAAACATCAGAAGGATGTGCTGCATGGGCCCGAGAAGCTCAGGATTAGTTTGGAATCTCAGCTTATCATAAGGCCTTGTGAATACTTCAAGAGCCAAGACTAAAGGTGGCTGAGTGGGCAAGGCACAGAGCGAGGTCCAGACAGCACAGATAAGAAAGACCAGGGCGTCAGATTTGCATCAGGAGTGAAGGACAAGCGCCCTGCTTCTCACTTTGGGAGCACTCTAGGGTCAAAAGTTGGATTCACTTAGATCCCTTTTACTGAGTCTTTGACGATTCAGGGATGTGTGTGCATGCATGTGCATATGTGTGTTGTGTGTACACACACATGTGTGCGCATGTACACAGTGATCCTTCACACTCAAAGCCATTAAAATTTAATTCACTTGCCTTATTTTTTCCATGTTATGTGTGTATGGGGTGCACGTGTGCAAGTGTGTTTGCTTGTGTGTGTGTGGAGGTGTGGAGGCCCAAGAGTGATATTGGGAATCATCCTCAATTGCTCTCCTACCTCATTGCTGGAATGTGGGCCACATCTTAAGGGCCAGTCTGATTGGTCAACTTGCCCTGGGGAGTCCCAGGCTCTGCTTAAGGGTTAAATTTACAAGTGGGCCTCCACACCCACCAGCATCTTTATGCGAGATGTGGGGATCCAAACTTGAGTACCTTTGCTTGTAAGATAAGGGCCATTTCCTTAGCCCCCGCCCCCAATTTTTGTTTTTAATCTGCATACGTAAAGCAAAACATACCATGTATGTAAATTACACTACTTTAAAGGGTGAGAATAAAATCAACAGTTTCTGAAAAGACTAGGATGTCTAATTCAAGCAGAGAGGACTTTATGTCCTTTAAAAAGAGGCGCGGGAGTGAGAGGCATCCTCCTTGCACAATGAGCAAGGCAGACAGAGTGGGAGCCAGCACCTGCAAATTCCTCTGGGCACAGCAGGCTCAGTGCTTGGCCCTTCCACCAGGGGGCACCAACGCCACCCTCGTCAGTTCAGGAAGGAAACCACAAGCTATAAACAGCCATCATTCAATTCTGTAGAAGACTGGCCTTGGCAAACCGGCTGCCCTGGGGGAAATTCACACTGTCACTGGTGCCACAAGGCACCTTCCTGCTGGCTCTTCTCTGCAGGGAAGGACCCATCAGCTCTGTGGATGGCCATCCTTGGGACATAGCCTTGTTTGCTTGGAAATTGGTGGGAGTGTTTCAGTTGGGTGGACAGTGGCCAGGAATGCTGTGAGGTTCAGAACAGTCCCACACAGTGAAGAATGTGCCACTCTTTTCTGGTTTGCCTTTTTTTTTTTTTTTTTTTTGAGACAGAGTTTCCCTGTGAAGCGCAGGCTGACCTAGAACTTGCCATCCTGTCTCTGCCTCCTGAGTGCCAAGATTACAGGCAGGCACCACCGGGTTTGCCTCACTTCCTGAACGACCTCCACACGGCTCAGAAATGTCTGCTACTGAGTCATTTATTATGTTCAGACACCAGAAATTCACTTTTGTGCACAATGACACACACATACACACATATATATATATAGATACACACCATAGACACATACGCATATATACAAATGGGGACACACAGACATAACATATACATATACCATATACACATGTGTGCATTGTATACTCAGTGCACAGTTCATGCCTACATTCTCCACACACTTTTTTTCAGATACCTAATGATTGCTTAATCTGCCCCCATGAAAATTAACGAACCTGCACTTCATTCTGTTTAGAAGTTTACCATGAGTTTGTATTGCAATGCAAGAAATTATTACTTTCAGTAGCAGAACAACTCAGGGTTCTTGTGTCACAGTGAAACATACCCATCTCCATCCACTTTTGTGACTGTCAACTCACATATCCTAAGAACTGGGCATTTTATCACATGTTGTATTCAGGAGTGTTTGTATCCAAAGGTTCAGCTACCAAACCACATCCATAAATTTCTTTTGTTTTCTCTTAGGTTATGCTTTGGTGTGACATGAATTTTTCAAGACATCTGTGTTATGTGTGCACAGGGCATATGATATATGAGTTTCATTTCAAGAAAGTAAAGAGTACTGAAAAATGGTTAGAAGGAAGGAGCTGAAGGCTGGGGAATGTAGTTGGTGGTGAGCAGTGGTCTAGCAAGGTGCAAGGACCAGGAACAGACACCAGAGCGAGTTGGGAGTGACAGAGTAAGCAGCACTTCTTTTTTCCTCTTTTTTAAAAAATATTTATTTATTTATTTTTATTTCTTACTAATATTTAGCAGAGGATGGTTTCGATCCATCGACCTCTGGGTTATGGGCCCAGCACGCTTCCGCTGCGCCACTCTGCTGACATAGTGCTTCTTGAGTTTAGCTGTTCTGCACTCTGAAAACTGTCAGGTGTGACAGCTACTGTCATCTAACACTGCCTTCCAAAGGGGAAAGAAGACCAGGGGATGGGAAGAATAGGGGTGTGTGTGTGGTGGGGGTCGGGGGGTTGACACAGCATCGTAGTACTCATACAAGGAGCAGCCAATCTGACATGTGTCTGCCATCCCCTGCTGCCCCGAGACCTGCAGCCTCCAGCAGCCCAGCGCCATGTGAACACATACACACACCAGAGCTGGCCCACCTGGAAAAGAAGCTGTGAAGTTCCTGAAAGTTTGACTCCTTCTCTCCTGCCTGATCTTTGCTGCCTCTTCTGTTGGTGACCCAATCCCCATAGCCACAGAAGGGCGAAGGAGGAGGAGGAGGCCGGCCCCTGCCTCAGGCCTGCCTTGGTAAGTCGGAATCTAGAGTACAGCATGCTAAATGCACTGCTGATTCACGTATACCAGAAACTGCGCTCTTAAGAAACGTGACCAGGAAGGCCGTGTTGACCCCGGATTTTGTCTTGTGGTTTCTAAGCCTTGTGGTGTCTCTGCTCCCCTTGTGACTCTACCTTTTCCACCTCCACTACAGAGATGGCTTCCAAGAGCTCCTTTGCAGCTCTGGCAACCTTCTGCTGTCCTAGACCCACGGCTCTTCCCTCAATGTCTGCACCGAGAGCTGAGCCGACACATCAGCAGGATTGAAAACACCGGCGTTGGCCATTTCCTCTTCTTAATGACAAAGAGACATCTAAACCAGTAGTCATTATGAGATGTGCAGAGAACTGTAATGGAGGGGTTCCGAAGGGCGTAATCACACACCAAACACTCCCAGTCAAGGGGTACCCGCGGCCTGGCGATGGAGGAAGCAAGAAGCTGGAGGGCTGAGAGGGAAACCAACCGGTTCAGAGGGGAAGAAGGTACTCGGGGTGAATGGAATGGTAGATGCCAATCAGGGCAGGAAGAGGAAGAAAACGTCGGAACAGAAAAGAACCCATGGGCAGGAGGAGATAGGGGGAAGGGCCATGTTCTCTTTTACTGCCAACCCGAAGGGGAGTAAAACTTCTAGGAGTGCAGTGAGCAGCACGGGAATGGGCAGGTAGGTCAGGCTGAGTGCTGAGTCTTCAGAGAAGGACAAGGACAGAGTCTATCTGAGCGGTTCAGGCATGCAGACGACACCGACCTGGGGGACCACAGCCAGGATCTCGGGGTCTCACTCCTTCACCCACACAGTAAGAACCAGAGGACGCGGGGTGGCGGCCACTCACCCCTGGTTTCGTTTTTCACCCACATGTTGATGGACTCGCAGGCAGAGATCGGGTCCTGAAAGCTCACGTTCTGTACTTCACACTGAAACACGTCCTTATTCCTCATGGCGAAGGGCGCCTCCATTTGGAAGCCATTCTTGACAAACATGGCGTTGGCCACCGTCACGATGTCTTTATTCTTCTTGGAGACGATGGCCTTGTTGATCTTCTTCAGCACTTTACCCACTCCTGAAGGAGGAACACAACAGAGTGACCATTTCATGAGACTTAATACAGGCTTTACTTTTTAAGAACCAGGAACTGTTTGGCTGCTGGATGTGGTGGGGTATGATGGGCTGACTCAGCAGTCCAGTACCCAGGAAGCAAGAGCATGCCAGGAGTGTGAGGCCAGCATGGGCTTACACATGAATTCAAGACCAGCCTGGATTCCAAAATGTCTTCTGTATTATAACAAGAACAATCCAGGCAAGATAATTACATCTCATAAGAGACTAAGATCTAAGGAGTCTGCTTTTTGTACGTACTCATGTGCGTGTGTGTGTGGTGTGTGTGCAAGAGGGCGCTTGAGTGTGTGTATGCCTGTGGAGGCCCAAGGGTGACATTGGGAACATCCTGCATTGCTCTACTGTCTTACTGCTTTGTTTGAAGTTTCCCAGGCTCTGCTTTCCAAAGCTGTAATTAATTGCAGGCCGCCACCTTATCTGTCTGGCATTTTTAGGTGCGATCTGGGGATCCAAACTTGGGTCCTTTTGCTTTCGGGACAAAGGCTTTAGCTCCTGAGCCATTTTCCCCAGCCCAAGGGATTTTCCTTAAAGTAAGTAGGTGGAGTTAAAACAAGCCAAGAAAGCTCTTAAAATTAAGTCTACGGCTCTGATACCCAAGCGAGCGTGCGAGGGCGTTCCGCACACCTGCCCAGCGCTGACCTCATTCCGCTGGTGAGCGCATGAGGTCAGCGTTGACACTGGGGATGCCACGGCCGCAGGGGAATGAATCTCAGAGCGCTTCCTCACTCAGCCTGCCTTGTGCCTAACAACCTGAAGCACTATTTCCTGTCCTGCCCAAGACTGAACAATGTGATTTCATTTTTTCTATTTGAGGGGAAAAAAAAACTGAATAAAATGAGCATTAGGGAGACTATTAAAAATTGCTACGTGCCACCAACCAGAACGATGTGATTTTTACTTGCTATCAAGTTCAGAAAAAGGAGAGAAATTAATTTTATGGCCACGTAAGCTTTATTTTACACGGGCCACTCACTCATGCTCCACTGAGTTAGAAGAGAAAAAGTATGTTGCAAGGATGAGATGGGTTTCCATGGAGAGCTGAGTTACAGGTTCTTCCTAATCACCTGAGGTCTTTTCAAAGTCACAGGGATCTAAAACACCCTTCCAGAATCACCTTCACGGTGCTGTAGCCTCAATGTGTCATTCTGAGTGTGTCTCCCTTGGTGCTCAGAGAGGGCGATGCCACACAGACGGGGCACCCTCACGCCATGCTGTGTGGGATCCTATTCATTTTATTATTATTTATTATTATTAATAATTTTTATAGTTTTACAAGCATATTGAGTACTTATCCCTGCTTCCCTCCCATCCCTCTTTCTTCCCTTAACAAATCCATCCCATCCCTCCCACCCTCCTGCCTGTCTACTTCTATGGATCCCAGAGTTCCCTCTGGCTTATCTACTCTTGTAGGGGTTCAGACCTCTGGCACATAAGTTGCCCCTCTTCGGGCCACCCCACTTAGGGCATTTCCAGCTTTAGTCCCCAAGGTTTCCACTGTATGTTCTTATCCCTCTTGAGCTCCTCCATAGTCTAAGGAGGCATGTAGGTATGTCCATCATTATGTAGATCTGGTAAGGATAAGTCTCACTGCATTGAGTTCCTGGATGTAGCAGTCCTGCCTTGAATGGAATGTCTTGTCCAATGGTGAACCTTCCCATCTTTATGTTCTTACAATCTCACTGCCCCCTCTTCTGCAAGGTTCTCTGAGCCTTAGGATGGGGAGAGATGAGGTTGGCCTGATCCTGGGTGAGCACTGCTAGGTCTCAGGCACTCTGCATTATGGCTGGTCATTGTCCACTTCACTGCTGGGAGCCTATTTCGCACGCAGAGAAAGACACCTGTGAGATCAGGCACCAGCCTGGGGCCTTCTACACCCTGATTCCTCCACAATCCAGCACCCGCTAGTGATCACAGAGGCTTAACTCCAGAATCACCCAGCAGATAAACCTTTGGACAGATCTGCGAAGGACTGTTCTAGACTGGATTAATGGAGGAGGGATGACTCAAATGTGGGTGGCACCATTTCAGATTTGGCAAAAGGGACAAAAGGCCATTTATGTCAGCTAGATACATAGGCGTCAGCATGACAATTGAAGATTGATTGAGCTCTGGGTGCCTTTGTGAAGAGTTAGTCATTAAGGTAAGTCCTGAGCAAACCTGCAGGAATCTGTGATATGGGAAGACCCAGACCACAGTGGGCAGGACCTGGACAGGAAGATAAGACAGAGGAAGCTGGTTCAGTAACATTTGGCATTCCACATACTTTGGTAGTTGGGTCTGACGAGGGGAGGTTTGCCTCTCTCAGCCGTCCTGTGAATACGCCGTGGCCAGTTCCCTTGGCTCCTGGTGTTGGTGAACCCTCCTCCCAAGCTGGACTAAGAACTGTGGCTGAGAATCACCAAAAAGGACGAAACGCCCCTTGTGCCTAAGCTCTTGGTTGTGAACGGATGGGCAACATGCAGGCGAACGGCAGCACCAAGTGAGTGACAGCGCTCATTTCTCTCCCCCTGCTTGTGAATGCAGATGCTCGTGACACCAGCTGCCTCACCTTCCTGCTGCCAGGACGTCAATGCACGACGACCACCGTACCCTAATAGTGACCAAAATCAACCAGCTGTGACCAGAACCAGCAAAGAAACTTAAGTTGCTCTTGCCGTGAGGAAAGTAACTAACACACCCCCACAGGGAAGACATCAACGTATATCTTCATCCACCACGCTAAACAATCGTCTCCGCCCCCTGAGCATCACAAGAGGGGTTCTCAGAGGTGGAGAACCAAAGACGGCTTCCGGCAGGAGGTAAATTACGCCATGAATCATGGCGTGACATCCTACATTCTGAAGAAGGAAGGGTGGGGGTGGCGTTGGTGGCCAAAGTCACAAAAACCTCAGGGATAACTAAAAACCTCAGTGTGGCCCAAGCATTAAAACAAACACAGCACAACAAAATTTCAGTTGCTATTTTGGAATCGTCCTGGCTGACAGGGCCTGGGTTATGCTACTAAAGCCCGTATGTTTCAGTAGTAACTCACGGTGGAGTCATGGATCACCAAGCGCTTCTGAACCCCCAAGCCAGGACCAGAAAAGTGTGTCCCAAGAATCCAGCCCTTCCCAGCATCCAACAGGTGAACGGACTGCAAAGCCAAGCAAAGTTTGCCATGCTGTGAATAGTACACTACTGCTGGACACTTGGTACCTGTGGCCCTGGCCGGGGTCAAGCTAAAAACACCCGGGGAAGAGGAGCGGCAAGAGGTTCAGTCTTCCCATGCTCATCCAACCCTTCTAGCAACTGCAGCAGATGCAGCCAGGGATGACTAGCAGAGGGGAGATCATGCAAGACACTCCCTCGATTTCCCATGAAGCAACTGCCACCTTCATGTGATTGTGGCCTGCTCATGCCACATTACACAGCGGTGACAAAGACAGGCTGAGAAACAAGCACTACTCCAGTAGGTGCTACGCTTGTGGGAAACAATGTTGGCAATGGCTCTTCAGCTAAAGAGCAGGTGCCCAGAGACAAGCTTCCTAAGGCTAAATGAGCAATTACAAACAAGCTTTTCTTTCAATGAAATGAAACTGTTCTTTTTTATTTTTGTATGTGTGCATGTGTGTGTACACATATGTATATGCACAAGAGGGCGCTTGAGTGTGTCATGACTGTGGAGGCCCAAGGATAACATTGAGAATCATCCTGGATTGCTCTACCTCCTTCTTGCTTTGCTCGGGGGTTTCCTAGGCGCTGCCTCCCAGGGCAAGAAGTGCAGGCTGCTGCCAGATCTGCCTGGCATTTTTATGTGGGATCTAGGATTAGAGCTCAGGCCCTTTGGCTCATGAGGCATCTCCTCAGCCCCCAAACTAATTTTCTTACTTGGCTTCAAATTAAGCTCTTATCTTGTGGATGCTGCTGGTTTGCTAAAGCTAGGGATCAACCCAGGGCCTGTGTGTGCTCAGCATGTCCGCTGCAGGGCCCATGCATGCTCATGTATGCTGCCACTAGGCTTCACCTTAAGGCCTGTTTCCCTGTTGTGAGACAGTCTTAGATGTAGCCGAGATGGCCTCAAATTCTTTTAGATCCTGCTGAGTGCTATGATTACAGGCGAATGTCACTTTTGTGACTGTGACAAATCCTCTGATACAGACAACTAAAGAGGAAAAGTTTCTTCAATTTTTAAAAATTTATTTTGCGTGCGTGCGTGTGTGTGTGCATGTGTGTGTGATCCTGGATTGCTTTTACCTTTTTTATGCTTCCCTCTGGGATTACCTAAGCTCTGCCCACCAGGGCCAGAAGTGCAGGCCACCACCATTTCTACTTGGTGTTTTTCACATGGGACCTGGGATCTAAACTCAGGACCTTTTGCCTTCAAGGCAGTCTTAACCCTTGAGCCATCTCTCCAGCCCAAGCGTTTATTATTTTTGGCTTATGTTTTCCAGAAGAGACAGAGTCCATTTGGCAGGGAACACATGGATGCAGGCAAAGCAAAACCAGTGAGCTCAGGTTGTGTGAGATCCTGTCTCACAATATAAGGCAGAGAGAGCAACAGAGAAAGTCACCTGACATCAAACTTCTGCCCTCCACACATAGCTGCATGCACACGCACATGACATACAGGTGCATGTACCTCCCCTGGCAGAAAAACACTAATCTTGCAAAGTTAAAAAAAAAAGTAGCCGAGGGGCATTGCATGTGTCCTGTCTCCAAAGGCACAGCTGCACATCAGCGAGTCGATGCTGGTATGGCCCATGGAGCTCATTTAGACTTTTTCTCACTGTCATGCAGACTTGCACACATGGCTGTACAAGCATGTGTGAGTAGCACTGTGCAGGTCTAAGGCTCATGGCGAGCCACGTGACCCTGTCGTCACCCACACAGTGCAGCTCTGCCACCTCTCAGGGCACCTCATGCTGTCTTCCACAGTCACCCATTCTACGTTTGCTGCCAACGTGCTTTAAAAGGACATTCATAACACCAAGATGTTGCTCTTCAGAGGTGCTGCTACAATACCCAGGTGTCATGGCTTGAATGTGAGTTGCCCCCTCACATGTGTTCGAATACTTAACTGACGTGTCTGGGAAAGTTGTGAGACCTTCAGGAGGGAGAACCTTACTGGAGGAAGGTACGTCACAGGGGAGGGGTCTTGAGGTTGGGTAGCCCAGTCCTGCTTCCTGAAGTTTGCCTCTCTCCCACAGGATCATGTGTTTGAATCTTTAGTTGTTTGGGAAAGTCATGGCACCTTTAGGCGGTCAAGCCTTGCTGGAACAAGGTATGTCACAGGGTGGGCCTTGAGGTTGGTTGGCCCCACCCTGCTTGAGTGAGTGAGTCTGCTCTTGAGTTTATGGCAGGAGCTCTCAGCCTCTATGAAGGATGTAACGGAGCCTGGCTCCAGCTTCTGCCAGCCAGCCATGCCTCTTCCGCCATGAAGAACTGTATCTCCCCTCTGGAACAATAAGCTGAACAAATCTCCTTTTCTCCCTTCGGTTGCTTGACTTCGGGTGTTGTCTCATTGCAACAGAGAAAGAGTAACTAGCCCGTTACTGCAGTGACCTAAACTGCCCCATTTCTGCTACCTCCAGGCCTTTTCCACCATAATGAACCATCTCTCCCCTTTGGAATCATAAGCCAAATGATCTCTCCTTCGCCCCTTAGCGTGCATGTGAGTTTGTCTCATAGCAACAGATATGAGTATCTGCAACCCGGGACTGTCACAAAGCTACAGAATGACAACCAGCCAGAGCCTTCACCCTAACTCTGGACAATTCCAAGTTCTTTTGAAAACCCCAGGTAGTGCCATATCAGACCTCTTGCCTGCTCTCCATGGGCTGTAAAGAAAAGATATCAAGACCCCCCCTCCCATGCAGGAGTGTAGGCACAGACCATGCCAACAGGTACACACACACACACACACACACACGCACACACACATACCATTCACGCCGTATTTCATCACTGTGGTGAGCTGCTTCTTCGTCCTGCCATCAGCTCCCAGCTGCAGCATTCCCAGAGCAGATGCGATCCCATGGGGGGAGATGACGATGTTATCATGAGGCCGAGACTTGACGATCTGATTGAAAACCTGGATGCCTGTGTCAGAGCCCAGCTCCTCCAGAGCCAGAGGGTTGAACTGAGCGCATACGCAGGGCAAAACCACTGCGGTCAAGAGGAGGAAGGGCAGAGACCAGCTCATGGTTCCCTCCGACAAGGGTGGTGACCTGAAAAACAGAAGCCCATAAAAATACATCATTTGCTTTTTTAAACACTATCTTTATTGATTCTTTGACAATTTCATACACAGATACAATGTATCCTGATTACACCCACCTTCTACCCTATTTCCTCTTCCTATTTCTCCATATCCTCGACAACATAAAAGCATAACATGAGTCTAATGATTGCTGCCAGTGTACCTACTATGCTCACGGGGGTGTGGGGGGCATCTGCCGGAGCAGGAGCAGCCTACCAGTGGCCACACCACTGAAGGAAAATCGTTCCCCCTCCCCTAGTAGGGGAGGGAGAAGTACTTTATTCTTACATGACACAAAGGGTAAGTACTTTGTGCTCACTTGGGTATGATTTCCAGAACTCAGCATGGATGAATGTTCCACTAACCTAGGAACTGCAAACTAAGTTTTTTTCCCACATCTGTGTGTGTATCAGAAGGCATTGTGTGTGCTTGTAGAGGCCCCAGGGTTGACTTTGGGAATCATCCTGAATTGTCCTACCTCCTTTTCTCTTCACTCTGCGATTTTCCAGACTCTAACTTCTAGAAGTACAGGATGCTGTCATTTCAGCCTAGTGTTTTTAAGTGAGATCAGTTTGTAAGGTAGAGAGAGAGAGGGAGAGAGAGCGAGCGAGCGAGCGAGAGAGAGAGAAAGAGAGAGAGAGAGAGAGAGAGAGAGAGAGAGAGAGAGAGCTAGCTACAGGGCACAGTGTGCCCCTGTGGAGAAATAAGAGTGACTTCTGGAATCATCCTGGATTGCTTCTACCTCCTCCTTGCTTCGTTCTGGGATTTTCCTGGCTCTGCCAACCAGGGCCAGAAGTGTAGGCCACTTCTATATCTACCTGACATTTTTACATGAGACCTGGGATTCGAACTCAGGAGTTTTTGATTGAGAGGTAGACTCTTAACCTTTGAGTCATCTCTCCAGCCCTGCACCCCAAGTTTTATTCATAGAACTCAAGCAGATGGGATGGGAAAGAAGTAAACGTCCTCTTTTGACCTTGACCTTTGTTATGCACCAGGTACTACACTAAAATCAATATTTAATTCTCAAAAGCCTGTCACCTACTGAAATCCACATTTACCAAGGGCCTACTATGTGCCAAGCCCTTTTATGAAGGCTGATGGGCATGGCTGGGAGCCCTCTTGGGAATCTGCTTCTAGAGGGAGATTGACAATCAACCAGCACGTGATTAGGCCAGGATCACGAAGTGATGTAAGTGAATGAACAGCATGGGGGAGACGGATCCGGGGAGGAGGTGATTCTGCAGCAGGGACACAGGTGGTGAGACCTGACGGTAGAAGCCAGCCACACACAGTGACAGGAAGGATGTGACAGGCAAAGGACGACAAGACAAAGGACCCGAGGAGGAGTAAGCTGTGGTAGAGGCCCATGTAGACTCGAAGCAAGGACGTCATTTATATTTCAGGCAGCAGTAATTGAACTCAGTGGGATACACATTTTATATACAGAGGGGGGTCCAGGAAAAAAGGAGTCAGGATAGATAAGATCAAGATACATTGTATTCAAGTATGGAATTGTCAAAGGAGCAAACCCACAGACTTTAAATAAGGGCAGGAATCTCTCCAGTTGCTAACACCCTCTTGAAATCACATGGATTCAATTCTTTCACCATAATATATATATATATATATATATATATATATATATTATATAACCTTTAAATTACAGAGCTGTTAATTAAAATAAATCTCAGCGGCCACTGCAAAGCCACGACAGGGCAGAACAATTGGTAAATCCGTAAACTAAGAGGGCGGCCTGGCTTACACTGAGCTTTTCAATTACATCGATTTACTCGAAATCAGCTTCACTCCGTGGTGACCCCTTGCAGCGCTCTCTTGGGTGGTGAGAAGCGAGAGGGAGGAAATTTACATGTATTTACAGGCAAGCAAGTGCGTTCCCTCACAGAAGCAGCTGGCAAGAATGAAAGAGAAACTCATGATGTAGCTAATTTGGTCCCTCTTTGAAGAGTCCAAGCTCTTGTGGGGCACAGTTCTTCTGTAGAACCAATGCCCCCCTACATCGCGTGGGAGGTCACAGACAGCGAGACTGAGGGAACAGTTTTAAGGGACAGGTGAACTGGAGTAAGGAGACTTGTGTTCACACGGAAAAGAAGACCAGGCAAATCGTCTCTCTGTCTTTCCTTCCCAGCTTCCCTCGCTAGGTCATGACTGGCACTTGCTTAACAGACACTTTTGGGATTGAGCCCTGGGCTTTTTGAACACTGCTTTCTGTTTTATTAATTATTTTTCATCACATCAAACTCTAGTTTTATCACACATGGCTAAGGGAATACTCATGTTTAGTTCCTGGCCTTTCTGCGAACTCCCAACATACTCCAAGGAGATGCCAGCAACGGTGTTGGGTAAGGACCCACAGAATTCCCCACCTGGCTCCTGCACAGGCAACAAGCCCCTGGGGCCATGGTGGGAAGGCATGTTGCATCTTTCTTATGTGTTGAGAAATAAGCACCTTTTAAAAAATTCATTTGGTGTTGCTCCAGAGCTCCATTGTGCAATAACTGAAAAGTCGGCCTGTCTGAATTCAAAACGTGTAAGTGACCTACATTCGCACCCACGTGGGCCTGCACTATGGCCCAGCATGGCCTATTTTGACTTTGGCACCTCAGACTGGCTCTAATACCATGACAATCCCCCCAGTTTCCTAGAGCCTGTTGGACCTTGGAGGGATTCCAGGGGTCCAAGCCGTGACTGTAGAGGATTCTCGCTCCATGGAAAAGTTAAATGTGTGTTCTTCCTGTCTCCTTCCCTCTCTCCTTCATACAATCTCTAAAATTTAACACCACACAAAGTGACTACAGATATAAAAGCAATTTGTACATCCTTGATTAACAAATGGTCAAACCAAGGGACTAGTGTCGACCTCATCAATTTCATTATTTACTCTTACATTACAGCCTATTCTGGTAAGAGGAGATTTGAATAAATGGTTGAATTTGGACATTCTCAAGACATTAAGGCCATCACATTGATTTTGCAACTAGTAACTTGTAGTTCATTAAATAGTGTGTATGCATGCATGTGTGCGAGTGTGTGTGTGTAAGCATGTGTGCGTATGAAAGTATATATGTGTGCATGCACGACAGTGTATGTTTATGTGTGTGTGTGTGACTGTATGTGTGTGCCATATGAGAGTGTGTGCATGTGAGAGTATATGTGTGTGCATACAATGTGCTTTAAGATGGTGAAAGGACTAATGATAACAAGAGCCCCAATATCCTTCAGTCAGCCAGAAAAGTCTCCCAAATAAACAGTTACCTTATTTAGCAGGATTTTGCTTGGCTATTTTTTTTTTCTGCTAAAAGAACATTTTCATTATGATGTGGGTGTTTTTCTTGGTTTCTTGGCCTTGGGAAGTTTCTGTGAGATGTCTATGTTCGGTTTCATAAGAGTGCTAGAGCAGTCTCAGGCCCTGTGGGACTTAGAATCAGAGCTATTTTTGATTGATGTTCTGGGCATAACTTTTACTTGGCCAAATGCTCTCAAGTCTAAGCTCACCTAGTGTGTATACATGTCTAAGAATAAGCTCAGCACCCTGGAGAGTAGATGTTGATTCACGAATGACTCCAGGCTTGTGTAAGTCCAATGATGAAATAAATATACCCAAACAGACATCTTTGACATGAAATAACTGTTGCCACTCTTGGTCTCAAAACCACTTTCTCTCAAGAGCCAAGTAGAGTTCCATCGTGGGAAGACTCTGGTCACCTTCTGTTTACACTTATTTTTAAGAGAAAACACACTTCGCCCTTTCATTCCAGAGAACACTAAGTGTTGCCCAAATGTATCAGGCAGCATGGATACAGAGGATTGTAAATCCACTCAAGTGTTCCAGGGTCTTAAATAATGCTTCTGAAGAAATAAAAAAAAGTGTGCACTTTAGGCCATCACTGAGGGACATCAAGAGCCTATCAACAAAGCCACCACCGCGGGCAGGTGCATCCATCCGGGTACAGGCTCACTCTGCCTCTAAGCGTTTCCGTTTTTCAACATGGGGAATGTTTTCTGCAGTAACCGAGTGCTGCTCTGAGCTCCAAGCCTGGTTTAGCACAGTGCGGAAGGGAGTTTTGCAAATTCCAGATTCAAAATACATTTACAAAAGCACATGGTCTGCTGCTGGAACATGGGAGGAGCATCCTCTGCAGACCCCGTGACCTCAAGCATCCCTTCTACACACATGAACCCGAAATCCTTGCTAAATCTTACTGCCAAGCTTTCAACAGCTCACTGCCTATTTGCACCTGATTGTGGGGGAGGGGGATCCACCAGTGGGCTACCAAAGACCATTAGTCTGTAAAATACACCAGGTCCCCTTACAGGGCTGTTTTCTGTTGACAGGCCTTGGTCTCAAGCAGTGTAGCTCCCGATTCCTTTCATGGTGTTTTTTTTTTTTTCTTTTTTTTTTTTATAAGCGGATTGTTCCATGTGGGCCTATTTACTTCCTTCTCTGAATGCCACTATCATTTCTATCTGCACCTTTTGTTCGAATTGTTTTCCAAGAACCTTCCCTCCCTGCCCCACTAGACAGGAAGCTCACGGAAGGCAGGGGCAGGAGCCTTCAGACTCCTGTGCTCGCAGGCTCTATTCAGATCCTTACCACTGGGAGACTCTAAATCAGGCGGAACCCGCGGGATTAATCCTGCTGCTCTGGGTTTCCTGTGGAATGCAGTGTTCTAAAAATACTTTAGGCAACTAAAATTCAGGAGATGTTGCATATGAGTCTGGATTTAGAGTCATACTCAAGAAAGATTTTTTTTTTTTAAAAGGAAGTTTGGATACCTACGGTCCTCACTTCCACGACAAACTTCCCACTACATGCCTGCCATACCTTTTTATTATGGTTCCCCCAATACCCCACAACTGCTGCCCACCCCCAGCCTGAGCTGCACAGATTTGAGGCAGACCCCTGGAGCAAAGTATGATCAACTGACGAAACAACAAACACTGAAACAGTCACACAAAAGATCCTGTTTATGTCGCATAATAGTTAACAAATTACATGTATCCGTCTGTCTATCTACTTAGCTACCTACCTCTCTAAATTATTTTATTTGATTCTGCTATGCTCCATAAATGACAACAGGTTAAAAATGGTTCTTACATTAAAAATAAAAAAAATCTTTCCTAAGTTGCTTTAATATTTATTGCCTATGCACCCCTCGGTTCAGTAATGACGTTCACACGACGCTGCTTAACCAGTTCCTCTGTCTCCTGGACTTACTGTGACACCGGTAGACTTCGATCATGGTATCTGAATCTATGGCCTGAAAAGTAAGCACAAATAACTCCCAATAAAAAAGCTGCCATCTGGAAAAGTTTGTCAATGACTCCTGCTCTAGAGTCTGAACAACTCAATTGATTCAAGTCGATTTCTCTGACAGGACTTGGGATGTGATCATTGCCCGTGCATGTATCTGTTTTCCTTCCTTCCTTCCTTCCTTCCTTCCTTCCTTCCTTCCTTCCTTCCTTCCTTCCTTCCTTCCTTCCTTCCTTCCTTCCTTCCTTCCCTTCCTTCCTTCCTTCCTTCCCTTCCTTCCTTTCCTTCCTTCCTTTTCTTCCTTCGTTCCCTCCTGCCCTCTCTTTCTTTCCTCTCCTAATAAAGGATAGGTGCTACCATGACTCTAACTTTCCTTCATTCACTTGTTGGATTATTTCTATAAAAATAAATATTTATAAATATTTCTGGGGCTGAGGAGATGGTTGAACAGCTAAAGTGCTTGCCACACAAATGGATCAGAGTTTGAATCTCCTGATCACAGTTAAACTGCTAAATGGGTGTCACAGCCCACCTGCCAATCCAACCTCAATGGGCAGAGAATGAAAATTGCAAGCTGCTTAGCTGCACTAGACCTAAAGGCAAGCTCTGGGTTTGATGAGATGCTGTTTCATAAAGCAAATGGTGGAAGAACAAGCAAAGAGAATACCCAATATCGACTTTGGGCCTCTACACACGTGCATGCACATACACCACATGTGTATGCATGCATATCCTACACACTTACATAACCAAATGTCTGATTAACCCAAGGTTCATTGTGTGTAGGAAAGTTAGGATAAATGCTTGAATTACACTTGCCACCCAATTCTTCATTCACTACAGAGCTCTGTTTTGTTTTCCTATCACAAACTTCTGTTCTTCAACATAATCTAAGGATTTGGTCCACTGTGAATATTAATGTTTCTGAGACTAACATTGTCTTACATTGGTTCTTGAAGTTTTCACAGTGATCTTATACTCTCACTAGCATCCTTGTCTCATGGTTTGATGAGATATTCTAGACTCCTTTATTTCCTGTCCCAGGTAAAAGCAGCCATTTCACCAGGGGCCCTGGGGTCCTTTCAGTGGGAAGCAGTACTTACAGACTGCATCTGAGCATGCTCATCTCACAAATGTTGAACAAACTATGATGATACTTGGGTGACAGATACAGAGTAGCTCAATCCCACTATGTCATTCTCCAAGCTCTCCAAATATTTAAATTAAAAATATATTTTAATATTTTAGGATCTTTGTTTATTTGAGAGCGAAGGATAGGAAGAGGAGGAACAGTAGGAGGAAGGAGCAGAAGATGATACATCCATGCCATGGAGCAAGGGTGAAAAGGTCAAAAGGACAACTTCAAAAGGCGGTTGGTTCTCTCTTCCCACTGCGTGGGTCTCTGAATATGGAATTTGAGTC
The DNA here is from genome assembly GCA_023101885.1 of Typhlomys cinereus. Classification (NCBI taxonomy): domain Eukaryota; kingdom Metazoa; phylum Chordata; class Mammalia; order Rodentia; family Platacanthomyidae; genus Typhlomys; species Typhlomys cinereus. The sequence continues at coordinate 5,215,507 of JALPQD010000134.1, read as the reverse complement.
GCCAGGTTTGCAAGCAAGTGCTGCGGCTGTTGAGCTGTGTCGCCAGCCCTACTTTCAAATCCTGAAAGACAGACTGTTTAAAATCAGCTTGTCTTGCCTCCGTGGCCACAGAGGCCGCAGAAGGCCCAATGGATGAGACCAAGATGGGAGGGGGTAGGTAGCATTAAAAGCTGGGTGGGATTATTAAAGTGAATCAGAGAGTCTCCTGAATCTGCCCACTCTAAGACAGGATCATAATGCCGCCAAGCACCTGCAATGAGGATGTGACACAGGGCAAGACAAGAGCGGTCACCCAGCTGACTCCTCCCCTCCTCTCAGCAGATCGACATCTCCAAGGCGACAGAGAAGCACTGACTGAAATCCTTCTGACCTCTGTTTCTTGGACTCTGGGTCTTGGAACCCGCGCCCCCTTAGTGATCTGCTTGTGGACGGTCATTTCTTTTGGATGGACAGAAAGAAACCTGCCAACCAGACCTCTGAACAGCTTTTCTTGAGAGCGTTTCCCAAAGAAAGAAACATACAGGAAAGGTTTTAAGTTGTCAAGTTGAGATTTTCACCTAGGATCATTGTGTCTGGCAATCAGAGCAAACGCTTCTTATCAAGTTTTTTATCAACAGAGAAAAGTCTCCAATTCAAGGATGTGTGGTGAGAGCTGTTCCAGGATCTTTCCAGAATTGACCCAGGAAGGTTTAAAGCAGCAAAGAGTAAGTATCCTTCCACAAGTGTTTGCATTTCAGCTTATGAGGAAAAGAAAAGCCACACTGGAAGTATGTCTCACAAGGGCAAGAGGACAGATAATTCTATCTTGAAGCCATTCTTGAAACATGTCCCTGAAGACCTGTTGGTATTTTCCCAATGGGGTATTTCCTAAAGGAAACCAAGGCTGGTGAATGAACAGATGAACCAAATCTTGATGTCCCTGGAAAGTCCCCACCTTCATGACTTAAGAGAACAAACAGGTAACAGAAGATAGTGTTAGATGCCTTTTCAGACTACTGTAAGTAACTTAAGTTGCCTGAACTTTTTCGTAAGTTCATCTCTCACTTCAAAAGCTATGTATGTAGAGGTTAAGCCTAATGCACTAATTTCACCAAGAAAGCACCTAAAAAGGATTGGGAAAGGTATTTCAATCAATTTGAAATGAAACACATATATCTTATTGGCCCAGCACATTCTGTTATTTAAGTGCCCTTTACCATACATTGTTCATTTTGAAACCTACCATTAGGGGGAAGGCGGAAAATTGAAGAAAGGAATTGTGTGAAAGACTTAGTTGCCTACTACTTAAAACACAGCACTAAACATTTACTCTCTTCTTTTAAGTTTCAGACACAGCTTGCTTAAGATTCGAATCCAAGTTCTAGCATCCTAACCAAGAGATCCAAGGCTGGTCACAATCTTGATGGCGCTTGCTGTAGTCACGTGTTCAGGTTGACCATGGGAATTACAGAGGCACAATGACTAGATGAGAGCAGATGGCAATGCTGGTCCCATCCTGGTCTCTTCCTCGGTGCCCAAGGACTGAGATACACTTATACTGCTTCAAAACTATTCTCAGGGACAAGACTAAGAAAATGGGTCGAGCACATTTCCTCCTCAGCAAAGACCCATGCGTGCCTTCAAGGTTTCCTTAGGCGACTTAAGACAGAAATAGAATAAAACAGTGTTGTACTTTGATATCGGTAAGGAGGATGAAGCAGTTGCTGATGGTTGGGTGGAAGTAGGTATATCCCCTTTAAGGCAGTAATAGTTGAAAGACATGTCTTTCAGTCTGCTGACTTAGATCACTAAATGCCAGGCTTTAAATGGCTATTTCCTAACCTCAGGAGGAATGACCAAAAATACTAGAGTGATATTGCCCAGGGGGCTCCCAATCTTTAAAAACAAGGATGTATCTTTTGACATGTAAAAGGTATTACAGATCTTAAAATATTGAAGATATGTATTAACCATGAATTTGTAGATGCTTTAATAAATGGCAAATTCTTTTCATCTGTAACAGAACATTTTTAAATAAAAAACTGTTCTGAGATGTACCTTATCTGGTTTAATCTCAAAGCTGGATGAAGAACATGACTTTGCTATTCTTTGGAATAATAGTGATGTTGTCTACGGGTCATTGATTCAGGGATAAGAAACCAAAGCTCTTTAAATTGTTGCTAGTGACAAAACAAGGAACAGCAAGTGCTGGAAGAATAGATTCAAAAGTCCTTCTGGAAGGCAGTCTGGTATGAAGAATTAATCAAGAAGCCTCTACCTGTTAAAAAGTAATATCCCTGTTAGCAGCTAAGATAACAAAAAATGATCTGGACCTTAAAATGTTCCGTTATTTCTAGAAGCAAAACCATTGCACTAAGTAACTGCACTGACAACTTTGATTGCGATTTAAATCTCCAGCGGGGGAGCCACTGTGGGTAGCCTTTTAGCAGCTTGGTATACTTGCCCTCTAGCTTTGGTGTGCTTTGTTTAATAGCATGCACCTGCTACTTTTGGACAGTTGCCAGCGGGAGGCAGTGCCCACTTTTTTTAGGGGGTCTGAAGTGGCTGAATGTTTACAGACACCCTTTCCTCAAGAAGGCCGACAGCCATAGATAGACTCCTGGTTTGGTACAACTGACTTTCCAGAATTTCCTAAGAACTCTGCCCCTGGGCTTTGTCTCACACTATCCCTTGCTTAACTTTTCCCTTTTCCAACCCTCTTTACCGATTTTGCCCACAAGTCCTTCCTTATGGAATCACGCCGCACATTCAGCTGCTTCTGGGTAAATGTGGCCTGTATTACTCTGCACTAAGGCCATGACATGCACTCAACACACTGGTACTCCCTGCTAAGAGAACAATAGTGACGTATTAAGTGGCCATGCATTGTGGCTGTTTGGGGACTACTTGTTTTTGTTCCTCAGTTTAGCTTTATAGCCTAGACTGGACTCAAACTTTCAGTTCTTTTGTTTCAGCCTCCCCAGTGCTGATGGAGACATACCTCAACTAGAAACAAAAGTTTTTACATTTCAGCTGTGTAAAAATTACATGCAGGCACAGAAAGTGATGGGAAGCCAACGTGTGCCCTTTGCATTCTGAAATTCAGATTCCACTAGCGGATGAAGCCAGAGAATTTATGTGTTCAACAAATGCTGGTGGGATGCTCCATTTTGGCTGCTGTTTTTAAGATGAACATTCAATGAGACCCGTCCACCTGTCCTGAAGGCCTTGTCACTCTTGTTTTACAGTTTTACATGACTCTACTGTCATGGTTTGAAATGTGTCTCTCACAGTCTCATGTGTTTGGTAAGGTCATGGGCATCTTGAGAGGTGGAACCTTGCTGGAGGAAGGCAGTCACAAGGGGGTGGGCCTTGAAGTGGATTTGTCCCACCTGCCTCCAGGAGAAGTCTGTCTTTGCAGCAAGCAGTCTGGCAGCTCTCAGCTCTCCAAGATGACTAAAGTGACGTACCTCCTCCAGCTTTGGCCAGCCAACCATGCCGCTTCTGCTATGGGAAACTATACCTCCCTCTGGAACCGTAAGCTGAATAAATAAATCTCACTTTCTCCCTAAGTGTCATTACATCTACCAACAAAAGTAACTAGCATATTAAATCACTTAACGTGTGTTAATGTCCTTTGTCAGTTTCCAACCTCCGACTAGCATGTAAGCTCCACAAGAGCAAGATTTGTCTCTGTTCTGTTTTAGAGTCCAGCACCTTGTAGGTGCTGGAAACAGTAAGCTGTCAATAAATATAATCGAATATGTTGTTTTTCCTAAAACAAAAAAGACAGTTAACCAAGATACCATTTAGACAAATGCTTCTGATGGTGACACTTTTATTCTGTTCTTTATTTTGCAAAATTTCAGAAATGACACATTATACTTAAAACAGTATGGCAGGAACTTATATCTTGGATTAGGTGAAAGGTGAGAGACAGACTACAAAGGAGCAGAGACAGCTAAGGGCAATAGGTAAGTCAAAGGATCAGGCAAACTGGCAAAATCGTATTTAATGGCAAAGGAGAAGTGTGGACAGACACTACAGGAGATGCCTTTCTGCACATCAATACGAATGTTGTAGGCTCTATACCACTTCATACTGTGTGCCAGTAAATGGTGGCTGTTTTGATGAATGACTTGGCCAATCTGTCTTGATATCCACATATTACATACTTAACGGCAAAGAAAATGACTTATTAATACTTTGTATCCCTTGTGTTTGTTACAGCAACTGGAATATAATAGCAACTCAATATGTGCTTATGAAACAAATGCAATGCAAGTTAGCTGTTCCGTTCTATTTTATGTGGCAACAGCAACTTTTTTCCCTCAGACGGAATTTGCATAAAACCTGAAACACACACCATCAATACCATAGCACTGCTTACTGAATACTTACTACCACAGTCTGAATCTTGTGCCCTTCCAAATTCACAGTTAAAATCCTAATCCCCCCTCCCCCCAGGTGATGCTGTCAGAAGCTTTGCGAGCCTATTAGAACATTAGGTCAAGGCTTATAAATACTATTAATACCCCAATGAAAAAGATGGCTAGTCCCTCCTGATGCATGAAGGAAAAGCTAGACGGCACCACCAACACACTGAAAAGAGACTCTCGCCAGTCACCACGTCTGCCAGTATCTTGCCCTGACTTAAAAACTGCATCTGTTGCTTGCAATCCCCTTGGTCTACGGTACTGCGCTGCAGCAGACTAAATGGACTAAGACGTCTACTAAACGCCAGACACTGTACTTTATGTTCGACATGTAATTTAATCCTCCAGTTAAGTAGACATTAGTATTTCTGGGTTACTAATGATGGAAACCAGGGCCCAGGAATTGAATAGCTTGCCAAGCATGTCCAGCGCATGCATGGGGGAAACAGCGGAGGTTGAGAACTGGTGTGTTTCAATCCCAGGCCACTCTGCTTCCCAGAGTGGAGAATAAAAACCAGCAGCAGAAAAGGTGAAGAGACTGTGTTCTGCCTGGGCTTAGTTCACCAAGCACTTGGAGCAACCAAGTAGCCACCTGGCTTTACCGGGCACCAAAACTGAATGTGATGTCTGTTACACTAGGGCCGTGGCTCTCATCCAGGGGTGGGGGTGATCCTGTCCCCACCCAGGGGGACATCTGTCAACGACTAGAGACATTTTTGGCTGTCATACTCCGGTGAACGATGCTCCTGGCATCTAGTGGGTGGAGATCAGGGATGCAGACCCATGGTGGGTACAAATGTATTGGAGGCAGCTTTCATGTCCCATGTGTCGGCGCAAAGGTTAAGAATACCTGCTCTGCACAGAGCTGCTCTCCCCAGGGCACGCGGCAATGCCACTCACTACCTTCCTCTCCTAGAGTCGTGGTCAAAGTGGAATCACCATCCGCACCGACTGGCAATTCTCTTTGGCATCTTTAACCTGACGCTTCTCTCTATGGGAGAGGAATGAATCCAGCCAATTATCTCGGTGATTCCCAGAAGGGAAGGCTTGGGACCAATAATTATGGGTCCTGCCTGACTGTCGCCTTGCCTAATTTATCATTCCCGGTTTGCCAACAGCCTGTACAGGAGCGCTGAGGCCGGAGGTGAGGAGTGGGCATCGGGAGGCACAGGAGAGGGTGACCCTAGGCTGAGCACTGGCCAGTTGCTTCCCTGGCCTCTCCTCAGAGCGGCAGCAGTGGGGGTGGGGGGGATGGTGACTGGCACCCCACCTCCATTCCTCAGCTTATCTTCCTGTGCATCCCTCTCCCCAGGGCAGGGCCTCCTGTCCCCTGTCTACCTACTCTCTTCTCACAGCTGCCCGGGTTTTGCTAAACCAAAACTGCTCTCATATTTCATCCAGTTCAGAAGACAGAGCTGCCCAGTACAGAGAATAGCGTCTGAACATTCACCCATACCCTGCATCATTCTTCAGACCACAGAACTTAACTCTCTGGCTTTCTGAAGTGCTTATATCTAGTTATCTGCTTAGTTAAGCAACAAAGAGCCCCAAACCCTACTGTCTCCTCCCCACCCCCCAATCTGAAGGAACCTGTCTGGCTAGCCAGAGGAGACTGAGCCTTGGAGTACCAAGTTAGGTCACAGGGTTGCCAAGATTACCCTAAAAAAGTGAGGTGAGGGAGGCCATTGCCTGCAGAGGAAGGGAACGCCCTCCTTAGCTCAGAAGAGACTAGTCGGCAGGCGACCCTGAGCCCTGCGGACCAGAAGGATGGTGTTCCTAAGCTCCCAGGTCTGGAAGGCTTTGACAGCCATAACGGAGGATGTGGGCTTTAATCAGGCAGGAACCGAGGCCCGGCGTGTTCCTATTTTAGTCAGTGGGGACAGCGGGCAAGGAAACCCACATTCACAGCAGAGGGGGAGTCAGATCACCACGACTCAGTTTCACAGCTCGAGCCACGTGGCTTCTCTGGAGTCAGGTGTAAGGAAGGCTTCAAGGTTAAGTACAGCCTTTTGCTCTCTGTTCCCCAAATGCAGTGTACTGGGTGGGGGTGGGGGGGCAGAGAAATGGAGGGCTGGGGTGCTAGGCAGGGCACCATGAACCCTGCCTGTAAAGACTTATCATCATATGACAACAGAGCACAGGAATGAGATAAGGCTGCAATTTCAGTCCCTGCACATGGCATGCTTCTATCAAATCAGAGTTGTTAGCTTTTTCCCCCAGGGCTCTCAACCAGGGTGGTGTGGTGCCTCGGGGGTACTTGGGCATGGCCTCTGAAGAGTTCCCCGTTTCTTGGAAATGTGAAAGCTTGGGGAGGGACCTGCTGAGGCATCTCATGGAGCAGCTGGGGACCCAAAGGGAAACAATTGTTTAAACTCAATAGAACTGAGGTTAGCAGAGCCCAGTCCGGCAGGGAGACAGACTGTAATCAAGTATTACTTGTATTACTGATTTGATATCTACAATCATTTTCCTCTCTTTACCTTGCAAATGGCTCTACAAGGTGAGCTACAAGTGATTGGTTAAGGGGACAGATGGGTGAGGGCAGAGAAGTCGTTCAAGAGGAGTCTCCAGGGATCCCAAATGGCTTAGACAGATTTGGAAAGCGTCTTCCATCCCATGCCAGCATCATCTTACGCCTGAACAGAGCACTGTTGACCCTGTGGTCACCACCTTGATGAACGCAGACCACAGCTCAGCCTACAGAGAAGCAGGAAGAGGCTCTTGCTCCTCAGCGCCCACCTCCTCCCACTGCAGGTTCCTCGCCAACAACCATGGGTCAGAACACACTGGAAAAGGCAGGACTCCAAACCCTAGTCTTTCCTGGACTTAACTGTAAATGGAAAAAAATCACGATTCTTCCCTCAAAGGGATGGCAGGCAGTTCGTTTATTCTGGAGCTACGTATGAATGACCATGACCTGAGAACATAGATTCTGGTTGCCCTAAACTGTGGTAACAGTTTCTTGAGGTTTTATAATCACAGAAGAAAGTCATAAATCAAGACACTCTTCAAATACATTGGTGGAAACATCGGGCAGGCAGGTTACAGCAAACAGGGAGATTTCTGTTACAGAAAAGAGATACTATCTAATGACATTCCTAACCTTCTGGTTGGTGGAAACAGGGTCTGGCGGGACATTCCAGAGGATTTACCTAATCGTCGCAAGGATGTTAAGTCTCCTACAGAGATGGATGCTAGATGGTTATTAAGAGGCCTAAAGATGGGCTCAAGGTAATCTGGCTCTGGACTGGCAACATTCCAGACCTCCCCACATCACTGGGGTTCTTATCAGTCAATCAGCTCTGCTCCAGGAACTTCTCACAACATTAAAGGCATCCATGTCATAAAAGGCAAAGACAAACTGAAAAGCTGGTAAATTTGGACCCCCATCAAAATTCAAAATGTCTGCTGCTCTACAAAAGAATCCCATAAAGGGGCTGGAGGGATGGCTCAGTTGGCAAGTTGCTTGCTGTGGCAGTGTGAGATGCCGAGTTTGACCCCCAGCATCCACATAAAATTGTGGCACAATGGTGGATGCTTGCAATCCCTGTGCTGGGAAGGTGGAGACAGATTCCCAGGGCATCATGGTCAGCCAGCTTAGCCTAGTTCCTAATCCTGGTGAGAGACTCTGTCTCGAAGGGATCCTAAAGTACAGAGCCCAAGCCTGACCTCCGGCTTCCATCCTGTATGTGCGCATGCACAGTAAAGAAACGAAAAGGAAAAGCTACTTACCACATGAAACTGGCACACTCTGAGCAAAGAAGGGTATGTGGACTAACTAAACACACCAATGTCAATGTGCTGGTTGTTATGTGGCTCTGTTCTTATACAAGGGTCACCCACCAGGTACATGGTAATATTCTTGAGGTAGCCACCAAAACTGCCTTACACCACTTTACAAGTCCATCACTACAAGATGATCTCTTTAAAAGTCTCGGCAAAGCTACATGATCACCCATCCTGATCTTTTACTTCAGCTGCAAAATACTCAGAAATGAGTCCCAAAAACATGAAGGAAGTTGAAGCTGCTTTCTTGATTTATTTCTTTATTTATATACTTTTTTTCATATGGGCGTGACTCCAAGGTCTGAGATGCTATCAAACCTGCCTCAGGAAAGCTGACCTTGTCCTCTTGGGGTGGCAGTGTAGCCCCTTGCAGTTCCGTGAGCAGCTCTGGGGACAGAGTTGAAAATGACTGACGGGCACCCGGTTGGGCGTCAGGTTCTGGCAAGTTCCCGGGTGTTCTTCCTAGGCTGCCAAGCTCATGAATAACAAGTGTTTTCTTACCAGCCTGAAGCTGAAAAAGGGCAAGATTAGACCCAGGCAATTTTTTTTAAAAAAAGTTCTTGTGTGGCACAGCCAGACGAGCCCCATCTCAGCAGTCAAGAGATTTCATGGCAAGGAGACAATCTTAAGCTGACTCTCAGCACAGTTCTGTCTGCTTAGTCGGATGCCATAATGCGTCGCAAAAAGGCTTGATGATTACTCAAAGAGACCACTTGTAAATAATCCAGAACGATGAGGGGAAAGCCTTTTAGGGTGACCCCAGCAGAAAAGGTCCAGGAGAAAAAGCTTAAGTGTTTGCCAAGAGGACCCTAAAAATGTGGTGTGCCTTTATATATAAGTTCTCTTAGCAGTTTTCATGGAAATTCTAGAACAGGAGGGAAAAAGCACCAATTACCCCCAATCTGCTCTTTGTCAAACCTCCAACCAGTGACATCACCTACCGCCCATCCAAGAATCTGAGCCAAAAGTCTGGGAACGATCCTTTCTCTTACTGCATTTGAGCTATCAAGTTCTCTCATTCTCTCTCCCAGCAACATCTTCAATGGTCTACTTTCTCCACCCACCTTGTTCCCAGTCCAAGACATGAACCTCTCTGGAAGAGAGACTGGAGGTTTCCAATGCCCAGCTCACCACCTGCGCTGTGCCATGGCCGTGCCGAGACAGAAGAAGGCTGACTGGGATCTTTAGCACAAGACCCGAGTTCAAACCCTCCAACGGCCTCCCAGTGCTCTTGCAAAGAAATGCAAGACCGTCCCACACCCCATAAGTAGATGCCTCCAGAATCTGGCCTCTTTCTTCGGATACATTGAACCTGCCACGTTCTTGGCAGGCTTTGACTCCACACTGAAGCACCTACATGGCACGTTTGTCCTTTTTCTTTCTCTGTTTTTCTTGGAAGCCTGTCATCCTGTCTGTTACTGTACCCCAGCACCCAAGATGTCACAGAAATACTGAGGTGCTTGACATACAAACAAGACATTAATGAAAAAGCTAGGCCTTCAAAGACCAACTTAATTCACCTGGTACACTATGGCCAATGTCAGAAGGTGCTGTCTTGTAAGCAGGTTATGATCTTCAAGTATTTGGTACTCTTCATGTGCTGAGCTAGATACCTTTGGAGTAGGTATCTGTGTATTCTAGACTGTTCAGCAGTATCCCTGCAATTTATTCAAGAGATGTTTGTAGCATCTCACATCTAGTTGTGCCAACCACACATGTTGAGACATTGACATTGTTCCTGTGAATAGAGGAAAGATTGACCCTGATTGGTAACCACTATGTATGACAAAAGTTGGAAATTGACAATTAGCATTCTCATTCTGCCTATGAAATGCTTAATTAATCTATATTCTTTGTTTGAATCAAAAAATGATAGATTTCGGGGCTGGAGAGGTGGCTCAGGGGTTAAGCCTCTGCCTTGCAGGCAGAAGGTCCTGAGTTCGGATCCTAGACCCCACGTATAGACGCCAGGCAGAAGCGAGGGTGGCCTGCGTTTCTGGTCCTGGTAGGGTGGAGCCCGTGAACCCCGGGGCAGAGTAAACAAGGAGGAGGTGGAGGCGTCCATGGTGGTTCCTGAATTCGTCCGTGGTTCTACACACACATACATATATACACACACATACATACACACACGCGCACACATGCATACACACGCACAATTGAATAAATAATAAATAAAAAATTAAAAAAAAGAACTCTTAATTGTTAAAAAAATATATATAGATTTCAATACGGTGTTACCTAACCACTATTTTCAACATCACTGCAATAGGAACACTGATTCCAGATCCCCAGTCATGCTTGTGAACAACCACACAAGAAAGAGCTGGTTCACTCTGAATGTCTCGACATGCATGCTTCATCCATGTCCCAGGCGCAAAACATGAGGAGTTAGAGCAGAGTCAGGGAGGAGGCCGGGCTCCTTCTATCCCAACTGAATTTTAATCTGTGATTGGCTCATAGAAATGGGAGAAACTGGATAGCATTTCAGTCTGGGGTCCTTGCTCACAATGAAGCATAGATTGACTTCACAGTTAACCATTCTCCTTCCTTTCTATGGCAGGGCCAAAATCTAGGAAGGCAACATGAAGGACTAAGTCTGTTCTGACCTAAATAACCCACTGCCCAGCTCTAACTACCATGCTTAACAGATTAAGCTCAGGACACCTCTTCAGGAAAGCAAAATGACTTCCTGGTTTTACCTGCCACACTGCAACAATATTTTCAATTATGGGTTAAACTGCAAATGCCCCACGAGTTATTTAAATAAATCTCCCATGGATGAAATAGTCAATTGTGTTCTCTATGCAATTCCCAGCTGTAAAAATAAAGCCATACTGAAGGTGTTTTTTTTCCTCCTTGCAGCTAATTGAAAATACTGCACATATAATGCATGATTTAAAGCACCCAGGAGAAATTTCAATTTGCATTCCCTATTTTAAATGTACAATCAAATGCTGTCTTCAAGTGCTCTACACATTTAATTCAATATTGCTTGCCTGAAGCCCTAGACACTCCTAAATTTTAGTATTGAGAATGGATGATTGGAGGTTTTCATTGCTCCAAGTGACTTTTAAAACAATAGCTTTAATAGGGCTCCTTTTCTGGAAAAAACAAACATTCCACAGACTTGACTGGTTTGAACCTTTAAGGCCTGGAGGAAAAACTCAAAATGGCAGCAAGATGCCAGCTAAGTGGAAGGTGCTGTGAATAAAAATACTTTCACCCAAAAGGCAAAACTGGGGTCCCATGTATGCCCAGACTTGCCCTAGAGCAAGACAGACCCCACTAGATATTCCGACCAAAGTACTGACCTATGAGATGAAGAGGGGCTACGGTGCCCAGAGCCCGGAATTCTGGAAAGAGGGTATTGGAACATGCATGACCTTCCACTTCTAACAGTGCTTTAAAGGTTGCAAAGTAAGGCTGGAGATATGACTTAGGGGCTAAGCAGAAAGTCCCTAGTTTGGATCCCAGATCCCAGGTAAAAATGCAAGGCAGCTTTGGAAGGCAGAGCCTGGGAAACTGCAGAGCAAAAGCAAAGAGAAGGTAGACACCATCCAGGGTTGATTCTTGAAGTCACCCTTGGACCTCCAGAGGCACACACAATGCCCTCTGATGATAAACAGACAGACAAATACACACACACATATGTGCACGCACACGACGGGCGGGGGGGGGGGATTGCAAAGTAGCCTATGCATTTCCTGAGTCTGGGAAACAGTTCCTGGGGTCCTGCACAAAGAAGGAATATGCAATGGTAGAGATCACGAAGGGAAAGCAGAGTCAAACTTAGCAACTCTTAGCTGCGTCTCTGGGAGATCACCTGCCCCCTGCTTTAAAAGAGATAATCAGGCATGCTAGCTGCTGACATTCCTTCCCAGACGGGCAGATGGGAAGGGCCACTGGATCCTCACCTGGGATTCCAGTTGTTCCCTCATGCAACTCTCAACTATCTGTATACAATTCTGCCTTAACTGACCTTGAGTTCTTGGATGTGGCTACAGTGCACAGGCTGGGGGAGTTAACTGAAAGCAGGTTACCCATGTGGCCGTAGTAAAGCCATCATCCAGGACAGGGCAAGACTTGGGGTAACACTCCTGTAAGTAAACCCCACTGATGTGCTGTAAGCAAGTCCAATAAACACACTAGTGCTTCCTCCAAACTGACCTTTGGGGGGACCCTACTTCGTTTGGTGTTGGGCCTCAATAAGGAGGTGGCACACATAGCTTACATCATCCCCAGGAAGGAATTATTGCAACAGGTGTGCACTGTTAACTTTCATCGTTGGTCTACAAAATAAATGAGACTTGAAATAATGAATGAGCTTAGACTAGAAATTTCAACAACTTGTTTCCAAGGATGATCTGCAGTTATGGACTAGAGGGGACGTAGTGTTTTAACTGTTGATATGCTAACTCCTTATGGCAACCCACTGGAATTCTCTACAGGCCTTATGGAACTACTTGGGGTTTAAAAGATTATTTATGGAGGAAAAAGGGAGGGGTGTCTGGGAGAGAGAGAGATGGAACACATATGCAATGTCATGCATGGTGCATGGATGGAGATCAGAACACAACTTGCAGAAGCCAGGTGTCTCCTTCCACTATGGGGGTTTTGGAAGATCAAACTCAGGTCTCCAGGCCGTGAGCAGGCACCTTGTCTGCTGAGCTATCTGGGGTTGACCCCAACTTTGGGTTTTTGATTCTAGACTTGAGTTATCAACTTGTCTTCACACAGTTCTTGCCATTCAACCTTTCCATACCAAGAGCACCCCATGAAGATTTTGTCTTGCAAAATTTTGCTTTACAAGTCAGCCCCATCAACTTTCCTGCAAGTAGTCACAAAATCTAAATAATTGCTGGAAGCTTAGACACCCTCTGAAGTGATAGGAAGCATGGTCTCGAATCTGACATCTGCCTTTGCCCTTTGATTTGGCTTTGATTTGAGGGACAAAGTAAGGAGACCCTGTAGCCTTGACTGGTCTTGCCTAATCGGGCTGGCTTCCAATCTGTGGTAACCCCCCTGCCTCTGCCTTCTGCATGCTGGGATTACGGGCACATACCATCATGCCTGGCAAAGACTAATATAATATGTGGATGTGATAATGGACCAAAGGACGCTGTTATAATTCACCCTTTTCTTATGAGGTCAGTAACTTGCATCAACGTTAGCTGTCCTGAAAAACTCAAAGCTTTTATTCCATGTTTCAAGCTGTGACTTCCAAGGGAAGCATCATCTAAAAGCAGCTGCCTTTGTTGACATCATACAAAGAAAACGCAACAGCATTCAGTCATTCATCATAGTATTTTTCCTCTCCCTCTGGCACCAGAGAGTATTTATTGTCTTTCCCTAGTGCAAATGCAGGGAACTTGAGAGAATACCTGACTAGTAAAACGGAACCCGAGGAAGGCGGAAGGAAGAGGCCCATGTAAACCAGCTTCCTAAGACAACCATGCTCCCAAGTAGGTTCAGAACTCAAAGAAAAAGTTCAGGGGAAACAGCCAGACATTTTCCCCATCTTCTCTCGAAGTGTATGAAAGATATCACATTGACAATTCTCCCTACAACATCCAAAGCTAAGGCACAAGGACTAAGACTTCTGGAAGTCTTTCCCCCCCTCTCCCCCTTCACTGAACTCAGGAATCTTTAGGGTGTGGAGGAAGCTGAGCTGCTTGTGCTAATGCATATTTCATGGGAGAAAGAGCATCTCCCCAGCTTCTCCTGATAGTGATGTGACGTTCACTAAGGATGCAGCTAATGAGTCACTTCACTGGGGATTTATAAAGTTCCTGCCACGTGCCTGACCTTGTGGACATGTCATCTCACATGAAAGAGGCTGAATAGCATGCCCACTTCACAGTGGGAAAGGTCTTCCATGCCCTACGATGGCACCCGGGGCTGTTGGGATGACATTCCGGAGTATGGCCTTGGCTTTTCCTCCAAGATGGTTCCTCCGTACCCTGTTCCCCACTGTTAGCGAGTCCTTCCTGCAGATGTACCAGGCCTCTAATAGCCTTCCCCCAAGCATGCCTGACCATAATGCATATTTCAGCCAATCTAACTCCACCTCTTCTCCTTCCCTGCTGCCCCCACAAGTTTGGGTCAACCAGACTAAACACACTTTATGACTAAGACATACAATCACATATGTGACAAACTAGAAACAGCATGCTTCTTTCCACCCCCGCCATCAATGAAGCAATTGTTTTTGGCCTTTCCTCAGGCATCCTCAAATACCTGCTATGACTTCTTTCTAGAGTCCCCAGCATGTCCTTATATCCATGTTACAAGCAGCAGACACTGGCCCTGACCAATAGACACTGACCCAGGGTTTTAAGAAGTTCTTTGGGGTACAGCAGGCTAATTGCCCTCAGAAGCAAAAATATATTCACGATCCCCATGGCAGATTATTGACTGTGTTGCTTTAAAGTTACTTTAGAGCTGGAGAGATGGCTCAGGGGTTAAGACTCTACCTCGAAAGCAGAAGGACCTGAGTTTGGGTCCCAGGTTCCATGTAAAAAACACCAGGCAGAAATGGCAGTGGCCTGAACTTCTGGCCCTGGTGGGCAGAGTCTAGGAAATCCCAGAGGGGGAGAAAAAAGGGATAGAAGCAATCCAGGATGCTTCCTGTAGTCCTTGGTCCTCCACAGGGACACATAGTGCCCTCTGATATACACATACACACATTAATAATAATAATTTAAAAAGTGACCTTTAGTACTGACAGAGAAGGCAGCGCCTCATCTTCCTGGACCCAGAGCTGGAAGATCCTGGCCTATGCTACAGAAGAGTGAACTGAACACTGAATGGTACTTAGGAAACCAGGATAAACAATATGGGCTGTTCTCAGGACTGGCCCATGGGAACTGCTCACATGCATCCATGATCTTTCTACTACCGATGCTAACTAGTGATGCTGACAAGTGCTGGCTAGGTACAATGAGCCACAACTTACCAGAAGGCTGGTTTCCCATTGCCATGCTCACTCTGGGCTTACTTGTTACAGCAGCTAGCATTACCTTCACCAACTCAACATTCAATTACTTGGGCAATTTTGGTACTATCATTGCAGGAAAAATCCTTAGACCTGTATTCAGTGCCTCTCTCTCCTTTAAAAAATTAACCCTTTTTATTCATTCAGCTTCAACGTAGACGCACCAGTGCTGATCAATGGAATGTCAAGCTGCTGCGTCGGCCCTATCTATCCTCAACAAGCTGCTCGTGAGTTTCATCCCTCTAGCCTCTGTGAACTCCGACTAACGAACTTACCGGGTCCTCTGGGCGTGGAGGTTTTGGAAGGACCCTATTAGAGACTCCCTTTCTCTATAGACATTTTAGAGAAATTTTTCATTTCATATTCAGGCACAGAGGCTTCAAGCTAGGACATTGCTTTTCAGAGAAGTTGGACACTGTCATGCCTTTTGATGACCTGGCAAAGTATCGCTCAGGTATAATTTGCAGCCTGCACACCTGGCCAGGACGCAGGCCTGCATGTGCCCACTCTTACAATCATGCACAGTGAATGGAAGGAAAAGCTTCCTGTGAGTAATGTTGTACCTTTCTCCAAAGCTTTCCATGATTTTCTTTTCTTTTTGGTGTGTGTGTAGAGGCCACTTGAGTGTTTGTCTTTCAAGGCCCAAGAGTGACATCAAGAATCTTGGGTGTTGTTATTGCTTTGCCCTGGGGTTTCCCAAGCTCTGCCTTCCAGGGCCCAAATTGCAGACTATTGTCATATGTGCCTGACATTTTACTGTGGAATCGGGGATACAAACTGAGGTTCTTTTGCTTGTAGGTCAGAGGCTTTAACTCCTGAGCTATTTCTCCAGTCCATCTTTATTATTATTATTATTGTTATTGCTATTGATTTATGTAATTGTTATTTATTTTTAAATTACATTAACTATGAGTTTATGTGTTTTCATCATCCACTAGCTTTCATCTTTTTGATGTGGAATAATTTTTCCTCTGTGAAAGAGCTGTCTGCTAGAATTCAGCCCACAGAGAACCAAACAAAACAATTTTGGCTGATACAAATCAATAAAGACCAATTCTATGAAGTTTAGGGCAAAAGGACTTTATAGAAAAAAAAAAGAAAGAGAAATGAAGACTGGATTTCCAACAAGGAGTAGCAGAACACTCACATTTACCAGCTGCGTGCCAGCACTTCACTTGTGCACAGACTTACAAAGAGCCTTCAAGCCATTTACGTCACTTCTCTGTGTGACTGGCTCTGCATTACACCACAGAACCTTCTAGTCACCTACTTGAAAACTGAAGGGTACTTAGCACTCTACTATGCCCTTGTGTCGCAGAGAAGGAGAAGCACTTGCTTACCTATGCTCCTCAATCTGGTGGGACTTCTGGGGTCCCCATCTATAGACCACCCTAGACCACAATCCTCTCCAGACCTCTTGGAGGACAGAGCAAGGTCCTGTGCCTTCCCAGCCCGTGGCCTGCATGACCATTGGTGGCGTCTCTGGTCCTCGGGGTCACAGAATGCTCTCTTGGAACAGGAGGGAGACAATTCGCATGCAGCCTTTCTCAGCTGTTCAGTCCACACCTGTCATAGTTTGCCTGCACGATCTCTGTAAGTTCACAACCAAAGAATTTAGGGAAACACGGGGTTTTTGTTCTTTCTTATGAGCCTGATTATAGCTTTCAGGCCAGCTTGCCGTGAGCGCTCAAAACAACAAAGAGTCGAGCAAACTGGCCACACCAGATCTGCAAGGTTGCTGAGGGGAGGGACAAACCTCCTTCATCTTCTCCACCTGCCCAGGGAATGCCTCCATCCACTGTTGGCTGGGTTTTCCTGCATTCGATACTCTCCTGAAGGCTTGCTTAAGGTTTGCCTTCCCTCTGCACAGATGTGGCCGTGCCAGAGCTCAGCCTGCAATTGTCAAGTTGATGCTTGTATCCAACTAGCGCAACACCGAACACTACCAGCTTGACCTGCCAAACACTTCATTCATGTCAATCATTTTGACAGCTAATTATTGACCCAGTAGAGGGCTAGTGGCAGGGTAGGGGTGATCGGTTTAGTAGACTCCAAGTGAAGAATGCTTGTCATTGTGGTGCATGCTAATTAAAACCAACGTAAGATAACTTCATTGTTGCATGCGTGTGCACATGCATATACATGCACGAGTACCAGAAGACACTTGACTGTGTATGCCTGTAGAAACCCAAGGGTGACTTTGGGGATCACCCTGGATTGCTGTACCTCCTTTTTGCTTTGCTCTGGGGTTTCCCAGGCTCTACTTTCCAGGGCTAAAAGGACAGGCCACCACTGTTTCTGCCTGATATTTTTACATGGGATCTAAGACCCAAGCTCAAGTCTTTTGCTGGGGAGATAGAATGGCTTCTAACTCCTCTGCACAGCTCTCCCTGGTTACCTCCCCTCCCCTGCTGTGAGAAAACTACTCTTCTCTACTCCACAAATTGATAAAGGATCACAGACTCACAGACATGTCTTCTTTTAAGACCCTTCACAGCACATCTGTTCCATACACACATCCGTCCTTACCTATTGTACTCCAAGCACCTATTACAAAGCAAATGCTCAAAATCTAGCTCCTAAACAGAACATCGCCCAGATGGAGCTGCCACCTTCCATTCCTGGAAGTCATGATAGGGACAGACACATCAAACCTTGCAGAATCTCATATGTTCTCAAGAAAGAATCTTCTAGATCATAGTCGTAGATGTCGAAAAGAGGAGATACGAGATGGCCATATGGTTCTAGGGGACAGGTGGGAAGAGCCCCCAAGTAAAGGGGCTCATCAAGGGTGGGAAACAGGTCACAGAGGTTGTTGTGAAACCACATTGTCACATGAAGAGTTCTGCCACAGCCCAGACCCTTGGCGCGTGGTTTAGGTCACTGCGCTTCCTAGTTCCAGGAGAAACAGGACAAACACTATTTGCAAAGAGGGCAAATCCTTATCATCTGCATCTGAGGAAATGGAGCACAGAGAGGTAAGCATTTGGCCTTAGGCTACACAGCCACACTACCTAAGGTCACTAGATACCCCACCCCCAATCCATCCTGTCCAGCCATGCCCTGACCTTGGATCCATGGGGCCTGAATCCTTTCGCAGCCTCGCCACAGCCACATTGTTCAGCCTCTGTACTAGCTTATTTTTTCTGTAAGTGGCTTTTTGTTATGTGTCTGTATACGTGCATTTGAAGTTAAATAGGTGTACGTCAACTTACAACTGCCCGCTGAGCTTTGGGCACATCTGTGAAGACCTGATAGTTAAGGCAAGCCTTGGGCAAGTCTACTCTACCGGAGACTATCTGAGTGATGTGGAGAGCTGGGACCGTTCCCTGGGCAGGTAAATAAGATGAGATCTGGTGCAGTGAGTTCAGCACACTTTGGAATGACGTGCTGTCTGGCAAGTGAAGAAGTTTGCTCTTCTCTCAGCAACCCTGTAGATACTGTGGTCAGTTCCCTTAGCTCCTGGCTCTGGTGTAATTCTTCTGCCAAGCTGGATTAAGAACTGTTAACTGGATAATCATAAGTAAAATAAACAAGCAAGCAAACAAACAAATAAAGTCCTCTGGGCTTACCATAAGCTATTTGGTCATGAATGTATTGGCAACATGTAAGACGAACTACAATACCAGATAAACACCCAATCACTCTTCATGTGGTTTTTTGAGACAAGTCATTCACTGAACATGGAGCTATTTCAGGGACCCAACTCTAGGATCTCCCTGTCTCTGCTTCCTCAGCACTCGGCTTACAGGCATGTTGTGCCCTCAAAATTTTTTATGTGGGTTCTCGGAAAATGAACTCAGGTCCTTGTGCTTGTAAGGCAAGCATTTGTCAATTGAATTGTGTCCCCAACCCTAGCCTTGGTCGCTGAGGACAAACAGCGTTTCAAACAGAAGAATCTCACCGTGAGAACACAGTCTTGGAGTTCATTCCATCACTGGGCACCTATGCAGGTTGCTCCACACATCTGAGTCTCAAGTTTCTCACTAGGATCTTATTACTGTAAGGGTTTCGAGGACTCGACCATGTAAGATATGAGACTTATGTAACAGAACTGGACACTCTGATTGTTGCCATTTTTCTGCATTGTTGCCAATAAATTTACAACCAAATGGCTTACGGGAACAAGGAGTTTTATTCTGGCTTCAGGTTGTCCGGTTACAGTTCCTTGTCCAGCTTGTCAGGAGAGTCCATATCAACACCAAGGCCCAAGTCCATACATCCACAGGACTGCTGATGGAGAGACAATTCTTACTTGCCAGACCAGCATATTTGGCCAAGTATACCAAAGTACCAAGTATACCAAAGTCTTAGCCACCTGCTGAGACAAGTCACACCCACCACAGGTTGGGCTATGCTACTCCATCAATCAGACAATCTCCTGCAGACTTGATTTGACTTAACTCAGCCATCAATTCTTTACAAATGTGCCCAGAGCTCAAACCCTCAACCATCAAGTTAACACCTGTGTCTAACTGTAACATTCATGGTCCACAAATTTTCATTTCCTTCTCCTTGAAGCATTTTTTTGGGGGGCTCAACTGTGCCAGGAGGAGAAGAAGGAATTCAGAAGGGTGAGCCAGACTGTGGGGTCTCATAAGACAGACAAGACATACAATTGGAATACAAGGCATTGAGTCTTCTGAAAGCATAATAGGTTTATTATGGATACTTCAGCATCTCCAGCCATTCCTCTCAATTGCTATTCAAACCTTCATGTTATTAAGAAATTGACATAGTTTTTGGCTGAAGATATAAGTCTGCAAATAAATTAATTGTAAAACAAAAAATTTAGAACTCTAGGAAAAAAAAACAAACCACTCTTTCTAATTGAGCCATCGCACAATCTCCCCAGCATGTCCCATCTCACTGTCAGAGTGACAATTCAGTTGTAGGCACATGTTCCCAGAGTGTTGTATGAAGTCATCCTCTTATTCCTCCACTCTGGGAATATTTACAAAAGTTAATCAAAATATCCTTAGAACTTTTGTGTATTGAGACAATCAAATCGTAATTAAATGGCTGTGTATTCTGAATAGATCTAGCATGGGTTGAAAATGGTCATTTCTGTATATCTGGATATTATCCAATGTACATCAGTGACTTTTCCAGCCTGCGGAAATCAAGGATGAAAAAGAGAAGTTTCTGGATGCTACACATGCAACTGCTAACTTACTAAACAAAAATACACCCTTCTCTCTCTCTGTGTGTGTGTGTGTGTGTGTGTGTGTGTGTGTGTGTACGTGTGTGTGTGTATGCATGCCTGTGGAGGCCCCAGAGTAACTTTGGGAATCATCCTGAATTGCTCTACCTCATTACTGTGCTCTGTGGTTTCCTAGGCTCCACCTTTCAGGGCCACCATTTTCACCTCATATTTTTACATGGGATCTGGGATCCAAAATCAGGTCCTTCTGCTTGCAAGCAAAGGCTTAAGCTCCCGCCCCACATTTACTTACTCTCAGCAACTAAGTCAGGAGAAGGAAGCCCCAGCTTGAGAGGGCTGCACGAGGTGCCCCTAAAGGAACTCTTACTAACAGGGCTTGGCTCACAAGTGCAAGCACAAGGTCAGAAGGACAGTGTTTCAAGCAGCGGCCATGCTGTGATTGCTGCCTGGATACGAGGAGCCCTTAGCATTCAGGAAGGACAGACAGTAAATCGGGCAAGACTTCTCACTAAAGGACACAGGATGTGTGTGGGAGGGGGTCCTAAGGAGAAAGTGTGCAAGTCCACTGAGCCATGCATCCACCACATCAAAGGCACAATGGAAACAGAAACCCCAGGAAAATCAATAATAATCTATATCACTCTGACAAATATAGCCCAGCACCATGCCACATGGCCACCTAATGTCTGCACTGTTCTTACAACTGTGTAAAACAACCAAGATTCACTTTCTCCTCTGTCCTCACAACCCTCAAGGTGGGAGGTGGGGGTGGGGAATGGGGTAGGAGGAGCTTCCACACTGAACTCACAGAAATGGCTAGAGCTTGAGAGGGCTTAGAAAAGGCTAGAAACTTGGCTCTCTGTTCCTGCTCACAATTAACAGGATCTACATTCAAGCAAAAGCCTGGGGGCTCCCAATCTGGGGAAGGAAGAGCAGGTGATGGAACCTCTGCCATGACACGTACAGGTGATATGTTCTTAATAAAATTATAAACTTGATGAAAAAAGGAAAATCCCAAAGAGTTGAATTTGAAAACCATGGCATGCTTGTTCTTTGGTTTTGCAGTTTTATGGAGCCTAAATTAGTCAATCGTCTCAAATGCACTACTCTATTTTCTCCAACCAAGGTTAGGAATAATTTTAGATACCAGTTATGGGGAAGGGGGCAGCACACGTGTAAGAAACAAACTAGGAGGTCAAAAGACATAAAACTGTGAGTTCAAACAACTTAAGCGTATTGAGCACTTTTCCTACCTCATGAGTGCCGGCTGTTCGGAAGGGAAGACAGTGGTTTGGAAGGAACTGTGTGACCTGTAGGAATTTCTTTCTGAGAAGGGATGCATACTTCTGGGATGTAAATCCCCCAGATCCACCCAATGCGCTCACAGATCACACACTTACAGACCAGATCTATGCTCTGTCACGGACACACGCAGGCTGTAGGTCTGTGGATACCATAACTTTTCCAAGCTCTTCTTTCCCCAACTGTAGGAGCAAAGACTTCAACAGCAGCAAGAAGCAGGCGGCAGGTTTAGCAATACTACGCAGTGTCTCTGGCAACTGAAAAGTGGCAGTTGGGTAACTTGCCAGCCTATCACCCTTCTGTCAATACTCTTTCTCCTCCTAGTCAGAGCACTAAACATGTGACTCACACCTGACCAATCACAAGTTCCCCATTCTAACCACAGCATTGGTGCAGAAAAAGACATAAGACCAGAAGTAAGCCAATGAGATTTCCTCCTAGGGAATTTTTCTTTTTTTTCCCAACCAGACCTCTCCTCTTTCTCATAGGTTTTAGAGAGGTAAGCCTGGAGCTCCTTGCTTCATGGTAGCTAGGGAAGTGGAGCTAGTAGAGAAGTGTGGTCATTAGATAAGGAGGAAGAGGAGAGTGTCAATGAAACAATTCTCTGGTTCCAGAGAGCTTGAGGGCCAGACCCATATGGACCATGACTGAGCAGTGTGTAAGACCACATGGAACTCATGACTACTGCAGTTATTTGGTTTTTGGTTTTGCATTTGTCAGCAAAAGATAACTGGAATTAATCGTTGACAAAATAAATACAACAAAAATAACTTAGGTAGATGCTTATTCAAGGCATAAAGAGGGAAAAAATTGATGAAAAAGAAGCATCAATTGTTCCTGAGCATTCTACTAGAAGAGAGAGTTTTCATTTGGAGTCGACTTACTCATTTTCCCCCTTTTCCACATTTTTTGGGGGATGCTAGGAATTGAACCCAAGCCTTCTAGGGAAGTACTTTACCACTGAGCCACATCCCCCAGCTCTACCTTATTCTATGTGAGAGTGCTTTGCATTTGCATATCAACTCTGTCCCATACCCACACCCATTTCAAGATTTCACCTATAAGAATGGGTGGCTATTTCTTCCCCTAGTTTTATCTGTTGGCATTCCAGCAGGAATTGAAGGAAGAAGGATAGATGGATAGGTGACAAGGCCTTGGTGTGTTCTCAAGGGAAACTAACTATACCTCCCATGTTGTCATTTGGCAGCATGGGGGAGAGCAGAGCTAAAGGTGTGAAAGAAAATTCATTTAACAGAATTTACAGTCACTACAAGAAAACTCTTTCAGGCTTTTCATAAGATTTTTTTAAACATTAAAATCACTTCCACATTATCTTTCTCCTAAGAATTAGCTGATAAAAATAGAAAGGCACAGTGGATTCCAATTCTCAAATTATCTTCTGAAGGAAAAAGGATAAAGTCTGAGGTCAGACTGCAGCCTGGGTGTTCCTGATCTGATCTTAAACTAGGGTTAGCTATCCACCCCAACCTTGGGAGAAATTCAAGGCTAAAATGGAGGACATGTTTGTCAGAATACACCAACGGCATCACAGTCAGAAGCTTGCTCAGACTCAGTGATCATGCTAGGCAAGAAAGAATACAGGAGGCAGCCAGATTTCTCTGGATTGGTTTAGCTTTAGACCTAGAAATCGAAGAAATAAGGAAGGCAGAGAATCCTGACTAGGAAAATAGACTCTGTGGACTGGGTAAAAGGTACAGTTCTCAAAGATGTATGTTGCAGTTCGCCTGCATGGTTGCTGATAGAAATCACCATCAAATGGCTTAAGTGAACAAGTTTATTCTCTTATGATTGTCCAGTTACAGTTCTTAGTCTAGCTTGATAGGTGAGCTTACACCAACACCAGGTCCAAGGGAACTGGCCACACTATCTCTACATACGGGATGAGAAAAGGACAATCCTTACTTGCCAGACCAGCATGTGTCTGGCTAAGTATACAGAAGGATGCCAACTTCCTCAACCAGCTCTCTGTATTTTAGTCACCTGTCCAGGGCCTAGTCCCACCCGCCATGGACTGAGTCTGTTCCATCAACTGGTTCACTCTGGGCTTAACTCAACTGCCCATTCCTAGAGTTCGAAACCTCAGCCATCAAGTTGACACTTGTATCTAGCTATGCCAGTGTAATAAAACAGTACTAATTTCTGGGTGTTCTTGGATATAAAGCTAAGAAATAACCTAAGGTTGCAGCTTACTGTGTCTGAATCCATTTGACCTCTAAGGGTATTTTCTTCAAAACCAATGGTGATTTTTCAGATCTATTCATGAAGAAAGATGGGTTGGAAAGAGAAGATCAAAACACTGATAAATGGAAGACAGGTTCACAAAGAAGGTTCTAGCACAGTGGACCGAAGGCATGTAACAGTTTTATAAATGCAACCAAGTGGGACTGCAAAGTAAATCTTCCTCTTGGCCTCCAATGCTATTTCTAAGTTCTGAATGATGAAATAGACTTGAGAGAGAGAGAAAGAGAGGGGGGGGTTCATGGCATATAAGCACAGAATAATGCATTCAAGAAAAAACATCATCTAGACATGATATTTATGAGAACACTTGTCATAGTTAGGCACAGGTGTCAACTTGATAGTTGAGGGTTTGAACTCTGGGCACATTTATGGAGAATTAGTGGTTGAGTTAAGCCAGAGCAAACCTGCAGGAGATTGTCTAGCTGATGGGAAAGGCCCAGCCTATGGTGGGTGGGACTAGGCCCTGAACAGATGAATGAAATACTGAGAGCCAGTTGAGGAAATTGGTATCCTTGTGTATACTTGGCCAGACATGCTCTCTCAGCCATTATGTAGAGATGGTATGGCCAGTTTCCTTGGCCTTGGTGTTAGTGCATGCTCTCCCATCAAGCTGGACTACAGACTGTAACTGGACTATCAGTAAGAAAATAAATCCTTTGTTACCTTAAGCCATTTGATGGTCATTTATCAGCAACCATGCAGGCGAACTGCAACAACGCTGGATAAGAAAGGAAAGCCAAGGAGTTAAAGGTGTTCTTAAAATCTATGCAATATATAATAAGACACTTTGGAGGTCATTTATTTCAATAAGAGCCACTCCATATATGGAGGAAGAAAAAGTCCTAGATGACTAGACTGCTGGGGTCCAGCTCAGACCTCTCCAGCCTACTCTTCCCACTGAATTTGGCTGAAGACAGACAGTATGACAATAAAATAAATACCAAACAAGAAAAAAAAAATGTCACTACTACATCCCAAGTCACTGTCACTGAGACAAGGGAAATAAACTTTTTTTTACTTTGCACAAACCACAAAAAGGCAGCATGCAGCCCAGCCAGCGGACCCCTAGGGAGGACAGAACCAGGCTAAGAGAGGTCAGAGGAGCAGGAGGATCCAAGAGGACCCAGTACAGAGACAAGGAAGCCCCTCTGCACTGCTTGACTTTCTAAAGTTCCATCTTAAAAGATGTGGTTGCTCAGAAATTTTATAGTGTGAAAATGGGGGTGGGGAGTTGGCTCCACCCATAATGTTAATCTACATAAAATGAAGGGGTCAGCTGTGGTGGTGTGGCCAATCCTAGCGCTTGGGAGGCAGAATCAGGAGGGTTTCTGGGGCTCACTGGCCAGCCAGCCTGGCTCAAGCACGAGGACTGCTTCAAAAGGCACAAGGAACAATCCCTACGGTAGGCCTCGGGTCTGCAACGCATTCATGCACACATGTACTCATATGAATGTCCAGAAAGAGAGAGAGTGAGAGAAAGAAGAGAAAATGTACGAAAAGTACATATCAAATTCAGCAGTATGGCAACCACAGGTTGCTCTGGGAAAAGAATTCTCCTGGAAGCCTGAAGTATGAACCCTGTTCTTCACAAAGCATGGAGTAGACTTAGGGAAGATAAAAACAGTCTAGTTCACACATCTGTTAGATGCTGTTGGGTCTCACTCTATGACTGAAGCACAAGCACATCTCCAGAGCTTGGAATCTACCAGATAGAACCTGTGACTCGAACACATGGGCCACTGCCGCAGGTGTACACATGAGGTACCTTGCACATGGGCCACCAAGGACTGGAGGGTGACTGACAAGACTGGGTTCTGGAATAGGAGAAAAGCTGACCTGGGTTTGGGAAATGGAAAAAGGAACCAGATAGAGAACGTGGAACAAAAGCATCTCAGGCAGAGGCAGGGCAAAAAAGCAAAAGCAGAGATACTAGGTGTAGCTTCTGGTAGGTAGGCCTTACAGGAAGCCCATTGTGAGGGGGTTCCAAAGAGGGCAAGGCAGGGAGGTGAAAAGGAGTAGAAGATGGTGGAGGTGCCCACAGGTTGTCTTTACAGATGGCCACCAGCTGGGTGAACCCCCAGGGATGTGCTGAACACAGGCTCTAGTTGGGACCACCCACAGGCAGCTCTGGGTGACCTTGGGAACACACTGTAAGACTCAGTTCAGGGCCTCTATACTCAGTGTCCTCATTCCTGCCTGGGACATAAAGCTGACCCCACCCTGTCTCCTCCCGAGATAGAGAGAGGAGGCTTCCAGGAAGCAGGAGGGGGTGAGGTGCAAGGAAGCAGCAGAGGCTGCGGGCTGGACACAGAGTTCTGCCTAGCCGCAATCTAAGCCTTCTGAGAAGTCCAGGCAGCTCTGCATAAAGACCCGACCTGAGGGATGGCCAAGTCTAAATCAAGGATAAGACAGTGAATTTGTATCAGAAGAGGTGGAAGCAGATTCGGGTTGGGGACAGTGGCTGGAGGGAATCAAGCCAGTAATAATAGAGAAGACCTAACGGATAGGAGGCCAGATCCAGTAATAACTTAGAAGACAGAACGGAGAGAAGGGCAACTCCAGTAATAACTCAGAAGACAGAATGTATAGGAGACCAGGTGCAGGAAATCCTGGGCTAAGCCCTGGGGACTCTTGCTGCTGACTGTTGTTCACTGCACTGGCTTCAAAGCCCTGGAAGCAAAAAGCCACAGGTCCGGTAGAATCAGAAAGCAGCTGACCACCAGCCCAGACAGCTAGCAGCTTAGCATCTGCTGATCACACTGGCAAAGTAAGCCTCCTCATCCAGGTCTTCTGTCTTTCGGGAAAAGCTGTAAATCCAAGGCATCAACCAGATTTTTAAATATACATCCAGATAGATGTCTGCCAGATGAAAGTGGGCTCTGAATGCCGTTATGTCACCCCTAGGAACCCAGAGCAAGGGCAGGGGCAAGGGAGCAGAGAGTCAGCTATGGAATCTCACAGCACAGATAGAACTTAGTGACTTGCCAGAGGGGACAAGACAGAAACTTACATTACTGAGGGCTCCTGACTGTACAGCCATTGGCGGGGAGGGGAGAGGGCCTTATTTTGACCTACGATGGGTTGGGCATAAAAAGAATAAACTCAGTTTCAGAACTCTACACTGTAGGTAAGTGGTTGGAATGCAGGAGATTGCTCTTAGCTCAGATATCCACCTGCAACTCACTCGCACTGGTGACAGGGGAAAGCGTGGGAAAATGCTTCAGCCAAAGACTCTCCAGAGAGCAGAAGAGTGAAATGCAACAGGAAGACATGAAAGCACCAGGTCATGTGCCACGGAGGCCAGCTGGGCATCCAGGAGATGGTTCGTGCAGAAAATCCTGGCGACCTCTGCTCTGGGGAGACGCCAGACAGCCTGCAAAGGCTAAGAACTAAGGAACAGAGGAACCCAGGAGCTGGAAACTAGGTCAAGAAGCCTGGAGCACCGCGGTGGTCATGAGCAGTGAGGTGGGCATGCGGGAACAAGGGAGGTTAGGGCATTTTTTAAAAAAATATTGTTAAAACAGAAAAGAATTCACGGGGTGTTGAGATTCCTGAGCAGAGGGAGGCCTGGGATTCAGGACACAGCTAGGAACATTAGTCACTGTCACAGGGAGGCCTTCTATCTAATCTCCTGCAAGTTCCTAATTCAACTTGATTTTTTTTTTCCTTTGTCATCCTACCTTACTCATTCTACATCTCAGGATTTACCAGTATTTGCTTTTCTGTGATCTCTCATAGGAATGATAATCTCCAGAAAGCAAGGATCTGAGATCTCAACCATAGATGAAGACTTAGCACAGCAGAGGTGGGGAAGGTTGAGCAGACAAGTGGGACGAAATGGAAATATCTGCAGTGGGGTAGAAGTAGGGGTAGATCACAGAGCACACTGGGCAGCCTCAGAAGAAGGGGTCAGTAAGGTCGCCTGTGGAACCTGCAGGAGGGAAGACATGGAGGACAATTTGCATTGAAGGTCATAGTGGTGGTGTTGAGTGAGCCATTTACAAGCAGAAAGATTGGGGCCTGTGATTTAGAGAACTAAAATACTAGAGTTTGTCCATTTTGTTGTTTTGAGACAGGGTCTTGCTATACAGCCCTGGCTGGAGTGGAATTCACCACATGGCCCCAACTGGCTTCAAACTCATAAACAATCTTTGTGTCTCTGTGGCCCACCTGTTGGGAACACAAGAGTGTACCTACCACCACACCCAGCAGAACTGGGAGTCTCTGACTTCAGAAGCGGAGCGCTTTCCAGAGAGGCTGGAGGACCAAGTAGCTGGAGTGCGGGTGCAAGGGACCTGGTTAGAGAAGACCCGCAGCATGGAGCATCTGCAGACCACCCATGTGGACTTTGGAACTACAGGAGGAAAAGATGGTGGGCCAACACCCACCACCACCACTACCACAATGAGGAGTAGCTGGGGATCTGGTGAGGATCCAACCTTACTCCCAACTCACCCATCCCAAACCATCTCTGATTGTGTTTAGTCACCCATGTGTAGAACTCAAAGTGAACATACTTTGGTGATTTGGTCATTTCTGTCCTTTCAAAATTGTATTAACATGTCAAGTTTATGAAAGGTAGAAATATTCTGTAGAGATTCACTGTTTTTTTGTTTATTTTTTTTTTAGATGAGCAACGTCTTTGTAACCTTCAGCAGTTTGCCCTGCCGGCCACAGTATTTCCAAACATTATTTTAACAAGCATTCAAAAACTCAAGGGCTGAAGGAAGCATTTGCTAGTACCCTCCAATGGCACAGCTGAAGAGAGATTTTTGTCTAAATGCTGTAAACAGCACCTAATTACTGAGTTAGAATCGCAAACAGTGTTGAAAGTGCCTTCAGTTTTTAAGTGCCGTTGAGATACACAAATTAACAGTGCTGACATTTCTTCCAGTTATCTCTGTGCAAGTTCAGCTATAAGATCTGCCAAGTACCAAATTAAAAGACAAATTGTTCCACAACAGTTCAGAGAAGTAAACGATTTCCTAGACTGTAAGAGGAAGACAAACCTTCAAACACCTTTAAAAAAATGCTGATGCTAAATATAAGAACGTTCTCTACAAAGTAGTCAAAGGAAGATCCAGCTGCGTCCGAAGAGATCTCTTGAGAGAAGACACATGGAGATTATATCGTGTTCATTAAAAACACTAGGAAATCTTCCACACCACCACCTCCCACAGTACCTGAAGGTGGAGTGTGGTCTTATGTAACAGACGCCTTCCTCTGCGCTCAGTTTAGAGGCAAAATACCCAATTCAGCCCGGCATTTCAGAGTACTTGAGCCTTACCTGGAGTCACTCTGGGGCTTCCTAATTCCCATTTGTAAAGATGATGAAAATAAACAGCAAAGACCTGCTTCAGAAAGGGCGCTAAACCGGTAGCCAAGGCCGGCGGGAAGAGTCCCCTCCAACCTCGGTTCACCTCCGTACTGCTCGGCAGAGGGTAGCAAGTAAAGAATCGGTTTGTCTGTCCCTGCCCTGGACGAGTACGAAGTGTGGGGTTAGCGGACGCCCGCGAGTGGCCGGGACACCCCAGCTTCAGGATCTCGGGCTGCAGCTCGGCTGGACCGACCGAGCCCCGCCGAGCCGGGGAAGCGTCTCCTGGCCTCGGACGCACCTGGACGCCCTAGCTCCGGGCCCCCGGGACCTCCTGGTGCTTTCACCGGGCTCGGGACGGGGGAGCTCGGCGGGCGCGCTAGCGTCCGTGACCCAGGCGCCCGAGAAAGTTCCCTCCGCCCCGACGCCACCCGCCCGGGTCCCCGCTCGCCCCGCAGCCCCGAGGCCGGGTGCCCGCTCGCAGCGCACGGAGCAGCCCCCCGGCACGATCCCCGCTGCCCGCTGCCCGCTGCCCGCCCGCAATCGCGCAGCCCGTACGCACCGGCCCCTCGCTCGGATCCCCAGGTGGCTGCCGCGGAGCGGCGCGCGGCGCGGCGGGAGCTGTGGAAGGGAGATCGGCGGCGGCGGCGGCGGCAGAGAGAGGCGGCCGAGCGCGAGCAGCCCGCGCACCCGTGCAGCCCACAGCGCGAGTGGCGGCCGGCCGCGGGGGGCTTTATCGCCGCCGCCGCCCCCGCCCCTTCCTGCCGCCCCCGCCCCCGGCCCGCCCCGCCCCGCCTTCCCGCCGCCGCCTTTGTGTGCCAGCGGGCCGCCGCGTCCCCGCGCGGGGACTCCGGGGACGCCCCCCCAGCCGGGGCTCCCGCCGCCCGGATGCCACCCCACCCAAGGGGGTCCCCAATCTCAGGCAGCGCCCAGGAAGCGCCCACCCGACGCACCCACACCCGGGAGCGGCCCCAAGCCAGGGGCCAAGCTCCACGTGGGTCATCCGGAAGGGCGTCTGGTGAGGGGTGGGTGACAGGAGGACCCAAGGCCTGACTGCCCCCTATCTCCACCCCCCTCCCCCAGGACAAGAAGGAGGGCAGTGTCTCAAGGCAGCTCCAAGCCCTCAGGTGATGGAGATACCTAGAAGCAGCTGTCGCCAAGGGGTAGGTCTTTCCTCCAGGTGCTCTGCAGAGTACCAAGGATAGGTGGTGGGTCGCTTAGGCAAACAAGGACATCCAGAAAACTGGACTTCTGGCTGCGGTGCCAGCGTGAGGTACCCGCAGAGTCCCGGGAATCCAATTCTTAATAGATCTTCTCAGCTGATGGACGCTGAGCAGGAATAGGCACAGAAGAAACAGATGACTGTTCCATTCCACATTCCATGCTGTGGCATCTGGGTCGGGCCTTCAGTCCGTCGCCCAAGTTAAGTTGGTGGGGGCCCATCTTTGATGTCTATGTGAAATGGCCTCCACTGGTAGGGAGAAGTGTGGTGACCCTCCCTAGACAAGCCTGAACCAGCCTGGTATCCGTTATTAGAGCAACCTGGAAGGTCAGTGTGCTGGCCTCCATTGGCATGTAGGGTGGTCATGCTCAGCTCCTGTGCATGTGGGTGTGTGTGCACATGTAAAGGGGTTGTTTTAAAAAATGTAAAATCTGGACCAGCTTAAGGTCCCTCTTGTAGAGATAACTTGCTCTGGGAGTTTTGGGCCCCAAGTAAAGAAAACTAGTCCACAAAAAAGAAAACCAGTTGTGTTGCTGTACAGTCATGCCCAATGCTCATTTTTGGTGGCCATCAAAACTTATAAACCCCTTTTCTTTGTAATTTCTTCTGCTCCAAATGTTCCTCCCTCCTAATGACCACCTCCTTGCATTAGTTCATTAAGTCAAACATCCCTCTGGGAAGCCGTCTTTGTCCACAGTGCTCAGGTTACTTTCTTCTGCACCTGTTAGTTTCTTCATGGCCTTCATTATGATTTGATCTATTGTTTGCTAGGTTTTCACCGGCTTTCTGCTACATTAGGATGAGCTTCCAAAAGTAGGGGAAAGAGCAGTTCAGCATGGTTCCTAGCACGTAGCATCCCTCATGCCCAGAGTCACGTTATGCACATAGCAATCACCTAATAAATAAATGCTGACAGGAAGAACAAATGTGACTGTTAGCCATGGTTAATGACTGTGTTCTAGCTTGGTCTGCGGAGAGGATGGACAGGGGGGCCAGGGGCAGGGAGAAAAAGGACGGGGGGAGAAAGAGAGAGAGAGAGAGAGAGAGAGAGAGAGAGAGAGAGAGAGAGAGAGAGAGAGAGAGAGAGAGAGAGAGAGAGAGATCTGGAGGTGATAATGAACTTACCCCAAGAATTTGAAAAGCCAAGAGTCACCTCTTCCTGAAGGCGAAGAGTCAAATGTAGGGATATAACTTATATTTGCCTAGTTGTCAAATATAAGGCTCTGGGTTTGGCCTCCTGTGCTGTTAGATGGGTCATTTGAGAAGCTTCTGGAAAGGTCAGCTGGAACTGGGCCATTCTGCAAAGCAATTGCATACTATCAAACTCACGGAAAATCCAAAGGTAATATCAGTAATCATCCTGGATTGTTCTCCCATCTTATTACTTTGCTCTGCTGTTTCCCAGATCCAGCCTCCAAACTCAAGATATTAATGCTGATTTAGTAGATCCTTTCTTGACACTCTTGGTCAATTACTGGCAATTCTAAGTTTTTTTTTTTGAAAAGTTTTCTAAAATTAGAGACTTTTATTTTAGACAAAAGTCCTAACATTAAAGGATTCCTGTCTCTAGTCATGTAGATAATGCTTTTCAGGTCAGTATAGACAGAGTCTAGACTCCTCATCTCTATATAAGACACAGTCAGAAATCTAGGTCTCACCTCTTTATACTCAATAGTCGCTTGCCTGTTCTGCCCAGTAGTAGTGTCAAAGGAACATTTTGAGCCATACTCTACCTGACTTGTTAATTTCTGCAGTTCGGCAGGATGTAGTATTAACAAATACACTAAAATACTAAAATAACCCTAGCCAGAAATATTCCTTTCTCTCTTCTCAGGACACTGGATGGGACTCACGATGTGAGACTCACGATGGACGTCCAAAGGAAAGGATTCAAGACAAAATCCCATTCTGCCGGGGCGATCTGCTAGGAATACCAATTACATTTGTCACTGAGTGTGCATGGTTGGTGCTGGCCAGCCTTCCCTAGGCCCATGAGAGAGGACAAGGGCAGAAGCCCAAGCTATGCTTTCCATGCCATTCACACTGCCAGGCACTTTGCTGCCAGTGCCCTCAGCAGCAGGCTTCCCTCCCAGCGTCTGACCCTGTTTGCTGTGCCTTTCTTGTAGATGTGCACTTCTGTGAGACACGTCTCTCCTTCTGTCTCTGTGCTTGGGCTGCGAAATCTAAATCACTGAATACCACTTTTACCTGACTCTCTCCAGTGTTCACATGCACACAGAGCTTCATTCTGTCCTTCAATTGTAGGACTTGCAGCTTCAAATTGTTTAGTTCTTTAAAAAAGAAAAGAAAAAGAAAAAGAAAAAGTGAGCTGGCGTTTAGCCAACTCAAGCCAGGCTCTGAGTTTGGCTTTGTGTCCATAGCTGCGGTTGGGAGAAAGGCAAGAAATGCCCAAACAGAATAAAACAAATGACCTATTTAGTCTGGTTTCCTCTCTTGGAAAGTATCCAGTGCTGAGTGCCTTGGAATAAATGTAAATCCCCCCCAGCCCACCTCCACCGCTCTCCAGTGTACCCACACAGAGTGACCTTGTGTCTAAGCAAAAACAGCCCTTAGCTCCCAACTGGGTGATGGTGTTTTGTCTAGAAGACTGATGGGTATTCTGATAAAAAGATAATGATAGTAGCTAGTCTCCCATCAGATCTATTTAAAAGGTATCATACCACAAGACTGCTTGTTACTCAACATTAGCGATGCAAATCCTGTTTTGTAAGATTGTTTCAACTAGGAGAAAGGAGATTGTTTATCACAGTTCACTTAGACAATTACCTTTGGGGGCTGTTGTGCCTGTTTGGTCGGCACTGTGCCTATAAAAGACATTTGTCTTTTTATTTCCCTTTAAAGTTGGCTCTCAAGTAAATCCAATTGCTTCTTTCTGTAACTTCTGAAACTGATTAGGGCAGAACATCCATTTGTTCTTTCCTGCTGTCTACTTTTCACCAATAGTGGCAGGGAAAAGGCATTACTAAGTGGAAGGCTGGCTATTATTTTCTACTCATATTTGACCAGATGTGGTAGGATGAGTGACTTCTAAGAAGCTTGGTGGGAACGACTCCACTGGAAGAATCCAGGACTTCTTTGACCACCACACAGTGGGTGCCGCCCACCTATTTGTGAGAGTTTCTTTAATTTAGTACCCCCCATAGTGAGCTCTTTTTCCCCCCCATCCCACCTCCTGCCTTCATCCTTCTCTTCTAAAAGTTAGCAGTAATGTTGATACTGACCCCTGTAGTTTTCATTATTCACTTTTACCTTTGATTCTCTGGAAGCATTAAATTCTTTTTTAAATTAATTTGTGTGTGTGTGTGTGTGTGTGAGAGCACTGTGTGTTACTGTGGAGGACCAAGGGTGACTTCAGGAATTACCTGGATTGCTTCTACCTCCTTGCTCTGGGATTTCCTAGTCTCCGTCCACCAGGACCAGAAATACAGGCAGCTGTGGTTCCTTTCCCCCCCTCACCCCCCCCACCCCATACCATGAAGTGCTTTTTACATGAGACCTGAGATCCGAACTCAGGTCTTCTGCTTGTGAGGCAAAGTCTTAACCCCTGAGCCATCTCTCCAGCCTCAAAGCATTAAATTCTTATGTGTGGCCCATTTTTGCTGCTCCTTTGCTTGTATCTTCTTTCCCTTATATCTTCTGTACCCTTCACACCCACATAGGTGAGCTGACCTTGGCTTTCTCTGTTCTCCACTCTCCCTCAGTTGGATGGGCTCTGATGAAGTATAACCAGCAGGCATCCACTCTCTCCTTCTATTTCCCACACCTCCTGGTTAGGAATTGGAGTCCAGTTGTCCTTACTTCTTCTAGCTTAACTGAGAACCTCTGACCAAATGCATTGGATTCCCTCCCAATATTTGAATCTTGAAAGGAGCAGAGTGATTAGAACCCACGCGCCCTAACTTGTTGAGACTGTGAGTCTCATCTGGATCTCCCAGCTGTCCTTGCTTAGTAGACTATATTTCTCTGAGCCTTTTCTACCTGTTACACCCACACAGCTCTGCTGACTGCTTTCAAGTACACTCTGCTAACACAAGTGCGCGCGCACACACACACACACACACACACAGCTTCCTTAGTTCTGTCCTAAGGACCTACCTATTTATAGGGTCCCAGGTGGCTTAACCCCATCACTTCCCACTGACCAAGTCTAAAACGAACATATCATCTCCATCCCAAACCACTTCTTCCTCCCGTGTGGCTCAGCGCATCCCAGGAATGACGCCCACTACAGTGACTGAAGCCAGCAAGATAGAAGCCCCTCCTCAGCTCTTTAATCCCCCCACATCTGCTAGTCCCTAAGTGCTTCTTTTAACATTTTCTTCCCTCAAATCCCATTTTTCATTCCCTTTCTTTCTTATTTCCTCCAATGAGTTCACACTAGAACACTCCAATGGTGTGCTTCCTATTTTTTCAGTTCCCAGAGTCTATCTACAATTGCAAGCTTAGTCTAACCTCTAAAGTACCACTTCAGGATTGGAGAGATGGCTCAGGGGCTAAGACTCTGCCTCACCAGTAGAAGGTCCTAGGTTCAGATCCCAGGTCCCACGTAAAAGCACCAGGGAGAAACCTGGTGGGCAGAGTTTGGCAATTCCCAGAGAGAAGCAAAAAAGGTAGAAGCAATCCAAGATGATTCTGAAAGTCATCCTTGGTCCTCCACATGGATACACAATCCCTCTGGTACACACACACACACACACACACACACACACACACACACACACTTGAACAAAATAAATAAATAAATAAAAAAGTACCACTTCATGCCACATCCTGTGTTCCCACCGCCTCCTGTCTTCTTCCCACCTCCGGAATACCAGGTCCTGGATGGAGGCCTCCCTGTTCCCTTTGGGGTCTGTAGTGGGCCCCCTCCCCTGGTATGATGGTGCAGCATCCCATGGCACCTGGCTGGCAGCCCTGGCCTCTGAACCCCCCATGGGCACCTCCTCAGCTGCCTCCTGCTTTGTTGCCAGGAGACCCCAGCCTCCAGCAGCCCTGGGTACCTGTTTATGACCAGCTCCATCTTCAATAAGGATGAGAAGAAAGTTTGTTGGCTTTTTGCTGGTCTATGAGAATTATGCATTCGTGTGATTTGTGGCTCATTATTCTTCTGATATGAGAATAAAATGTGAAATGAATTTGTAAAAAAAAAAAGTACCACTTCAGTCATGCCACTCTCCTAAGATGATGATGTCCTGTTTGCCGCTATCATCCATCGTCCAATCCCTCCATCTCTACAGAGCTGACAAGACTATCTCTCTTGAGCTATACTGCCTGAGTTCAAATCTCTCCATCACAAGGTAGACTTGAGTTCCGAATCTCAGCTTCCAAACGGTTATATAACTGTAGAACTCATAGATTCATGTGATGATTAGTTTATCCACAAGGTTTGTACAAAGTATCTAACATGTCCCATGTGTTTGGTAAAAACCAGTGTGTTGAAAACCCTGCAGCCAACCTAGTCTACCTTTCCGGCCTTACTTTCTCATTTTCTCTGCTGTATTCTTAAAGGCTTTACGAATCAGAATGATTCACCCATATTCATGGTGCATATTTCTGCCCTGAATATTCCCTGTTCATAATAGTCAGTGCTATGTTGCTGATGTGAGCAGCTCACATCTCCATAGCTCAAATAAATCCCATTCATTTGCAGTGCTCCGACAATTGATGTCTAACTCACCTGGTGTCATTGGATAACTTCCAAGAGTTAGTTCTTGCCACTCATGTGTCGAGACATAGGTCTGTTTTGCTTCTGCTGCTGTGCAGGCATCTCCAGGCTCTCTGGCTCACAAGCTAGCTTCCAGTACATTTTATCTCTTCCTCTCATCCTGTCACCACATTGGGTTATTTTGCGTGTGTTCCTGATACTGAGCTTGGGTTATCAGTCTTGCATAGCAAGCATATTTTATTTGCCATCTTTCTACCTGAACATGGATTTTTCCAGCTGCGATCACACTTTACGTTATATCTCAAGCCCCATGATGGTGAGAACTGAAGCTCCAAGTTTTCTTCAAGATGAGACTAGTGTGTGCACATGTCACTTCCTTTGCCACATTTCACAGCATGTTAGGATGTGCGGAGATTCAGGAGGAGGGAGATGAGCTGATTCTACCTGTGCTGAAAGGCATATCAATGTGCTCAGGAAACCATAGCACCATGCCGCAGTCTCGGTGGCATTAAACGATGGACAGTCATTTGCAGAGTCTAGGCATCTAGAGGAAGGTACTGGAAGGCTGGCTTCTCTTGAGGTCATTCTGCCTGGTTTGCAGGAGGACAACTTCCCATTGTATCATCGTGTGTGTGTGTGTGTGTGTGTGTGTGTGTGTGTGTGTGTGTGTGTAGAGAGAGAGAGAGAGAGAGAGAGAATATTGGTGTTGCCATTTGTCCTCTCATGTTACCAATTAATTCACAGCCAAAGAGCTCAGGGGAACAAGAGGATTTTATTCTTTCTTATGCTTCTCAATGACAGTTCCTAGTCTAGTTTGGCAGGAGAATTTATACCAACACGCCAGAAACCGTGGGAACTGGCTATATCATATCTACAGGATTGCTGAGAGAGGAGCAAACCTCACTTGCCAGACAGCAAGAATGCCGCTGTGCTGAACCAGATCCCTGAATCTTATCCACTGTGCAGGGTATGGTTACATCCACCAAGGGCTGGTCTTCCCACATCCATTAGATATTCTCCTGCAGACTTCTCAGGGCTTGCCTCAATGACTAGTTTTTCACACATGTGCCCAGAACTCAGCCTTCAATAGAGTTGACACCTCTATTTCTAACTAGCACAATCAGAATCTAGCACCAGTGCGGAGTTTTTCTCACCGCTATCACAGAACATCTGGCATAGAAATGACTTAGAGGAGGAACGGTGTTGGCTCCAGGTCCGGTCCGTCAGGATGGGGGAGGTATGGTGCTATGCATGGCTGTGTGCCCACTGTCAGAGCCTCTTCACACCTCAGTGAACCCGAAGCAGGCTCAAGCCAGAAGCAGGGATGGCTCTAACCCTCAGAGTTCGAGCCCGGGTGACCCGGCTACCAGCTGTGCCTCCTGCCCCCAGGATTCCACAGCTTCCTCAACCAGTGCCACCTACTGAAGCCCAGTGTGTAATTCATGAGCCTCTGGGGAGCATTTCGCATTCAATCATATGCCAGTGTCCCTTTAAGGACTCACCCTTAT
Source organism: Typhlomys cinereus (assembly GCA_023101885.1). NCBI lineage: Eukaryota > Metazoa > Chordata > Mammalia > Rodentia > Platacanthomyidae > Typhlomys > Typhlomys cinereus. The sequence goes on along the minus strand of JALPQD010000134.1, from coordinate 5,177,851 downwards.
GACCCCTTCTAGTCTTAATTACCTTCTTAAATGGTCTGTCTTCAAGTACAATCACAGTAGGGAGCTGGGACCACAACATATGAAATGGTGAGGATGTTACAAATCATTTCATAGTAAGAAAAACAACAAAATCACATTTCAAAAGAATACCCAAGATGGAAAGACCATTTGGGTACACAACCCACCACCATCTGTCAATCAAGCCATCTTCATCCTTCACAACTTTCCTTCCTCAGCCAGGGCCAGTCTCTTCTCACTCTTCATCACTGTAGCTCCAAGCACAGGCTACGCATAAGTCGCATCCTGCCTTAGATATAAGTATGGATATAGGTTCTCACCTCGAGGCAATGGGCTCTGCATCTCTTGCTTTTTCACACAATGCCTCACACAAAGACGACTGTACTAAGTGCTTACTGACATTCCAGCTCATTTTTATTGTCCCAAAGGACAGCCATCCAAACACCAAGCTAGGCTTTGCATGCTTTGCTCTCTGTGGGGATCCTAAACCTTTGACCTCTGTAGAGCATTGAGTAATAGGAAGAGCTCAAATGACTGGCCACTAGGATTCAGAAGGTCTGAGTTCATATCCACTTCTGTTGCTTGCTTGCAATTTTCTGAAAGGCCATTTGTAGCTTGCTTGTATCTAAAAGGAGTGTAATAGAATATTACTCTCATAGAGTTCTATGGAGTTAGTTCAAGCATAGGGATGTGCATGACAGATGTTATTACTACTGTTAATCCTGAAACCCACAGTTGGACTCCATTGGTCCAGCCTCATTCATTGCTCAGTCTGCCCTACATTGACTGCTGCGGTCTGAATGTTTGCATTTCTTAAAATTCACGTGCTGCAAAATCACATGCTGGTGAAGGCTTTGGGAAATCATTGTGGCATGAGGCCATTTCACGAGAGGAATCAGGGTCCTCATGAAAGAGGCCTGAGAGAGATCCTCATTGATCCGACGTGTAAAGACAAAGAGGACTATCCCTGAGCCAGGAAATGGGCCCTAACTAAGACGTTAAGTCTTCTGGGACCTTGATCTTGTACTTACCAGCTTTCGGAACTTGGAGAAATAAAATTCTGCTCACAAGTCATCCAGTCTGGGGTATTTTGTTCAGGCAGCCCAAGCCAACCCTACAGGTACACCTCCCCTCACATCTGGAATATTACAGAAGGATACAGGACAGCAAAATGTTTTTGTATGTGCAGGTGTGGCTGTGTAGAAGAGGATACTTGAATGTGTGTGCCTCTGGAGACCCAAGGGCAACTTCAGGAACCACCCTAGATTGCTCTACCTACTTACGGCTTTGATCTAGGGTTTCCTAGGTTCTGCCTTTCAGAACTGGAAGTACAGGCTGCTGCTACCTTCCACCTGATACTTTTTACATGGGATAGATCTGGAATCTGAACTCAGCTTCTTTTGCTTGCAAAGCAAAAGCTTTACTCCTGAGCCCTCTCTCTAGCCCCTGATAGCATCTTCTTATATGTTTCTCCAGATCCAATTGGCAGGTGTCAGGGCAATAGACAGTGAAATGACAAGTGTCATAAGATGTCCAAGTTCTTTAGAAAAAGAAAAGATTTCTCCTCTTTGGTTCCCAACACCATGCCAGGTTAGAATAAAACTTTCTGAGAACAATGTTGGCTTGTCCCCAGATGCCTAAGCAGGCCCCTAAACCACCAAAGAACACTCACTTTGCATGGCAACAGCCTAACTCACAAGATAGCTTCTGAGCTAACTCCCCATCATCTTAACAAGCCCGTTTTGTAATGGACTCATAACCAGTTCTAGCTGGCCATGGGGCATGACTGATCTGGGCTGTGTCTAGTGTCACCGCTGTTCAGCCGTTCTCACTGCTCCATCTCAGTTGTGGGGAAGGACCCTGCATCTCATCCCCCCCATCTGCTTCCACTTATCCCCTCTACTTGCTCACCATTTAGACTCTAATGAGGGTAACACTGCCCCCCTGTTCATAAGGCCCAAGGACAGGCTGGTTCTTATTAAAGAATAGAAGCCAATTATTGTCATCCCAGACATAGAGAGCCATGGTCACTTTTGAAGCAATTATCCCATAAAGAGCCATGTAGAGTCTCTTTTCAACCTCTCCAGCCGTCTTTGTAGACTGCTGCCTAAGGGGTCTAGGGATAAGCAACTAAACATCAAGAAGGTCAGAGAAAGTCACCGGGAGTTAATAGTCAGAACTTCTAGCATTGAATTTTTCTTCAAAGACTTCTAGAATGTGGAAGGGTCCACTGTCTTAAAATGTAGCCTCTCTGAGATCATTGTTTTAAAAAAAAAAAGCCCTTGGGAATCCATCCCCAGACCTGTTTGCTTGGCATCCTTTGGGACCTGGATTCAGCAAGCCCAGGACATGTTGCCCGTGGGTACTCATCTAACACTGATGCCATGCAGGCCCCTGCTTCTTAAGAGGCATCAAATCCAGGGGCTTGCTGGCCAGGGAGCAGCTCAGATGATCCTGCCATGTTTACTGCACCAGAACCTGCTTTTCAATGAGAGGTCCGGGTGAGCCGGATAAGCACTAACTAAAAAGACCGCTCTCCCCTGCTTACTAGTAATAACAACACAGCTGGGTCTGAGAACCGACTTGTCCCAGGATATAAACAAACCAGAAGGCATGTGGGTAAACTGGACCCTGGCAGACCAGCGTTCAGATAGAAGCTCTTTCCTGAGCCACTCTGGAATCTTGGGCATTCCCCAGACTCTCCAAGTCTCCATTACTTGTTGTGAAAGACGTGGTACTACCACTTCTCTTAATCTCACTGGAAAGGTGGAGTGAAAGTAAATAAAAAGCACCCGGAAACTCTCAATTAGTGTTGGTTATGACCATTATTATAGATTTTCTGGTTCTGTGTTGCCCCTAAGTGTTCTACGTTGCACACAAGAAATTGGAAACTGATTTGTATAAATCTGGTCTTTTTGAGGCCCTTCTATTTCATCTTGATTCTATGGTCTGAAAGAATGAGGATGAGGGAGGAAGCATCTGAGGAAAGTAAACAGAAGGCGGCTCAGCAGTGCAGCCTGAGGGGTCAAATACCTGCTCTCCAGTCTCCCCTCTTGGCTGGTTCACTGTGGTTCCCATGATCTGCTGGGGACTGTCTAGGTGAGCCAGGATTCTACCCACAGTCTTCCGCCGCTGCTCCCTGGCAAGGAGTTCCCCTCCTTTGACAGCCATGCCTCATGCAGGCTTCTGTATCCTTTAATGAACAGTCTCCTGGGTACCCCCTTCCCTCTACCCAGCAAAGTCAACTGAGCTGCGGCTCATCTAGAAGAATGCCCGTTGGCTTTAACACCGGCTTCACTTCCTCTCAAATCATATTTGCATTTTAATGGCACCTTTTCTTGTCTTAAACCTGAAAGAATGAGTAATGTGTTATTCACTGGTGCAAATGTGCTTAGATGTGTTTGTGTGGAGTGACAGGGACTTCTTGGTACATTCTTCAAATCCCTAGATCGTGAACAACAGCCAACCGTCTTCCATCAAACTCTATTCTCTAGTCTTTCTCTCTGCCTCTCATTTTTTCTCTCTCCCCTCACTTCTCTCTCTCTTCTCCTGTTACTTTCTCCCTCTCCATTTCTCATTTACAGACCTGGCCTTACAGTACGGTCCCTTTCGTATTTCTGTCTTTGTATGTTGTGGAATGCTCTGTGACGTTGCATTTCTATTTGTGGTTTGGGAATATTGTTTCCTACACAGCTTTTTTGTAAAGTGTCCTACATTTTTAAATTTTTGAAGCCATAAAATTTTGAAAATAATAATAAAAAAACCCCTGGCCTTATAAAGTTAAGAACCCAGACATTGGAGTCAGACTTCGTGGGTTCCCATCTGGGCTCTGTCCTTCACGCCTTCTGTAATGCACACAGTACTCACTTACTCGTAAAAGAAGATGAGGATGACGACTGTCGTGTCAGACTGCTGCAAAGCTTGCAGATGCTCCTCTTTGTGAGCTATTTGGAGGGTGTTCGACGTGTAATAAGCAGCATATGAGTTGCTGTTCTGAGCCAGAGGCCAAGCTCAGCATGGCAGGTTTTGGAGATGAGCAAGCCAATTCCGGTGTGTGAGATCTGAGTAAAGGAAAGAGAAAAGGTAGGACGGGTAACCAGAAGTAAGGAATGAGGATTGTGCACAGTATTCCCTCCTGAAGTGACTGGAGGTAGGCGGCAGGTTCAGTTTTAAGCTTTCTTGGGAGGTAGGATCTAAGATAAACTGTTCAGGAGAAATGTGATTGTCCTTGGCACTAAATCTAAAAAGTATCCCTAGTGTTTTGTTAGATGCCATCAATAGTAGATCAATTTCACGTAATGCTGTCATGACGTACTTTGCTATGAGATGATGACATTATACCAGAACCCAAACACACAACGGTGTAATGGAGGGAGTGCAGGCAGCTTGGGAAACCAAGCGACTCAGTTCCTGAATGTTGTAGTTCCTTAATGTCATTGTCTAGACCAAAGACCGACTTCAGAGAACTAGGTGTCCATCTTTTTTTTCCCCCCTTACTTAGCTGTATTTAAAAGACAGTCAACTATATTTTGAAATAATTTTAGGTTTATAAAAACGTTGCCAGGATACCATGGGCTGTCCACCTGACATTTGTCACAGCCTACAAATTAACTGGCACCATGCCCATTGCTGAACTCCAGGCTTACTTAATGTGGCCTTGTTTCCTTTCGTGTCTCCTTTCAAATCTTGGCGCTCTTTGGTCATCAACTTAGTCTGAAAATTTCTCTCTCTCTCTCTCTCTCTCTCTTTTTTTTTTGCTCTTCATGATCCTGACAGGAGTCAAGGGATTTGTAGACTCTAAGTTGGGTCCTTCTGGAATTTCTTTTATAATAGACAGATAGGAATTAGGGGGCTTGGGAACTTCTCACCTCGCCTCCTTCTGTGACCTTTGAGCTAGGTGACATCAGTGGTTACACCCTGGAAGCTTGTCTTGACCGTTTGGTTGGGGTAGTGTTTGCTATACTTTTGCACTGAAAAGCCGCTGTTTTCTTCAGCGCACATTGCTAAGTTCAGGTCACCCTGAAGCAAGTTCAACTCCACCTTTAGAGGCGGGGCTATCTGCCTAACGTAAACCATTTCTTCTGTAGTGAGGGTGTGTGACTTTGTTTCCTGTTTAGTTCCATCCTGTATTTTTATCACTATGGATTCATGTTTGTTTACTTTATAATTTGGGATGTAATATAACACTGCACCATTCACTTTGTGGCTCACAAATTTCCACCTTCAACCACTGTGGATTTTCCTCGTGCCCCTTTGACCTGCTCCGACCTTTTGCTTTTTGGATACTGCTGCCTTCTCTAAAATGTGTCAGACTCAAGTTTTCCCTACTCATCCCCCCATCAAGTCCTGGTACCTTCCACGAGATGAAAGTATTTAGAAACCAGGATCTGGTTTTGAAGGCTAGAGTTTTGGTACATGCCCTGCGTTGATAGGTGTATTAATTCCTGACAAGGATTAATTTAAGGGAACAGAGGTTTATTGTGACTTATGGTTAAGACAGCACGTCCCACCTGGTGGGGGAGGTAGAGTGAAAGGCTCCCAGTTGTGACTGTGTTATGGGGAACTTGCCCACAGCTGAGCCAGGGAGAAGCCAATCTCAGTTCTCAGCTGTCATTTTTCCTTTCTCACTTTTTTTTTTTTTTTTTCCCAGCCTAGGACCCCAGTCCACATCCAGGGCAGATTTCCCGGGATCAGTTAGTCCTCTCTGGAAATGTCTTCTCACCTGCACCCAAAGGTGTACCTTGGTCATGTCCTAGGCATTAATGTCAAATCAAGCAATGTGACAATCAAAATTAACCATCGCAATCGGTAGATAAGAAATGATCCGCTTGGTCCCTCTTTCAGCCCTATTGTCTCAAGCATTTCCAAAGCATGACCCTTCGCATGACAGAAAGTTTTCCTGTATTCGCAAGCACGCGTCTTGATGGTATTTTATGCCTCCTGTTTGTTATTCATGGAGAAATATCACCTGCACCACAACCCAAGAATATAATCAACTTGAGATAACATTTTTGCTGCTATCTACCTATTAACATATCAGAATAGGTGTTCATATAATAAATTATGCACACAGATAAAAATCTGGCAATGCCCTTGAGGAGAGTGTATAAAATCTGCAGCACACTGGTTGTCAGCTAGCCAGTAGTAGAGATGGCTCTCTGTAATTCCTATTCCCCTCCCACTAGCAGAAGCTGGATTTGTTCAGGCATCTATTCATCTACCTCTTGGCTATTTGTTTTAGTAGATAATACTGGTGAGATTCGGCCAGACATGACCACATTGTTGTCTTTGCCAGTCCTTGCTTTGTATTAGAGGTAGAAATGTGATCTAATTCTGCCTAGTGATTTGCAGAGAGGTCTGTGGAAAGGAGGGATTCTGATGAAAGTTGTCCTGCAGTTGATAGAAAAGAACCAAATCAAGAAGAGGATAGCACTTCTTCCACTGGATGTGTAGAACGTCACCAGCCATAGATGGCCATCAAGGAAACTAGGCAGCTTGCTGAGGAGGGAGCAGAAAAACTTAGGAAGAACTTGGTTCTTGATGATGTCACAGAGCTGGTAAGTTAGCCAGGAGACTCCCTGCCTACAACCCCTTGTTAGATAACTATGCAAATATTTCTTCTGTTCTTTCAGAGTTGGGGTAATTTCTTTCACTTGCAGCTCGAGCGTCATAACACAAAACACTTTAAAATATTTTAAATCAAAACAATATTTTAAATCAGTCACTAGTTTTCAGAATTAATTTTAATGAATATTTGCTATCCTATGGTATCGAAAAAGAGACTGATCAAGTAATTTCATGTGGGTCAGTGAGGTGGCTCAGCAGATAAAGGTGCTTGCCATAGCAAGCCTGGTGACCTGAGTTATAGCCCCAGAACCCATGGTTGAACCCTGAAAGTTGCCCACTGACCTCCACTTGTACACCATGGAAAGCACATGTGTACAGACTTAATTAAAAAATAATCTCATGTACAGGCAATGATAACTATGATTAGTGAAGAGAAGGGGAAGTATAAAGAACTCCATGAGAATGACTGAAGAATACAACCTAGCCTGAGAAGAAGAGTTTTGGGGAAGTCGTCACTTAGCTGGCGATGCATGAACTGAGGTTTGCAGCAAGTGGAGACAAAGGAAGGAGTGCTTGCAACGGAGAATAAGCAATGGGAAGCAACAGGAGGACCTGGAGGAAACTGGAGGTCTGTGGGGCCAGGGTCAGAGATGGAGCAAGAAGGGAGGAAACAAGCATCTAGTTAACACTCAAGAGGCTGGCAGGGGCCACATGATGTCAGAGAAGTTCCGGAGACATGATGAAAGAACGCTACAGTGCGCTTCAGTCTGGGAATGATTAGTTCACATAGCCTGCTCAGTTCCCTCTGGGTGTTTTCAGGATTAACTACAGTAGTGCATTTCAATACAAAACACCACCAGTGAAATGCACTTCGAAATCATTTTTACCATTCTGTGTGTCTTTTCTTTGTTCTTTTTTTTTCCTGTAAATTCTGTGTTTGTGGTGTGTGTGTGTGTGTGTGTGTGTGTGTGTGTGTGTGCTGTGAAGGTTCAAGGGTGATATCAGGAATCATCATGGATCACTCACTCTACCTCCTTGTTGCTTTGCTCTGGGGTTTCAGACTCTGCATGCCAAGCTTGGAACTACAAGCTACAGCCATATCATACCCGACATTTTTTATGAGGAATCTGGGGATTCAAACTCAAGGCTTTTTGCTTGAGAGGAAAAAGGTTTTACACAGAATCCTCTTTCAGGCCCATGTTTGTGTTTTAAAGGGGCTCCCCAATGCCAACCTTCCTGACAGTTTGATTGATTGAGGCCATAGGAATGGGTTTTGGCCACTCTGTATGATCATGCATTCCTCAATCAGTGTGACCTGGGAGACTACCTTTCTGAAAGGTACACTACAAGATGTGAGAGGGCTGGGGACTGCTGGACTTGGGGTGACAGTGTCGCCTTCTCTTTTTAAGATTTTATTTATTACATAGATTTACCCTTGAGTAAATCTATGTAATATGGTAATTGCAAGGATTGTGAACAGGAAGGATGGGGTTGGAGAGCCACACCAGACACAAGGAGAGAGGGGAACATGTTACAGCAGAGAAAATCGACCTTCAAGGAATGCAAGGGGTGACATACAGTGCCCATCAGGATGGAGTGAAGGACATAGCAGGAGCAGCAAAACTGCAAAAGAAAATCAACAAACCACAATTCAGAACTTCAGAGACTCTATATCATCCACATAGAACTAAACCAGCCTAATCTCCCCCCATCCTGAAGCTCAGGGACATCTGCGGAAGAGGGGGCGGTAAGATTGTAAGAGCACAAGGATGGGGGGAGCAATGATTTGAAGAGTCTCCACACTAGATAGGGCTGAAGCAATCATAATAGGACTTTGCATGCCCTGTGCCATGTCCGTCACACTATTGACCTCACAAAGTCTAACATCGGCTAAAAGCACCAAGATCCTTGGAGGCAAGGGATTGATGGCCACAGTAGTGTTCCTATGCTTAAGGGGAACACGAGAAAGGGTTCAGGGAAATGCCACTGGAAAGGAGGACCAAGAGGAGAGTTAGGCATACACAATAAAGGACTCTCTGGGAACTGGGGGGGGAGGTACTAGGAGATGGGGAGGGAGGGAGGGGAAGCAGGGGGTTTGGGGGGAGGAGGAGGGGGAGGGAACTGGTCTACCTATTAAGTCTGTATGAGCAGAAATAATAATAAAAATGTTATAAAAAAGAATTAAAAATTGTTGACAAAAAGATTTTATTTATTTATCTATTATCTATTTATTTATTTGTGTGTGTGTGTGTGTATGTGTATGTCTGTGTGTGTGTGTGTGTGTGTGTGTATGTGTGTGTGTGTGTGTGTGTGTGTGTGTGTGTGTGTGTGTGTATCAAAGGACACTGTGTGAGGCACCCTGTGGAGGACCAAGGGTGATTTCGGGAATCATCTTGGATTATATGTACCTTCTTTTTTGCTTTGCTCTGGGATTTCCCAGGCTCTGCCCACCATGACCAGAGGTGCAGGCTGGCACTGTTTCTGCCTGGTGTTTTTACATGGGACCTGGGATCTGAACTCAGGCCCTTCTGCTTGGAAGCAGAGTCTTAATCCCTGAGCCATCTCTCCAGCCCCACCCTTCCCTTTTTAAAAACTATCATTTCACTTTCCAGGGAGTTGAACCAAGCACTTTCTTTTTGCTAAAGATTGTTCGCAATGCCATTTTCTGAATCATGAGATTGAGTGAAACTAATTGATATAAAGTGATAAGTGAATTGTGATCGAGGTAAGAAATAAACAACCAGAAATTAAAAAAAAAAAAAACCTTACCATGCAATAAGTGAACTTTTTCTTTCTATTCATCTTGTTACTGCCTGAGACATAAAGAGCCATTGAAGACAAATCCCGGAGAGCAGATGTTTGCAGTAGTTGCTTTACTCGGTTCTGGGATAAAATATCTGACCCAAGCTTGAGGAAGGAAGGGCTTACTTTGGCTTATGGACCCTGTAGACAGAATCCATCATGACAGTGAAGGTATGGTGGCAGGAACAGAGGCAGCTGGATATATTACGCCTACGATCAAGAAGCAGAAAGTGATGAATGCTTGTGCTGAACTTATGGCATCCAGTTCAGCCATGAGCTGCAGCCCATGGAGAGATTCTGCCTGCATTTAGGGTGGAACTTCCCACCCAGGGGCTTTTTTTTTTTTTTTCACGGTCATTCTAAATCCCCTCAGGTTGACAAGTGAGATTAGCTTCCTCCACATGCTTTACACCAGTGGGACTTTCAATTACATTGCACAGTGGACTTTTCCAGCTCCTCCTTCCCTCGTGACATAATGACAAAGCCATGAGGGAAAGTCACAGTTTACAGGGAAGCAGCAGCTGAACAGCATCATGAGATTGCTCAGAGGCTTGAGAAATAGCTATAGGAGCCAAATCCTGGGATCCTCCTGAATAAATGTAACTACAACCGTACTTTCTGTGTGCCTGGACTAGCAGTATGTATGCATAAATGCTTGGAGGCCTTTGGAGCGTGAACTGGAGAAACTAGCCTGACAGGACATATCCCAAACAATATTAAGAAAATATCTGGAAGAGACAAGAAAGAAAACATCTGGGCTGCCTGTTCCTTTTCATTCTGAGAGTTAAATGATGTACTTTGACACATAGACATGTAATGATCAAACTAAGGTACTTAACATCTCCATCTTCTCAAATAACATTTCGGAAACTTTTGATCACCACATCATAGTAGTGCACACTCATGTAGTACAATGTGCTATTGCAGTATATGCACGCAATATGTACTGACGGAATGAGGGCAGATGTTTCCATCTCCTTATCATTACTTTGTGATTGGAGCCTTTGGATTCCTCTCTTCCAGTGATTCATAAAATGCACAATAAGGTATTGTGAGCACTAGTCAACCTACTAGTCTATGGGACACTAAACATTTTCCTTCTATTGCATGGGACTTGGCTGCAGTTGGGTGCAGTACCATCTTCAGGGACTCAACAGACATTGCAAGTTGGAAAAAGCAGTGTGTGTGTGTGTGTGTGTGTGTGTGTGTGTGTGTGTGTGTGTGTATGTTCAGAGGGCAGAGCAAGGGGGAGGAAATTGAGTGACAAGAGCAAAATATTTGTGTGGCAAATGGAATTTAGAAGGTCAGGACTCTCAAGTTTGGAGGAGAACCCAACCAAATTTGTGTTGAGATTTGCATTCTAGTAATAACATGGGTCTGACTTCAGGATGGGCACTAGTGTAGGTCAGAGGTCGCTGGAAAGCTGTACTAAGGGTGATACTGAGAGTGAGGGGCTGGGCATGTACTCAAATGTAATGGAGATATATTTTGGGGTCAGCACTAATAGGAAGAATGGACATGACCAAGAGTCTAATTGAAACTCTAGGTCCTGTCTTAATAATTTATTTATTCTTTGACAATTTCATACATGTATATATATTTATGTATCTAAAGAATTTTTCTTAGTTTAAGCCCATTACTTTCTCTTTTTTTTTTTTTTTTTTTTTTATTAAAAATTTAATTATACATTTTAAAATTTTTTACCAGTTCCCTCCCTCCCCCCTCCCCTTCCCCCAGTGTCTCCCCCCCAATTCCCAGAGAGTCCTTTATTGTGTGCGCCTAACTCTCCACTGGGTCCTCCTCTCCGATGACATATAAGGACCCAGTGGCATTTCCATAAGCCCTTTCTCTTGTTCCCCTTAATCATAAGATTACTACTATGGCTGTCAATCCCTTGCCTCCAGGGGTCTCGGTGCCCTTAACAGATGCTAGACTTTATGAGGGCAACAGTGCGCTGGACATTGCGCAGGGCATGCAAAGTTCCATTATGATTGCTTTGGCCCCAACTATTGTTGAGAATCTTGCAAATCGTTGCTCCTCCCATCCTTTTGCTCTTACAATCTTACCGCCCCCTCTTCCGCAAATGTCCCTGAGCTCCAGGATGGGGAGAGATTAGGCTGTCCTAGTTCTATGTGATTGATATAGAGTCTCTGAAGTTCTGGATTGTGGTTTGTTGATTTTCTTTTGCAGTTTTTCTGCTCCTGCAATTCCCTTCACTCCATTCTGCTGGGCACTGTATGTCACCCCCTGGCCAGAGACAAAAAGCTGTTAAACTGGAGTCTTGTTGTAATAGCACATTCAAGGGTAGATGTAATAAGAGTAGGAAACCTCACTGAGGGCGGGGTCCATTACCCATTTGCACAATGATTACTTTTTATCTGCTAGACTATATGCCCTCCCCTTCTGGTGAGATCAGGAAAGAACGTCTGTGAACTTAACCAGGTTTCTCATTACTTACTTGCAGACCTTGATGGAGGCCTATTTTCTCTGCTGTAACATGGTCTCCTCTCTCCTTGTTTCTGGTGTGGCCCTCCTAACCCATCTCTCTTGTTCATAATCCTTGCAATTACTGTGTTACATAGGTTTACTTTTGAGTGTCCCAATGTGGGCTGGGCGAGTTTGGTACTAGGAGCCACCTATTAGGGAGTACATACGGCGCTTAATTTTCTGGGTTTGGGATACTTCACTTAATATAATTCTTTCTAATGACATCCATTTCCCAGCAAATTCCAGTAATTCATCATTTTTGATGGCTGAGTAGTATTCCATTGTATAGATGTACCACAGTTTCCTTATCCACTCGTCAACTGTTGGACATTTAGGTTGATTCCATGACTTTGCTATTGTAAACAGTGCTGCTATGAACATGGTCGAGCTTGTGCTATCGAGGCGAACCTCTGCTGCTTGGGGGGTTATTCCCAAGAGTGGGATAGCAGGGTCATACGGCATTTCAATCTTTAATTTCTTTAAGAATCTCCAGACGGCTCGCCAGAGTGGCTGTATGAGCCTGCATTCCCACCAACAATGTAGGAGAGTTCCCCTCTCCCCACATCCTCTCCAGCATTTGTCGTTGTTTGTACTGTGGATTTTTGCCATCCTGACCGGGGTGAGATGATATCTCAGGGAAGTTTTGATTTGCATTTCCCTGATGGCGAAGGAAGTGGAGCATTTTTTAAGATAATTGTTGGACATTTTAATTTCATCCCTGGTAAAGTTTCTTTGAAGTTCCAGGGCCCATTTTTTAATTGGGCCAGTGTTTTCCTTGGAGTTTAATTTTCTAAGTTCTTTGTGCACTCTGGACAGTAGAGCTCTGTCAGATATGTGGTTAGTGAAGATTTTCTCCCATTCTGTGGGTTGCCTTTGAGCTCGTGCGACAATCTCTTTATCTGAACAGAAGCTCTTTAATTTCACAAGATCCCAACTGTTGAGAGTTGGTAGCAGTGACTGTGCCATTGGATGTCTGTTTAGGAAGTGTTGGCCTAGCCCAATCAGCTCGAGGGAGTTCCCTATCCTTTCAACTATGGCTTTTAAAGTCTCTGGCCTGATATCAAGGTCCTTGATCCATTTGGAATTAAGTCTTGTACATGGTGACAAGTACGGGTCCAGCTTTAATCTTCTGCATGTGGAGATCCAGTTTTGCCAACACCATTTGTTGAAGATGCTGTTCTTTTTCCATTGGATTCTTTGGGCCCCTTTGTCAAAGACCAAATGGCTGTAACTTTGTGGGCTTATATCTGGGTCTTCAATCCTTATCCATTGATCTGTGTGTCTATTTTGGAGCCAGTACCAGGCTGTCTTTATAACTATGGATTTGTAGTATAGACTTAGGTTTGGTATGGTAATACCTCCAGCTGTGTTTTTGTTACTCAGGATTGTTTTTGCTATCCTGGGTCTTTTGTGCCTCCATATGAACTTTGAGATTGTTTGGTCAACTTCTTTGAAGAATTGCTTTGGGATTTTGATTGGTATAGCATTGAATCTGTATATTGCCTTTGGTAGGATGGTCATTTTTACAATGTTGATTCTGCCAATCCAGGAACAAGGGAGGTCTTTCCACCTTCTGGTGTCTTCTGCAATTTCTTTCTTTAGGGTTTTAAAGTTTTCATTGTAAAGGTCTTTTACCTCCTTAGTTAGGTTTATACCAAGGTATTTCATTTTTTTAGGGGTTATAGTAAATGGCATGGTTTCTCTCAAGGCTTTTTCACTTCTTTCATTCTGGGCATATAGGAAGGCCTCTGATTTTTGCACATTTATTTTGTATCCTGCCACCCTGCTGAACTTCTCAATTAGTTCCAGGAGCTTCCTGGTGGAGTTTTTGGGATCACTCAGGTATAAGATCATGTCATCTGCAAATAGCGATAGCTTGACTTCTTCCTTGCCAATTTGAATCCCTCTTATGTCCCTTTCTTGTCTTATGGCTTCGGCTAAGACTTCAAGTACAATATTGAATAGAAGTGGTGAGAGTGGACAGCCTTGTCTTGTTCCTGATCGAAGTGGGAATGCTTCCAATTGTTCCCCATTGAGCATAATCCTTGCTGTGGGCTTGTTGTATACAGCTTTTATTATATTGATAAAAGTTCCTTCCATTCCTACTGTCTCTAGCGTTTTGATCATAAAAGGCTGTTGGATCTTGTCAAAAGCTTTTTCTGCATCTATCGAGAGTATCATGTGGTCTTGGACTTTGGACTGGTTTACATGATGAATTACATTTATTGATTTGCGTATGTTGAACCAACCTTGTGTGCCGGGGATGAAGCCTACTTGGTCCCCATGAATGATCTTTTTAATATGTTTTTGAATCCGATTTGCTAAGACTTTGTTGAGAATCTTTGCATCTGTGTTCATCAGGGAGATCGGCCTATAGTTTTCTTTTTTAAGTGAATCTTTATTAGGTTTTGGGATTAAAACGATATTAGCTTCATAGAAGGAATTTGGTAGTGTTCCTTCCTTTGCTATTTGGTGGAACAGTTTAAGGAGTATTGGTGTTATTAACTCCTTAAATGTCTTGTAGAACTCTGTGCTGAATCCATCTGGTCCAGGACATTTTTTGGTGGGAAGATTCGAGATTACTTCCTCAATTTCCTTATATGTTATAGGACTATTTAAGTAATTCACAACTTCCTGATTCAATTTAGGTAAGTTGTGTTTACTTAGAAATTCATCCATCTCTTTTGTGTTGTCAAACTTCACAGAGTATAAGTTTTTGAAATATGATGTTATAATTCTCTGGATTTCTTGGGTATCCGTAGTGATAACTCCATGTTCATTTCTAATTTTGTTAATTTGGGTTTTCTCTCTCTTGCTTTTGGTTAGTTTAGCTAGGGGTGTATCAATCTTGTTGATTTTTTCAAAGAACCAGCTTTTCGATTTGTTGATTTTTTCTATCGTTTTCTTAGTCTCGATTTCAGATATTTCTCCCCTTATTTTGCTAATCTCTTCTCTTCTACTGCCTTTGGGATCAGATTGCTCTAGTTTCTCTAAAGCTTTAAGCTGCATTGTTAAGTTGTTTATTTCTGATGTTTCCATTTTTTTGATGTGGGCATTAAGAGCTATGAACTTACCTCTTAGAACAGCTTTCATTGTGTCCCAGAGATTTTGGTAAGTTGTATTTTCGTTATCATTCACTTTCAGGAAATCTTGAATTTCCTTTTTAATTTCTTCCTGAATCCAGTTCTCATTCAGCATCATAGTGTTAAGTTTCCAGGAGTTAGTGTATTTTCTCTTGTTTGATGTGTTGTGGATGTCCAGCTTTAGGCCGTGGTGGTCTGATAGGGCACAGGTTAGAATTTCAACTTTCTTGTACATGTGTAGATTCATTTTGTGGCCCAATATGTGATCTATTTTGGAGAAAGTTCCGTGTGCTGCTGAGAAAAATGTGTATTCTTTGGTGCGTGGGTGAAAAGTTCGATAGAGATCTGTGAGGTCCATTTCTTTCAGGGTTTGATTAAGTTCCAAAGTGTCTCTGTTAAGCTTTTGACCTGTTGATCTATCCCATGTAGAGAGGGCGGTGTTGAAGTCCCCAAGAATTATCGTTTGGGGGTTGATTTCTTGCTTTAGACGCTGTAGGGTTTTCTTAATGAATGTGGAGGGGCCCGTATTGGGTGCATATATGTTCAGTATTGTGAAGTCTTCCTGGTGAATTGTACCTCTGACTAAAATGTAGTATCCATCCGTGTCTCTTATAATTTTTTTTGGTTTGAAATCCACTTTGTCTGATAGCATAATGGCTACCCCTGCCTGTTTTCTGCTTCCATTTGCTTGTAGAATTGTTGACCAGCCTTTTATTTTTAGAGCGTGCCTATCTTTTGTGGTGAGATGGGTTTCCTGCAGGCAGCAGATTGATGGATTGTGATTTTTAATCCAAGTTTGTAATCTGTGTCTCTTGATCGGTGAATTAAGTCCATTAACATTTAGTGTTATAATGGAGAAACTATTGTTAATTCCAGACATTTATTATGTTTAGTAGCTTTTATAAGTATATTGCTTCGCTTTTAATGGTGTTATATTTGCCTTCTGTTCTCCTGGATATGCCTGTTTTTTTCTTCACGCTTGAGTATCATTTCTAGCAGTTTTTGAAGGCCTGGTTTGGTGGCCATGTATCCCTTAAAGTTGTCTTTGTGCTGGAAAATTTTTCTTTCTCCCTCGATCATGACTGATAGTTTTGCAGGGTAAATCAGCCTGGGTTGACATTTTTGCTCATTCAATACTTGAAGTATGTCTCTCCAAGCTCTTCTTGCTTTTACTGTTTCGACTGAGAAGTCATTTGTTATTTTAATAGGTTTGCCTTTAAAAGTGACTTGTTTTTTCTCCCTTGAAGCTCTCAGCACCAGTTCTTTATCTTGAATGTGGAGTGTTTTAACTATTATTTGCCGCGGTGTGCTTCTAGTTTGGTCGTATCTGTTTGGGGTGCGGAATGCCTCTTGTATATGAATGGGCCTCTCTTTCTTTAGATGAGGAAAGTTTTCCTTGATGATCGTTTGAAAAATTTCCTCAGGGGTGGTATTTTGAGATTCTTGCTCCGGTATTCCATGAATACGCATGTTAGGCTTCTTCAGGGTGTCCCATATCTCTTGGATATTTCTCTCAAGTATCTTTTTGGCTTTAACAACCTCTTCCATTGAGCTGGCTAGTACTCCCACTTTATCTTCAAGGTCTGAAATTCTGTTTTCTGCTTCATTAGTTCTGTTGATAAGACTCTCTGTGGCGTTCTGGGTTGAAGATAACTTGTCTTTTAGCTCAGTTTTAAACTCTGCTTGAGTTTGTTTTAACTGTTCTATGCCGCTTTTTGTTTCTTGCACTGTTTTTCTCAACTCCTCCAGATGTCTGTTGTGTTCCTCTTCAAAGCGATTGATTCGATTATGTAATTCCTCCCGGATTTCCTCTTTCATAGTATTGAACATGGTAATGATCATATTTTGAAAGTCGTTATCCTGGGTCAGGCTTTCTTGGCCTTTTTCCGCGGGTTTGTTCTTTTTGGAGTCTAACATTATGGGATTAATTTCTTCAGTGGGAGATTTGTTTACTTGAGTGTTGCTTCTCATGGATTTGCACTTTGACTTTGGCATTGTCATTTTAACTCTTAAGATCTCTCAATTTCACTAAACTGAATTATTTGGCCTGGGGTACTGGTGGGCGGGGCCTGAACGGGGACTTACCTAGGGAGCGGGGTGAGGCCCGGGTGGACCGCGTGCGTGTCCCGACTGGCGGAGCGGGGTGGGGCGAAAAGGGAGGATGGGCGCAGGGGGAGGTGCTCCTCGTTCCCTGGGCCCCCGCGCGGCTCCGGCTGGATGGCGGGAGTCGGAGCCGGGTCCCCGTGGGCTGACCTGGGGTCCTAGAGCGCGCGTTGAGGCCCGGCTGGATCTCGCCTACGCGTCCCGACCGGCGGAGCGGGGGTGGGGCGAAAGAGGGAGGCTGCGCGCGTCGGCGTGGAGCTATTTAACCCGAGGGCAGCTGGGGCGGGGCCCGGGCGCAGGGGGAGGTGCTCCTCGTTCCCTGGGCCCCCGCGCGGCTCCGGCTGGATGGCGGGAGTCGGAGCCGGGTCCCCGTGGGCTGACCTGGGGTCCTAGAGCGCGCGTTGAGGCCCGGCTGGATCTCGCCTACGCGTCCCGACCGGCGGAGCGGGGGGTGGGGCGAAAGAGGGAGGCTGCGCGCTTCGGCGTGGAGCTATTTAACCCGAGGGCAGCTGGGGCGGGGCCCGGGCGCAGGGGGAGGTGCTCCTCGTTCCCTGGGCCCCCGCGCGGCTCCGGCTGGATGGCGGGAGTCGGAGCCGGGTCCCCGTGGGCTGACCTGGGGTCCTAGAGCGCGCGTTGAGGCCCGGCTGGATCTCGCCTACGCGTCCGGACCGGCGGAGCGGGGGGTGGGGCGAAAGAGGGAGGCTGCGCGCGGCGTGGAGCTATTTAACCCGAGGGCAGCTGGGGCGGGGCCCGGGCGCAGGGGGAGGTGCTCCTCGTTCCCTGGGCCCCCGTGCGGCTCCGGCTGGATGGCGGGAGTCGGAGCCGGGTCCCCGTGGGCTGACCTGGGGTCCTAGAGCGCGCGTTGAGGCCCGGCTGGATCTCGCCTACCCATTACTTTCTCTTAATTCTCTCTCTTCCCAAGAAATCTGCATCCTGCTTTCATCTCTCTCTCTTTCTCTCTCTCTCTCTCTCTCTCTGTGAAAGAGAGAGAGAAAAAGAGACAGAAACACACTGAATTTAATTAGGGTGCTTTCATGAGCATGAATGGGAGGCTAATTACTGGTGAATGGGCCACTTTTCAATGGCTTCACTACTGAATGACAACACTCCCAGTAACCACCAACTTGCCAAAGTCCCTCAGAAAGAGGAGGAGTTTCATGACTCCGCCTCCCCCATCCACCATGAAATGTTCACAGACCCCATCCTTGTCTTGTGCAGTCTTGTGTGGGTAACCACAGCTGCTGTGAGCTCATGTTCGCACAATGCCTTTTTTAAAATTTCAGCACATTTTCTGTTCTCTGTCACTTGCGTTCTTTCTGCCCCCTCTTCTGTGATGTTCTCTGAGCCTTGGAGGGGATGTTTTGGGCTGAGCATTGCCATCATTACTTATTCTTGGCACTTTGACCAGTTTCATGGGTCTCTCCCTTAGGGAAAATACACATTCAAAAATTCTTCTATTAGTTCATTGACTTCTGATAGTAGGCATCTTAAATCTCTTTTCAGTCCTAGGTTCGGTGCAGGTTCATAGTTCTGACTCTGAAAGAATCATCCCAGGGCTGTTGGTACAGGGCATTTCTCATTGGAGTTTCTGATGACTGTTGCCCGGGCTGAGACTGCTCTCTGCAAGGTTATCTGGGGTGCCTCAGCATTCCTCCAGATGACTGATGCCGCCTTTACCAGTCCAGCGTCTCAGAGGATCAGAGTTCTTACTACATGGAGGTTATCCAAGGGAATGGCTGTGACACGGACCCTCATAACCATATTTTCCTAAAAATACCGAGCAGAGGAGATGCTCTTTTACATTCTATCTGTTTTATTTAGTTTAATTTTATGACCCACTTAGTCTAATTTTTGCTGCAGGTATGTGTATGGGTGTGGAGATAGCCACAGGGGCCTGGGCAGTGTACCAATGGAGACAAAGGCAGAAGAGGGAGGTGGGGAGTGGTATTTGCCAGTTATCAGGTACAGATAAAGGTAAGTGGGAAGGTGCACAAGTGAAAGTAGGACGTATCAATTCTTTTGACCCTAGTCCCTGTGAAATCATGTAGGCCTCTATGTTGGTTAATGTCCATGCGGCCTGTCCACACCAGTCGGGGCCAATCAATACAGCACTGTGCTTTACTTTCTATGTCAAGCTCTGCCCTCTGCTGTTTGGGAACCCTGAAACTCATAGGCAGGAGAAAGGGGCTAAAGCGCCCAATTAGATTAGAGCTGGGGCTACAGAGCCTGAACTGAGAGGCCAATTGAGAGAATCTTCCTGAGGAAGGCAAGTCAGATGTCTTAATGACCGCGTGAGATCAGATTTCATCTGGCCTGGCATGGGGGTCCAAGTGTCCAGTGTGGTGACAGAGGAGAAATATCTGCATAGCATGACAGCCAGCATCAACGGATGTGGAGATGTTAATCCGGTCTCACTGACTGCTGCTGAGTTGAGGGACAAGGATACATACAGCTCACTGGAAAGAGAAAGCCACAGGGCAGGATTTTAGGATGCTGCTCCATCAGGGCACAGAGGAACATTTGGAAACTAGGTAGACAGTGATCCAGCACACACTGTGGCTTGTGCGGGGCTGTGTTTCCATGTAGGGAGTATAGTACATAAGTTTAGAGACTCTGGTGTTTTTTTTGTTTGTTTGTTTTTAAGTCTCGTCATAGGACTGACTAGATACGGAGCCTGACTATGTGGTTTGGGGATTATAGCTGCCAGGCTTGCTTTTCATTGGCTCATAAGCTCTGCTTGAGTAACCAGTGGTAAACAGGGGTCTTTATCTTTACCATGGGCATATCTCATCTTGCTGAGATTTGAGGCCTGGCCCAAGTTCCTGTTAGCTTCACTGGATTCCCCAATATCTTCTCTGGGATTCTGAGCTTCACCTTCCTGCAGAAAATTCAGGAAGCTGCCTACCAGATCGACAACTCTTTCCCCACCTCCACCATTGAGGATCTTGTCCTTGAGAATATAGTGACTTCATCCTGGGCCCTGGAGCCAGCCCATCTCACCTGACATGTGCTTGGATGCCTCCTATAAATGTAATTATGAATACTTTTTTTATTCCCCACGCTCTAGTTGCTCTTCATGTGTAGCCAAGGAAAATGACTCTAAAGTGAAACTGGATAAGAGAAATAAAACCATACATGTAAAGTACTTGGCATGAATCCATGCACATGAAAGTGTTACTTAATATCACTTTTAAATTTTATGATTGAATGATTTGCTGGAGTCCAATCTCATAGGTGAGTCTGTTCTGTCTTTCCTTGCCTTCTTTTTTGACTTTAAATAATATTTTTATTTCTTCTTTGACAATTTCCGACATGTGTGTAATGTATCTGAATATATTCACTTTTGATTTCCTCCCACACTCCCTCACATTTCCCCCACATGTCCCTGTCCCATCCCATATCCTTCTCTTTAAAAAGCTATTATTACATGTACATATGTAGGGGTGTGCATATATGTATGTTCATGTGTATATGTGTATGTGATGATGCACATGCACATATGTGTATGTAGAAGTTGATGCTTAATGTCGTAGTTAACTCTCTGCTTTTGTTATTAAGGAAGGATCTCTAATTTGAACCCAGAGATCACCAATCATTGGCTAACTAGCCAATTTTCCCCGGGAATTCCCATCTTTGCCTCCCCAAGTGCTGATTGGGGAGGACCTGCCTGTATTTTAAATGTTTTCTGGAAATCCAAACTCTGCTCCTCACGCTTACAGGGAAGCACTTTATCCACTGAGCCAGCTCCCCAGCCCTATTACATTCTGTTCATTTTATTTATTTAATTTTATGGCCCACTTAATCTAATTATTGCCGAGGGTATGTGTATGGATGTGGAGATAGCCGCAGGAGCACGGGGAGTGTACCAATGACCACACTCACAAAGAATTACTGTCCTCCTGGCAGCCATAAATGTCAGTAGCTCCTCAGCTAGAGGGTTGGTCTTTCTGAGCCCTTCCCTCATCCCTGCTGCAACTGGCCGGATCTTGTGTAGGTCACGTGCAGGTAACACAGTTGTTTAAGTTCATGAGTGCAACAGCCAGGACTGTATCCATAAAACAGCAGTTCACAGCATTCCTCCCCATGGCTCTTACACTCTTTCCACCCCATCTTCCTCAGTGTTTCTTGAGCTTTGGGGTGGGGGTGGGGTGATAGAGGTGTCACATTTAGGGCCAAATACTCAGCGTTCACTTATTCTCAGCACTTTGACCGCTTATGAGTCTCCATTAACCACTGCCCACTCCAGAAAGGTCTTGTCTCCTTCTTATTGTGATTTCTGTTTCTTCCTCACAAATCTGGAAGGCCAAGACTTTCACATCACTCTAGGCTGAGATGCTTAAAATACTCTAGGGAAACTTGGTCTTTGGCATTTGTGTGAAAGCACATTCACATGCACATTAAGGGAGAGGAAGAGAGCAATCTCCCCATAGTGCAGGATGATTCTTACTCTTTTTTTTTTTTAAATCATATCCACTCTGAATAGATAGCAAATAGTCCCTTGCCTTTGCTGAGAACACAGTGAAGTGACACTTCCTTCAGAGAAGTTTGTTAAAGACTCAGGAAATAGGATCAACGCGAAAGTTTGTTTAATCATTTTCCCTTGATTCACGGCAAGGTCCAGAGCAAGTGTAAAAACTTGAAGCACGTGAGAGGAAATTTATAGGAAGGACAGTGATCTGTCATCTTCCATCACTATTATTAGTGACAAATAAATTGTAAGAGGAAAAAGTCAGTTTAGGTTCCAAAAATGAGTATAGTGCTCATCCAGCTAAAACTAATTTATGAGGTACAAAAACTGGGTTTGCTATAGGTTTTCTGGAAGTCCATTCACGACATAGAAAGCAACTATGTTAACATAGGCAAATGCCCATTCTGTACTCAACTAGTCTTTCCTTCTTCCAGGAAAGTAATAACCATCAAGGCATTTTCCATGTAAGTTCAGCATTTCTTTTGGTTATAAAAATCACTCTATATCATTCTAAGTTCCATTTATTTAGCTTAGAAACCATTTGTTCCTGCTTTATAAACAAAGAACCCCCAAAATCCCCTGATAAGATGTCCTTTATGAACTTTAGAACAGTGATCTCTTCTTGCTTTGAGGTATTAATAAAATTGATGTAGACAGTGTAGCATTTTGAGGGAGTCACTGGATAGTGACAGGAACGCAATGCCCTAATTGAGTTTATCTCGAGGTGTGTGTCTGTCTGTCTGTCTGTGAGCATCTATCTTATCACCAGTATTATATTATGGCATTCCTCAAAAAACAAGCTTCAAGCTATCTCACAGGGATAGAATTTGGATGTAATAAAAGTAGTTCCTATGACAGGGACTCAGAGGTATATAGCCCAACTTCAAAACAATTTATGCGCAAAATGGCTGAAGTTGAACAAAATTCTCAGAAGGGAAATATTTCTTAAGTGGATGCAGCCAATATGTAGATTTTATTACAACTCTGTCAGAAGCCAGTGACTTATATACCACTGTTGCTTACACATAAACCTTTTTCCGAGTATGATGGATGCTTCTTTGATGCAGTAGGCATTGTTCACAGCAAAGCTCTTAAGCAATGGCCTCTGACCAGGAGCCATGGAGGTGATGGGAAAGACAATAACCTTTGCTTTCGCTTGCAAGGGAGATTGCAGATTAGCGTGGGGAAACAGGGGCTAAACGTCTCTACATTTGCACTACCACTAAGCTAATTGTCCGCTTATGTTTACTTATTTTGGTAGATGAGACCAAAAGAATAAAGAAATGATGAATTCCTACATTGACCTTAGAAATGCTTCAATAGAAATACTACCCTTTACCAAATCAAAAGAAAATTTATTCATAAGTGAGAATACACTATTTTCCCTCAGCTTCCAGTTCTGATTCCTGCAAAAGGTGCTAATGTATCAGTTAGCTAGTGCTGTATTAACAAAGTACTCTAAAGGCATTGGCTTAACACAACAAGCATGAATTTGCTCATAAGACTGGGATTCACCGGGTGTTTCCGCTGCTCTTGGCTAGGCACTATGCATCTGTGAGGACAGGAGGGTCAGCTGGTTGTTCTGGTCTTTGATTGATCTCACATGTTGGGTGCTGGGCTGTAGGCTGGTCTAGAGTGTTCTCAGCTGGGACAACTAAGCTTTCCTCTTCTAGCGTGACAGCCTGGGCTTGTTTGCATAATCATGCCAGGGTTCAGAGGAAGAGAGGAAAGGAGGGAGGGCAAGGAGAAAGTTTGGATAAGAGCTCAGAACTGGTACAATGTCACTTCCAGCTTGTGGTAAGGAACTACACAATGACAAGGAACTACAAAATGACACTGCAAAATGCATGGATAGAACAAAATGTAATTTTATTGTGAGAAGGGAGAATCAGAAAATAGTCCAGGTTACTATAGACCATCATACATTTTTAAATTTACCTTCTGCCATGCAACTCATGGGCGATACCCACATAAAAAATAACACTGAAAATGGCAGAAGACATTTCCTTCAGTCACTTCACCTCACCTGGTGCCTCATCAGCCCCCAGGAGCTGCTGTTGATTTTGCTGACGGCCAGCAGGAACACGGGCTCTTTCCAGAAACCTTTATGGATAATCTGCTAGGTCTTTTCAGTGCGAGCAAATAAGAATTAATAATAATTTAAAAGTATGGATAGAGACAGGCTAGAAGGAAACGAGGCTGTTACTGTCTCATCCTTGAAGTTGTTCAGCTTGGCTGGGTTGGTTCTTCTGCATGATTTCAGATGAGAAGGGTGGAGAAAGAAAAAGAATGTGAGGAAGGACTGGGGAATTGGCCCAAAAGAGGCATCAGCATGTCTGCAGTAGAGAAACAAAAAATGAACGGGAGGATATAAGTCTAGAGATGTTTGGCTCTAGTTTAGGGATCATCCCTTCTGATAGTCAACAAGTAACAGGGCAGACTATTAAGTTACTTTTGAGCTCCTGAGCCGTGCGTTTTGTTTTTTTTTATTTATTCAATTGTGCGTGTGTACGCGTATGTGCATGTGTGTGTGTGTGTGTGTGTGTGTGTGTGTGTGTGTGTGTAGAACCACGGATGAATTCGGGAACCACCATGTACCACCTCTACCTCCTCCTTGTTTACTCTGCCCTAGGATTCATAGGCTCCGCCCTACCAGGACCAGAAACGCAGGCTGCCCCCAATTCCGCTGGCGTCTATACATGGGGTCTAGGATCCAAACTCAGGACCTTCTGCCTGCAAGGCAGAGGCTTAACCCCTGAGCCACCTCTCCAGCCCCGAGCAGTGTGTTTTTAAGCACAACTGTATGAGATAGTGCTATGTGGTGTCCCAGGACTTATTCAATTAAGCATTTAGACTTTTAAAGGAAGTCAGTTGAAAAGAAGAAAAAAAAAAGTTCCACTAAAGTAAGAAAAAGTAGAATATTGATTCTTTTCCCCCCTCAGGAGAGCAATCCATCATATTTAGAGGTTCCGCACTTCTGAGCGCCATCGGGTTCAGCATGTGGAGATGTATTCTTTGAAGACTAAGTGAGTTCAGGTTTTTTTTCAGCTGTCCATAAAAGGTAAAGCGGTACTGTATTGACTGCATCCTTGGTGTGAAATGCCACCAGCTTGTTTGTGCCTCCCACGGCTCCTCTGAGAGCACACTTCACGCATTTGCATCCTGATCATACCAGTGCTGGCGTCTGAGCACTGATGGAATACAGGGGATCCTTCTTGGAAGCCAGAGTTCAAGGGCCTGGAAGGCAGCAACGCCCTGTATTCAAGTCCTGAGAACACTCTTTTTCTGTTAGTACTGTGCTGAGACAGGGTCTCCTTGTGCAGCCCTGCCCAGGCTGGAGCTGGCTGTGTAGACCACATCTGGACTTGGAATTCCAATCTCCTCCTGTCTCTGCCTCCCTGTCTCTGGGACCCACACCTGGGCAGACTTCATCTGTGACCAACTGTGTGAACTTGGGCACATTTTCTTATCTGACTCAACTTACTTATGGTGTTAAAATGGGGATGGATATTAATTCTTTAAGATAATATATGATCAGTATCAAGCATTGTTTCTTTTACACCCTCTTGAGAAAGACAAAAACCTGTACTTTTCTGAGCTGGTATAAGCATAATACAGAATTCACAGACTTCGTCAATATACTGGTTTAATATGCGGTGCCCGAGGCCAGCATAGGCCTCTCCTTTGCTTTCTGCTTGTGGTAGAGAACCAAGGTGCCGCTTCCAACACAGGTGTGACATTCACTGTACCATGGGGGCCATTTAAGAACAAATCAATCATCAGACATCGTCTTGGTTTTTCGTATCCATATTCCATACCTCAAGGCACTTGCAATTTAGTTTGAGGAGAAATGACAGCAGAAATCAATAAGTGCAGCAAACTCTATTCAAACAGTCAACATATGGAACAGCCTAGCTGCCCAGAAACAGATGAATGCACAAAGGAGCTGTGGTGCCTGCACACGGTGGAATTTTGATCGGTTGTAAAGAGTAAAGTTATCATGCTTGGGAAGTGGCTGGAGCTGGAGAGCATTCCATTTGGAGAAGTGAACCAGACTCAGGAAACTGCTACGTGCTTTCTCTTGTAGAATCTAGATTTAGATGCACGCGCACATGTAGGACATGAAGATAGGGAAGGGAAGGAGCAGGAAGAGTCTGCAGGGAATGGGATGGGGCCAGCAAGAGAAGGTAATGGAATATTAGTGGCATGAAAGTGGAAAGGGGGGTACTTTGGAGGAAGTCGGGCAACAGCAAAGGGCAGGAAATGGCCAGAGAGGGAAGCAGGTGGGGGTGAATAGAAACAAAAGTGTGATGCCAGATGCCCATTGTCACAAACTAAACCTGTTGCTTTGCCAATAACAATGCATGCAAGAAATAAAATAAATGCAGCAAGGATGTTCAAATACAAAATGTGGAAGATTTTGACTTTATTTATTTATTTATTTATTGTGTGTGTGCATGGGCGTGCATGCACACACACATGAACACACATATGCATGCACATGCAAGCATTGTGGCATCCATGTAAAGGTCAAAGGACAACCTGTGGGAGATGGTTGTGTCTTTTCACCAGATGGATTCCAGGGAAGGAAGTCAGGTTGCCAGCCCCAGTGGCCAATACATTTACCCACAGAGCCAACTCAGTTGACCCAAAATATGGAAGTTTAAGGCCCAGGGAAATTAAGTCAAACATGACAAGACAGAAGTGGATTTTGAAGGGGGTGTAGTTACTCTTCTGTTACTGTAATCGAATATTCCGAGCTGCACAATGTAAGGGAGAGAGGGTTTATTACTTCAACTTACAGTCTCAGAAGGCATTTCAGCTCATTATGGTGGAGAACACACGGTGGCAGGGATGGCAACCAAAGCAGGAGGCAGGTTTACATTATAGCAGCCATCAGGATGCAGGGCATAGGAGGAGGTAAGGCCAGGTTACCAAATCTCATGGCACATCCTCAGTGACAGGCTTTCCCCGGGGTTCCACCTCTTAGCAGCCCCACTGCCTTCACAAACAGCACCGCCAGCCCAGACTAAGCGTGCAAACACATGAGCTGCGGGGACAATTCGCATTCAAGCCATGACAGAAGACTCGGTCAGGTCTTCAATATATAAAGATGAGGAAGAACAGTCTGAAAGATGCCTCGAGGTAGACATGACTAGAAAAAAGGTAAGACTGAGAGATGGGGGTAAAGGTTGGCCAGGCTGGAAGAAGGGACATAGTAGATGGCTGCAAAAATCAAGAAAAAGACACAAGGGGTAGAAACACAGAGCATTACCAACAATGTCTAATTAGTTAATTAATTGTGCCTGTGATCATGTGGCGATCAGAGAATAACTTGGGTGAGTTAATAATCTCTATTCCCCCTTTGGGTTCTGGGGATTGATCTCAAGATATCTGACTTGCTCAGAAAGTGTGCTTTTTAGAGTTATCACGTCTACCCTAGCAATTCTGAACAAGGGAGAGAAATCACAAAGGTTAGGAATTGGTACTATGTGTATAGTTCCAAGGCAGAATTTCACATTAGATTATTATGACTTTTCCGAGGGAGCCATCACATAAATGTCTATTCACCCCAGATAAAGATTTAACATCAGACTCAGTAATAATTATACTGAGGTCCAATCTGGAGAACCAGTGAGGTTATTGGGATTACTTACAGGAATGTGCATGAAGGTTACTTATAGGAGCAGCTATTCAAGGGCAGATACAGCGCTGAAAACATCACTGCAACATGGATAGCAACTCAGAGAACCTACATTCCAGGAGCTCTCAGAACGACTTGCAGCCAGCTTTGTTTGTCGTGGGAGAGTCTCCTCCAGGCAGTTCAGGGAGCTGCTGGTGCAGGGAGTCTTTCCCAGCAGTTTCTGACTGCTCCCATAATCCTGAGAAGGGGTCTTGTGCATCTAGCGAGTTTCACGTGCTTCCTGAAACCTATGAGGCATTCGCTGGCTGAGTCTTAGGAGTCTAGGGTAGACTGTTCCAAACAGCCACAGCAGCCTCCTCAGGTTAGAGAGGGGCAAAGTCCAAGATGGTGTCATGGTATGTTGGGAGGAAAAAAATGCCCCATAACACAGGTGCTGGTCAGCAAGGAGTCAGACATGTGGTTACAGAAGCTGATGTCACACGGTGGTGGTGGGAAAGTAGCAAGACTCATCACTGCTGCGGCCCAAGAGTGCTGGATGGGGTTCTTATAGTATTCTGCTGACCTACAATATGCTAACTCAAACATCAGAAGGCCAAAGTTGTCCTATTAGGCACCAGGTGGGGTGAGCTGAGATCAACTTTTCTATTGTCAATTTCATGGAAGCCAAGGATCACTTCACAGATGCTCATGAGTGATGCTTCTTCACGTTCCACATGTCTAAAACATAGAAATGGGGACATCATGCCTCCCTAGGATGTTATACAACAGCTATGATTCCTTTTATGCCTGATCTCTGTAATAAAACAGAGGACAGTTTCTCTTCCTCTCGCTGGGCAAGGGCCAAATAGAAAAGTGAAATGCGGGATGGAGTAGCACAGGTCGTCCCCTCAATTACCAACACTCACTTTTCCCTCTCCCACACTGTCAGTTACAGATAAACCAGTCCACATGGCACAGCAGAGAAAGCTCAAGGTCAAATGAGTCTTTGGACTCAAGTGGCAGGAGCTTGAGAAGCTATACTTTTCTGCCAACAAAGGTCGAAGACTCCAGTGTGTTTTCTTTGACTTCTAAACCAGTGACTTCCATCTCTCTAAGCGGGCACTCAGAGGGAACCAAAAGTCTGAGAGTTGAGGCACGGTCCCTTGTCACTGAGAGGTTAATCATGATTTAGTGAAGGGGAGAGTAGGAGCAATGTGGAATACCCCCTTCTACCCATGGGGGACATGTGCTGAGATATCCAGTGAATGCTTGAAACTGTAGGTAGTACCAAACTCTATACAGACTCTGTTTATTCCCACCATAGGCACTATGATAAAGTTTAATATGTAAATTAAGCACCATTAGCGATTAATAACAATATTATATGACAGTATACCATTGTATCCCGTGCAAAAAAGTAATGTGAATGTGGTCCTTTCCTTTTGAAAGAGTGGAGACAAATGTTATTTTTGCAGTTGGCCATGGGTAACTAAAGCTGTGGAGAGAGAAGGCCAAGATTAAGTGTGGGCTACTATATTATTTTAAAAAAGAGAAGTAATACCCTAAACATAGAGTGATATTTGCAAATATCTGACTCATCATTGCTATAACACTTTGAAACAAGTTATAAGTGATTCAGTTGTATGAACCCAAGAAACAGCTATTTAGGATCTGTCTCAGGTCATCTACTCTTTCCTAGGCAACAGTGACACATTAAGCAATGATATATGTTCCTGCCCATAGGGGCTTGGCGTGTTGGGAAAAGATAGAGAAAGGTATATCAAAGGAAATGCCTCTCAGAGTGGCAAAGTGCTACAAAGGACTATGGGAATGGGATGAAGTGTAGAACTGGAGAAGGCAGTATGTATGCTCTTGTTGACCTATGGGAAGGCCACATCTTCCTAGCAGGATGAAGTCTGAAAAAACAGAGATGCTTGAACCATGTGGACATGAAGTGAAGGAGTACTCCTCTCCATGAGGAGCTGTCAGGACGTAGGACAAGCAGCTTAAGTTGGATTTCCTATCGCAATAGACATGGTTCCGCGTATCACTGTCTTCTCTTAACTTCACCTTGATCTGGGTGTGCTGCAGGTTTAGTTGAGCAATGAGTGTGCTTAGTGTGTACAAGGATTAGCAAGCAGGCCTGGGGAGAACAAAGGAAGTCAGAAGGAGAGGACAACCAAAGACAGTCAGTGACTGAGTCACAGTGGGCCTGGTGACCGCTGTTTATAGTTGAGTGTGATCAGAAGCCAGTGGGAGGCTTTGAGCACAGAAATGCTAAGACTCATTCATTCATTCCATCCTCATTCATTCGAGCAAATTAGTGGCCACCTATTTGGCTTACCTGGTGAGGACATTGTGAGGGTCCTGTTCTAGCTTTCTAGGTGAATACACAGTACCTGGGGCGATACCACTTGGCAAAGCATTATGCAGTAATAGAAATGTTTGGCTCAGCAAGGGCAGCTCAGCTCGGTTCAGAGGGTCATAGGTAGTATATAACTTGAGTCAGAAAAGTCTGCCAAGCATTTTGGAGAATGAATTAGCTGACGGAAAGCTGCTTTAAGAAAACAGGAATGAAGCCCTGGAGCAGCCTCTGCGTCCTGCGTCCCCAGGTACAGCGTCTCCCGGGTGCATCTTGTCTAGATGGTGCACTCATGACTAAGTGAATGAGCAGGAGGAGCACGGATGTCCAGAGAAGGGTTGAGGGAGTCAGAACTGCAGAGACAGAGTCAGAGCAGATCTTTGCCCCAGGACACCCCATGCACCACCTGTGCCTGGAGCAGGAGCGTGGGCCTCAATAAATGTGTCCTCAAGACAGTCATTGCTTTTCCTTCAGGAGTCCTGTCTCTCAGTGGTTAGCACCTGGCACAGATTCTTGGCAGCTGACAGAAGCCGATCAACGTTTGTGGAATAAACGCCCAGCTTGTGCATAAATTTGAAGAACGTGCTGAGAAGTGTTTCTGAGCAAGTCATCAGCTTCATCAATTAGCTTTAACAGAACTCATTTTTTAAAGGTGTCTGAGAAGGTACAGAAAAGACTTCATCTGTGGCTCCTCTGAAATGACCAGAGATTGAGATGTCAAGGATGCCTTATTCCTGTAGCCTGGGGCCAGGGTCTCTGATCTCCCGGTCTCAAGGCCTAGACCACTTCCGAGAAATAGCTGATATAGGTCCTTTAAGCTAATTATGACTGGAGGGATTGGGCTGCGTTTAAGACCTTCCAGGAATGCTAGATTGCTGGAAAGCAATTTTTGGCATTTTCTGAGGAAGGGGCAGAAACAAATCCCTAGAGATTCTCCTTGTTAATATCCTAGGGCTTTTGTAAAAATTACCATCAAAGTGGCTTAAAACACCAGCACTGTACGCCCTCACGGTACCAGTGGCTAGACGCTCAAGGTAGAAGTGTCACCTGGGGACAAGTTTTCTCCCAGAACGAGGGTGGGAATACTTGCCTGGCTGCTTCCAGTGGCAGCAGCAGATCTCCCATATTGACCACATCAATCTGAACTATACCTCTGTGGTCACATTGTACCACTTCTGTCTCTCAACACTCTCACTGTGGGCTGGGGAGATGAGGCAGGCGTTAAGCTTCTATCTTTCAAGCAAAAGGACTCTCGCGAGTTCAGATCCCCAGATCCCTCATAAAAAGTTTAGGGGGATATGGTTGCCTGTAATTCCAGATCTGGAAGGTGGAGCCTGGGAAACTCCAGAGCAAAGCAAAAAGGAGGTAGAGCAATCCAGGATGATTCCCAAAGTCACCCTTGGTCCTTCACAGGATCTCTTGTACACATGTGCAAAAACAAACAAACAAAAAAACCAAACAAGTAAAGGGAAGTCCCCCTAAAGCCCTGCTGCCTCACTTGTTAGGTTTAGGGCTTCCCAGATAATCTCATCAAGATCCTCAATTATACCTGCACAGACTAGACTCTCTCTTCAGATAACAGCCTCACTAGTTCATCTCATCGAGATCCTCAATTATACCTGCGTAGACTCTCTCTTCAGATAAATTCACCCTCACAAGTTCAGGAGTTAGTATATATTTTTAGGGGGGGGGAGAGACACCATATGCTCAGTGTCCCCTCTAAACAGGACAGTGTATGAACCAAGAGGAGAGGAATGTTTGCGAATAAAGGTAACAAATCTGAGAAGATGGTCAACCCCGGGTGACAGGCACGAACATTCACTGCAGAAAAGACTACCCTTGCCCTGTCCACGTTCCCTCAAACTCTTCGTTCTAAAACCCCTCTCCACCTCCTTGCCTCTTTCACTTTCTACCTGAACATTTTCACCAGTTGGTAGATTTCACTGTAGACAGGGACAGGGGGAAATGAGGAGCCAATGCATGGGGAAAGATGTCAACAGAGGACGGATAAGAGCTCGAGATGATCACTTCACCCTCTTGCTTTTGTGGTGAGGTGGAGGGAAGCCACTTCTACTTTGTCTTTCAGAGGTATTGAGTGGGGTTCAGCCCTAACTGACCACAGCAATAACTTTCTCATTACCTAGATAGTATCGACTTCCTTCTCCCCTACAGGTACTTACGGGAATCATCTTTCCACAAAGTAGCTGCATTAAAATACTTGCTCAGGGTCTGCTTTGGGAGAAAGCGCAGCAGGAGATGCACTTTAACATACGTGTCCCCACTGACTGAGTACTTATTGTGCCAAGCATTGTGTTGAGCGCTCCAGCATACCTGATTCATTCATTAGCGATGCACAATTGAATTCCACGTTATTATTGTCATCATAAGTACTGAACCAGGAGTCCAGGAGTGCAGAGAATGGATGCATTTTGCTGGGGGAATGACTCAGAGGTTAGAGTCTCTGCCTCACAAGCCAAAGGACCAGCATTTGGATCCTCAGACCCTATGTAAAAATGCCAACAGATAGGGTGGCAGTCCGATCTTTCAGCCCTGGAAAGTGGAGCCTGGGAAACCCCATAGCAAAGCAATGAGTGTGGATAGAGCAATCCAGGATGATTCCCAATGTCACTTGGTCTTTGGATCTCCACAGATGCACATATTCAAATGCCCTCTTACACATATATACACACACATACATACACACACAAATAAAGAATGCACCGATTACTAGTATTTGGAAAGGCAAGATTTCCACTAGTTTATGGGACTCTGAAAACTTTGCCATGGAACTGTCTGTTACAGCATCTTCCTCTATGAAGGATCCCATTCCCCTCCCCTCACAGTAGACTCCAGGATTGAGGGCGGAATGTAGAAAGTAGACTGCTGAGTACTTCAGTATCAGCATTCATGGGGGGAAATGAACAAGCATGGCTGGTCAGAGGGACTAAGGCTGTGAGATAGTCAAGAAGCTTGATCTTCATAGGAAGCTCAGCAATCAGAAGAGCCCTTTAGACCCTCCTTGTTTTGAGGCAAAGGGGCTGGGTTGCTGTGTTCGTCTATCCTTAGTGCCCAGCCAGTGAGATCATGGTGCCGCGTGTGATCGCACTGTTGAACATTGATGATTCCAGGGGACAACTCCGCTGTCTGTCTTCAGTTCACAGGACCACTGGCAGCGAGATGAGAAGGAAGAAAGGCCTGGATCCCTCACAGCAACATCACTACCGCCCTACCCCTCACACTCCTTGGATCTTTGTGTTTGTTTTCTGATAATAAGCTGTGGGAACAACTCTTTCAGATTCTGGTTGACTCTTTCCCAGAGAAAACTTGTGCAGGCTTCATTGCTGGTCTGGAAGCGGGAGATGATTTACTCGTTCTAGAAGATGTGCCTCGTCTTCAGATAGCCTGTCAGTTGGCCGAGGTGATTTACTTCACGGTACAATCCAGACCCTCAGTCACAGGGCTCTGAACACTGGTTGGCATGCCTTTCTCAGGCTGTGATTACAACATTAATCCATTTCCTATCAACATTGAACAAAGAAATGTTCAAACCAGTGAGTACGTACCACATACCTTTGTTATAGTGGCCTCGTAAATAAGCATCTGATACAAGTGAGACTGTCCTCTCTTTACAAATGGTAAACCTTAAACATCAGTGAGCTCAGACCTTGAAACCAGAACTATGCCTTAGTACTAAGAGGTAGATGCTTAATGGGACACTAAGCAAACACATTCTTTCTTCTCCCCACCGTTAATAGCAGCCTTGACTTCTCTTGAATATAAGAGTAACTACAGTCCGGACAAAGACAACTTGCTTTGCATCTTGTCTGTTGGCTAAAGAAGCCTGAAGCGACTGATCACAACCTAGCAGCTCCAAGTTTCATCAAACTCTCTTGTCGTTGCCTCTTGGTGCAAGCGTTTCCATTTGGAGAACCAGGCCTTTAAATCTGT
Source organism: Typhlomys cinereus (assembly GCA_023101885.1). Classification (NCBI taxonomy): domain Eukaryota; kingdom Metazoa; phylum Chordata; class Mammalia; order Rodentia; family Platacanthomyidae; genus Typhlomys; species Typhlomys cinereus. The sequence continues at coordinate 5,144,390 of JALPQD010000134.1, read as the reverse complement.
ACAAGTAGAATCATGGAGACTGAAAATATATCCTTGAATATGGTGGTGGGAGGCATGTGGCCCTCTATTCCTTGGATCTGAATATGGGTATTGCATATACAAAACACATCCCCATACAGTTGCAACTGATTTAGAATTTAAATTTAAATCCTTGGGGAGGGAGCATCCTTGCTAGGGTATGATCTAAGCTGGAGCTTTAATTGTACTTTGAAGGGCCATTCCATTACTCTGTCAGGTCAGCAATTTCTTGCTAATGCAGTCAGGCATGCGGCCAGTATAACCCACGATCATGTGATTAGTGTCACACCTTTATGCTGTAATGTGAATTCTTAATCCAATATGATGTCATCTAACACCTTTGCCATTGGGTAGCATGTTCTTTAAATCCCTCATTAGCACTGTTGACTGAGGTCCTGTGGGAAGGAAGAGCAAAGAAAGCTACATGTCCTAAGAACGTGTCTGTAATGTCTGTCAGAATGAATTACTGTTGTTTCTTTGGTGAATCAGAGTCCAGCATGATCACTCTGTTACGCCCAGCCTTCATCAGTGAATGATATCTTCTCTGGGTGGTTGCAGCAAAGGCTTCGGTTGATCCTCTGAGGAGCTTGGATACAACATACTTTAGGGTTCTCTTGCCTTAAGGCAACAGGACTAGACTGATAGATCTATTCTCCAACTAAGTAATTGGATGGTGGCTGTCCCTGGTAAGGAATAACATTCTGCTGGAAACAGCAGTAGCCTTCTTCAGCTGACACTGACTCCCAAAAGAGCAACTCAGCTGTAAGCCTTCATCCCCAGGCACCCCAGCAGCTTCTAGAATGAGTAGCTGGAGGCACAGCATCCACCAGGGTCCATTTGTCTTCCAAGAAGGGAGGCTACGTCTGCTTTTCTTCCCTCCCGGGAGAAAGGGATTGGCCCTGAATAATCTTCACCAGGGCAGTTAGTAGATTGCTGGTGATTTTAGTAGGAACTATTCCAATGGTGATAGGAGGAAAAAGAGATTCAGTCCAGAAGTAACGAAGCTGGCAAATGCGTGCAAACCTCTCTGGCAAGAATCTTTGTAAGAAAGAAGAGGGGTTATGTAGAATTTAGAGGAGGGGCCATGCAGCTTCCCTTTCTCTCCCCAACGAGTGCACTTCTAAACTAGATGGTTAGGGTTATGAGGGAAATTTGGAAGAGTCTTTTTTTCCTTCTGTGTGAAGCTAATTAGTCCCCAGGGGAGCTGAAGTTATAGCTCTGGCTTCATTAGTACCATCCCAGCAGAAACAACTGAAGGGAGAACAACCAGGCTTCAGGCAAGCATTAGCAGTCAAACCCTGGATTACTACAGGGGTCAAGTTATTTACTAAGTCAGACAGACAGGGTGGCTTTGTGTTCATGTTATCTACAAATTGTTCTCTCAAAGTATGTGAGGTCTGATGCTAGTGAGTCCAAGGGTGGTTTATCTGAAATGTTGAGAAAGTGTTCATATTTATGCTCAATATGTTGAAACGTTAAGTCGAAAGCATTCATTGGTGGCTCAGGAACATTGTAGTGGGACAGACTTGAAAAAGACCAGTGGATACAGATGTGATCGATTGTCTAATCGGGAGGCAGAGAACAACTGTACTTTCTGAGCCCGATGCTTCTGTTATTCTGCGTTTTCAGAGTGCAAAATATGGACCACTAGGTTCACTGTGTTATAAATATAATGGATGAGGGTGGTTTGAATGATCCTCAACTCATGAACCATTTGAATAATTTCCAAAATCCTAGTTTTATTTATTTTTCTCTGCTTGGAAGTTCTGCCCTCGTTTCATTTAGGAAGGAGTCTCAAAATCCTTGAGTAGGGCTAAGGGCAGAATGCTCAGCCAGCCCAGCCACGAAAAAAGAGGTGTGTGTGGAAGATGAATGAGCGGGGGAGAAGATGGATGGGAACGAAGGATCTCATTCCACCTGATGGAAGCAGCTCCTTTGCTCTAAGACAGGTGGCACGAGCTGGGGATAGAGGCACAGTGCTCCCACTCCAGTAACTCAGCAAGGCAGGAGGTTCACAGGGTCAAGGTCTGTGTGGGCTACAGAGTGAGCGCAATGGCAGCCAGGATGACGTAGCGGTAAATAACAATATAATAAATAAATAAATAAATAAATTAATTAATATAAAATAAATAAAATAAAGAGTAAAAAGAGGATTGGGGAAACAGCTCTGTCGAAGGACACTTGTCTGGCTTGCAGGAGGCCCTTGGTTCAGTACTTAGCGTTGCAAGAAAAGAAGAAACAGAAGCAAAAGAAGAGAAGGAGGAGGAAGAAGTCAGAGGAAGAGGAGGAGGAAAGAAAAGAAGAAAAAGAAAAAGAAGAGGAAGAGGAAGAAGAGGAAGAGAAAGAAGAAGAAACATTACATCAGCCAAATGAGGCGTCAACATTGTAAAAATGGAGGTCAGGCAGATGGTTCATCTTTGGAGGCTGAAAGCATGCTCCTTTTGTCAAGAGCCTAGACCAGCCTTGTACTCAGTGATATTTAAGCACGGGCAATGTGGCCGAACACCTGGAAGGGGTTGCTTCTTATGCCTCTCCAGAATCTTCTGATTCCTCTGTTCATCTATTGGATCTCTCAGCCTAAATTTCATTCTGCCCAAACTGGAAGTCACCTGTTAGTTAGGTAAGTCATTGTTACTTCTTCAGTGGGTCATGATGGTTAATGTAGGCTGGACAGGGAGATGCCCAGGAGGTCAGTGAAGTGCACCATCTGTGAGAGTGTTGCCATAGATGACTGACATGTGGGAAAGCACCTGAGGGGAAAAGGTTTGCCCTGATGTGGGTAGCACCACCCAGCATGCAGGGAGCTTTCCACAGAGAAAGTGGAACAAAGCCCGTGAGCACGTACAAACCACTCCACTGAGAAGACGCATCTGTGGTGCTGCGGTCATCCATCTGTACGTCAGACTCCAGCCTCTTCAGCCCTCCAGTGCAGACCCACACCAGTGATGTTGCAGGGAGCGTCTAGGCCTTCAACCTTGGACTCAGCACATCATTGGTCCCCCTGCTCGAGGCTTTGAGTTTCTTGGACTGAGAAGCTGGGGATTCTCTGGCTTTTCAAATATGCAGCATCCAGCAAAGGCCATTGTCGAATTACCCAGCCTTCTTCAATTGAGTAAGTCAATTCAGTAAACTGCCTTTTAATTACACACACACACACACACACACACACACACATGCACACACACACACACACACATGCAGACCTACCCAGACATATACACAAAGACACACACACACACTCACATATAAAGATACAAGTATACACATTGACATACAGATATGCACAAATACACACAACATACCACACACACACATATCTAGACAGATAGATAGATAGATAGATAGATAGATAGATAGACATATGCAACATACCACACACAGATAGACATTCACAGTACAACTCCCTCCTCCCACTCCCCACAGACACATTACGTAGCCCCACACATAATTGTTCCTGTTATTTTAGAGAACTTGATAGATACCTGGATACAACTCCTTGGCTGTTTCCCTCACAGCACACGTCCTACTTGGTAATTGTCTGTCTGTCTCACTCATTGAAATATGAGTGCTATGAGGACAGGGACAAAGTTGTATCATTTCACAGTCAAATCCCCACGGCCTGGCGCCTGGTAATCAATCATTGCTGACTGTTCGCATTCCTGGTCCTTCCTCTGTCATCACCCAGTGCTGCAGCTCACCTGCATTGTTGCTGATAAATGACCATCAAATGGCTTAAGGGAACAAGGGGTTTATTATCTTACTGATAGTCCTGGTTACATCTGTAGCCTAGCTTGACGGGACAGCATGCACCAACACCAGGCCAAGGGAACTGGCCATACCATCTCTATGTAATGGCTGAGAGAGTGGCGATCCTTTCTTGCCAGATCAGCATGTCTGGCCAAGTATACACAAGGATGCAAACTTTTTCGACCAGCTCTCTGCATTTTATTCCGGGGCCTGATTGCACCCACCTGGGCCTTCCCTATCAGCCAGACAATCTCCTGCAGGTTTGCTCTGGGTTTAACCCAACCACTAATTCTCCATAAATGCGCCCAGAGCTCAAAACCCTCAACGGTTAAGTTGACACCTGTGCCTACCTGTGACACCCAGCTCTGACGGAGTGAGACTGCCCACTTCTGTAGATCTAACTCTAGAATGAAATGTTTGAAGACATGTACTATAATGTCAGTTACATGCACCTTTTGGCTCTCTGCGAGTTTATTTGTCCACACATCAACCTCAGCAGAATGCTTCTAGCTGCTGTATAGACCTTATTTCTCATAGACCAGCTTGTTCTGACCCAAGGCATGTCTACGGTCAAAATTGAACAAATTCTTATTGGAAAAAGATGTCCATGTAATTAAATTCCGGTAGTCATGATTTTCCAAAACCACTTTATAGAGAAAACACAGTCAGCCAATGTAGCAATCCCCAATACAAATTACATTAAGTGTCATATCCAGTCAAAATGTCAACATGGTTACAAATGATAAAGGAAATTCAAAGCTTTTGTGGTCTGTTGGAAAATTTCAAAACCTCGAAGGAATGACAGTGTTTACTGAGATATCAATTTGTTCTTTTGTGCTAACAGAGGTATTGAGAAGCTGAGAAATTCTCCTGCCAGCCTTACTGATGAGGACAAAGGCCCCAAATTCCCATGGGATTTGTTCCTCAAGCAGACATGGAGCGGAAGATGTCACAAAAGTGGCCACCAAAGCTCAAGGAAATGCATGCTGAGTGTGGGGGTGGGAGGGGCACAGTGCAAATTGAGGGAATTTTAAGTACTATAAGTAGACCTAGGTCATGTCCAGTTCTCTGGGCATTTCTGGTATCAGCAAGTCTTTGGGGGGCACTAAGATGTTTTCTAGTCCTTAATTATTTCATCATCCTATAAACTATTGAACCTTATAGAAGGAGAAAAGTGAACTACTTTAAGTCTCAGCATTTATGTTTCCTAAGAGAATTGTTTACATTTTCCTGAGCAGGTTAAAATTAAGAACTTAGTTGACATAGTTGCATGAACACTACTCGGCATGGAAGTCCTGAGGTGGAGGGGTAGGTGACAGGCTGCAAAGGCCCTCACACGCGAGCACACAAAGGTCCTGATTTTCAGAAAAGGGTTAGCTCAGAAACGAGAGCCACACCAAGTGGCCAGCCTACTGTGCGTGACCATGGATATCCACTGCACAGCCTTCGCTACCAGTACAGACCCCCACCTAGAGGGAGACTAAATGTGCTTCTGTGTTTTGAGAACCACTGGAAACCCTAAACAACAGGGCGTGTCCTAGAAGGAACAGACTTCTTCAGAAGTCCAAATTCCAGCAAAGCTGTTTAGACAGCTTTCAGCCAAGGTACAGTGGTTAAGGATGGATTTATTAAGATCGCAGGTTCAAGATCTCAGGAGCAAAGAAAAATAAATGTTTCTACTTGTGAGTAAGAGCATTTCATATCCTGATTTCCCCACCCCAGGCCAAATATTTATTTATTACTTCACTCTTAAGACTCACCAGAATGAAGTGATCATTTGTCTTCTTCCTCCTCCTCTGGCTCTCTCCCTCCTCCTTTTCCTTCTGTTTCCACACCTCCTCTTTGCTCTTCTCTTCCTTTCCCTTTTCGTCCTTCTGCTCTTTGTTCTTTTTCTCTCTGCTTCCTCTTCTTCTTTGTATCTCTACACTCTGTTTTCTAGCTCTACAGCTTCTTACGATACTTTCTCCCAGGTATTAAGTGACATGCCTGGCCCCTTTCTACTTCTAGTCAAGTGGTATCCATTTCCTCTTAGTCTAGAATCTTCTAAAAGTATGAATCTCAAAGATTTACTCTCTCTCTTTATATATATATATATATATATATATATATATATATATATATATATATGGAGTGAATGCATATTGTATATATGATTAAAATATGTAAATAACAGGTAATGTAGGGTATCTGCCAAGTACAGAAACCTAGACAATGTATAATCTCCTCTCAAATCAAGACCATGTTACATCATATGCCTATTTTTCAGCTGTTCTTAGTCACATACAACACAGTGAAATAGCTGGTCAGTTCTTTTCTGGAAGATGGAGAGACTCATAAGTAGTGTGTGTGGTAGAGGGACTGGGCCCTCCCCTGCCCTAAAACTCCAGCTCATCACATTTCCCAGTTTCTGCCAGAAGATGCTATGTGAGCCTATCAGCTTATACTTCACTCATTTAGCCTTCTACTTTCGTGTGTGTGTGTGTGTGTGTGTGTGTGTGTGTGTGTGTGTGTATGTGTCCTATCCACTTTGTATTACCAATGTGACTTGCTGCAGCATGAGCAATACAACAGTGTTATATGACAAAAACAAGTGGTTCCCCAGCCAGCATCAACCATCAGTATTCAGAGTGTTGGACCACATAAGCTTGTCCCCCACACGTAGTGTATGTTGATAGGCCCAATCTTGAGTAGGTTTTGTGCAGGTTACACAGTTACAGAGTTAATGGATATGGTGGTCTTATCATGTACAAAAGACACTGTTTTAAAGTATTCCTCCCTACCTCTGGCTTTTACATTCTTTCCATACCCTATTCTGTCATGTTCTCCTGAGTCTCAGGGGTTGTGGGGGTGAAATTTACGTGTCCTGCTTAGGAGTGAGCACCCCATGGTCACTTATTGTCTAAGCCACTATCCACTGTGAGGAGAAGCTTCCTGGATGAAGGCTGAGAGCTGCACTAATCTATGGATTTCAAGAAAAGTGTTTAGAAGATGGTCTGCGGCCATGTCCACTTAGCACATTGATAATAGTAGATTCTCTCCTAGGGTCCATGTCATCACCAACCATGGGTTCTTAGCTAAGTTTACAGTACCAGGCATGAGTTGCTTCCTGTTGAATGGGCCGTCAAGATAATTGGAAAGTGGTTGATTGCACCCAGAGTAGTCTTGCCACTGTTGCATCAATAGGCATATCTTGCCAGGCTAGCTCTTATTAAAGCTCACAGTGTTCCCACCTGGGTCAGCCTGTGGATAACTTTTCCCCCAGAAATCTGTGTAGTACCTCCTGGTATTATGAAAGCTAGCCAGAAGAGAGGTCTTTGAGTCATCTTTGCCTATGTAATTAACCCCTCATCTATATTCCTGTAGGTAACCCCAGTAAAGCTATTGGTTTGCTAAGTTGGACTTTGGTTATAATTCTTGCTTTAGTGTGTTGTAGGATTCCTATCTGGGATGAATAGATGTTTGAGTGGCATCTCCCCAGAAGTGCTCACTCCTGTCATGGTTCACAGTTTTACCAGTTTACCCAGTAAATTAGTTGTTGAAAAGCTTTTAATTGACCTTATACTATCAGGAGGAGGGAGAGAAGAAGAGAGAGAATGTATAAAAGAAAGGAAGAGGGAGAGAGGAGAAGAGAAAGTACAGGAGAAATAGAAAAGAAGAAGGAGAAGAAAAAAAAAGGAGGGAGAGAGGAAAGGAAGAAGGAAATGCCAGAGATCTAATTGAAGCACAAGTTTCCAAAACATAATAGTAGTATTCTCTTGGTACTAATCTTTTCATATCTTAAAATCTTAGGTATCAGCATTTTATCAAAAGGCATCTCAAAGAATGCTAATAGCTGGGAAAAAAGGTTTTAAAGATGTTTTGGTCATCACAACTGTTATAGAAACAGGAGGCTGACCATCAACACTCCAGTGCTGGGATTGCTGGGAAGTTAATGTTTTGTACTTCCAGCTTTTGGTAGGGCTGCTAACCCTTCTTTCTTTGGACCCCCTTCCCCTCAGTATTGTTAGGGCAAGGGTCTTGGGCGAGTCAGAGTCACCTGTTACTTTGACCCTGGTGATGAATTCAGAATCAACATGTGACTCAAACAAGGTCAGTCAAAGGCCCCCCTCTAACAGCCTGTGATGGGTGTAAGTTTGAGAGAGTGTCTCTCTGAGAGGGCTTCTCTCTTCCTTGAGAACCAGAACTATTGGAAGCAAGTGGGCTTGGTGCTTGATATTGCCTGATGCAGAGAGAATATGAGACTCAAATTTAACAGAGGTCAATAGAGAGGGGAGGGTTAGGGAGAGAGAGAAAAGAAAGAGAGGGAGAGAAGAGAGGTTTAGAGAGAAGGAGAGGGAGAGGAGAGGGTTAGAGAGAGGGAGAGGAGAGGGTTAGAATGAGAGAAAGGAAAAGAGAGAGGGAGAGGGAGAAAAGATAATGACTAGACTGGGTCCTTAATGGAAATGGACTCTTACCTAATGGAAAACAGATGTTAAATTCAGACTTCCCAGCCAGTATGTTATCTTTTTTTTTTTTTTTTTTTTTCCTAACTGTGGTTCGATTTGGGTCTTCATCTCTTAGACAGCCAAGAGGTCTGGATTAATTCTACTTGCAAATACTGTTTCTTGTTTTCATGCACATCAAACCTTCTTAGGAAAAAGGATAGGTATCAGCTCATTTGGTGACTTTTCTATCTACTGCCAAGTGTGGGTCATTTTGAATGACAAATAGTTTTCGTGGAATCCCTGAAATGTTTGACGTAAAGCCTTTGGTTCTTGAGGATAGATTATCACCCAGAACAGCCATAGTGTGTGTGTATGTGCATCAGTGCTAAGAATGAGCTGGTAAAAATGTGTTGCTTAATGATAATCAGTTTTTATTTCAATGTTACAACTTCATTACTTAATTGAAAATTTCAGACAGCTCTCTGTTCTCATTCTTAACCGAACAACCAGCAAACCAAAAAGCTAAAGAGAAAAATCCCAACTTTTTTCTTAAGATTGAGAAACAAGCAGAACTAAGTAATTTTTTCTATTTCTTGGATTTTAAAAGAAGTCCCACACTGAGGAGGTTGGTGGCCTGCTTGCGACGGTTACAAACTGTTCCCTTTTCTTCCCGAGCCACGGGAAGACAAACCTGATGGAACACAGTGGCATGTCACCAGGCCATGGAGCCGATCTTGAAGATGAGTTCTTTGAATTTAACCCTAGGAAGCAAAACATAAGAATTGATGTGCATGAGACCTCATTCTGTCCTTAATTACCATGTTGTCCTACTGTGTGGATAGAGTGGTAGCCCCAGGACCCTAACTTCAGGTCTCCTTCTGTCAAGGTTAAGCAACTGAGCAGTAAAGCACTTTAGTGGCTCTTCATTTCCTTATTCAAGAGAGACTATTGGAGGTGATGATTCTACCAAAACCTCAGTGGATAAAGCACACAACTGCTGATTTTTAACTCTTCGAGAATTAAAATCTTCAAAAAAATGCGATGAATTTCTGGGTAAGTTGTAATACTTTCACCTTGGAATCTTCATTTTCATCTTAGGGTCAAGTTGGCCTGGAATTCTTGGAATTCTCTTTTGTGGGGCAATACCTCATGATACCTTGTCCTTTTCATTTTTATGTTAGTCATTTAGTGAAAACAATCTAATACTGTATTACAAATCTCTGGAGCTAATAGAAAATATTCAAGTAATCTAACCTATAATGTTTTTGAGATGCAAAAGCAGTCACAGCAGTTATGAGATAGGCTCAAGGGCTCTTGAAATCTGATTACTGCTTGAAGTGGCTTAGTCACAGGGGTGATGCTCAAGGATTCGGTATTTGTCACAAATTTTGCCCATATGCCTACAAACAGCATATCTCAAAGTATGTGCTTTAGAATACAGGTAAATGCATGTTTTGTGTTAAAATGCATTTGATTAACAGATGAATTTTGGAGGTGATTTGTACTACATGGCTCTTCTTGGAGCATGCTGAAGACCCAAGAACACTAGATTTAAAACACATATATAATTTACCTATTTTATCAGAGTTTGCATTAAATATTTGACCAACTGAAGTCTTATTCTGTGGAACATCAGCCTGTGATTCAGGAGACTTTAGAGATAGAATGCTAACATGCTTTGGGATACCTTTTTTTCCAGCACCAAAAGTGTACCAGAGAAACTCAAAGAGAGGCATTTGTTGCTGGACAGTACAGGGGTTGACAGAGTTTTGTGTATGGTCATGTTAGACCTGTCAAATATACTGGCAAAAACTAAGGGGTGAAGAGTTCAATGCCTGAGGGATATTGATTCTGCCAAGTAAATTCCCAGGTACCCTGGAACCAAAGCAGCCAAATCTCTCCCCATCCTAAAGCTCAGGGAAACTTGCAGAAGAGGGGGCGACAAGATTGTAAGAGCCTAAAGATGGAGAAGACCAATAGTATGCAAGATACTCCACACAAGTTAGGGCTGCTGTAGCCATAATCGGGCTTTGCATGACCTTCGCGGTTACTGACATGTGGACGACCCCCCAGGTCTAGCATGGATCACAGGCAGTGGGGTCCTTAGAGGGAAGGGATTAACAGTCATGGTGGTGTTCCCATGCTGGCGGGGAGCCCAGGAAAGGGCTCTGGGTTATGTCACCGAGTCCTTACAACCCACTAGGATGGAGGACTCAGAGGGAGGTTTGGCATTCACACAAGGGGATGCTCCAGGGAGTGGTGGGGAGGGGGGAGGCACTGGGAGAGAGGGAGGGAGGGGGATAAAGGGAGGGAGAAGAAGAGAGTGTAGGGGGATGGGGGGGGGGTGGAGGGAGGGGAGGACTGGAGTACCTATATTGAGCTTGTATGATTGGGGAAAAAACATAAAATTTAAAAAATTCTCAGGTACCTATAATCTTTATTCTGTTTTTTTTTTTTAGGGGTGGGGGACAAATTAGCTCTAAATATAAAATGCTAAATTAAAAAAAATTAAATATGTGACTGTGGGAAAATCCCAGGCAAACTGTTTCTGTTATTTTTATAGCATATTAGCAAATGCCATCATTTAGGAAACATTGGTGTACCATGACTGAATGACATTTAACCTGTGGTTCTTGGAATCCAGAAAATGTAGAGCCTCAATGGGTGAGTCAGAATGTCCAGATCAAGCTCCACGTGGGTGTGACTAAAGAGAAGGAGTTGTTAGTAACCCTCACTGGACTTATTGGGCAACACGCCTAACTATTTCCCAGTGAAGTTACCAAGTCTCTTCAGTAGTCACCAAGTCAAATGCATTAATGAACAAAGCCACAGTATTAACAGGGGAAAATATGATGCAGAGGGATGGGGGCCATTTGGGATCACAGAGTACCTGCCCCTAAAAAGCAACAAAAATGTAAACTTATTATTTAAAAAGGTGTTTATTTGGGGCTGAGCGAGTCGAATCATGGGTTGACAGTGGGCAACCCAAGGTCTTAGAAGTAGAGGCAAGAGTTTAAGAAACAGTAGCTGGAAGGCTAAGGAGATGGTTAAAGTTAAATGGCCTGTCAAACAGGCATGAGAAACATGAGTTCCTTCTCTACACTAAACTCAAGGAGGAAAAGGCAGGAATGGCAGTTCACACCTGAAACCCCAGACCTGGAGTGTCAGCAACTAGAGGATCCTTAGAGCTTCTAAGGCAGCCAGCCTAGGCTATTTGGCCTGTTCCAGGTCTGTAAGCGATCTGGGCTCACAATAAAATAAAATAAAATAAAATAAAATAAAATAAAATAAAATAAAATAAAATAAAATAAAATAAATAATAAAATAATAAAAATGTGGATGGCACCAAAGGAGTAACACCCAAGACAGACCTCTGACCTCCATACACACACTTTTGCACACACACACATACCACACACCATATATCCACAAACAGCAACTACAATGATTCTAGAAAACAGTGGTTTTTTTTTTTTCTGCTATCTAGTGAGCTCAGGGACAAATGGCATATCAACAAGATTTATGATTCTTGATGACAATCTATGAGCTGTATTTTATAAATGATATGCAGATTTGCCATTCCTGTGAAATTAGTAGGAAAGGAAATAGATTTATCATCTAAATAAGCCTGATCAGTGTCAATTCTTCTGATAGCTCAGAAGACTCCAGAGGAGACACATTATGCTCTAGGGCGTCGTAGTGACCAATGGTCAGAATGTTCTACAGAAATTCAAGGAGGATCATTTTTAATATGATAATACATATATTTTCTCTGGCCAAATCAAAGGCTGCAATTTCTTTTTTTTTTTTTTTCATTGTTTCAGCTTGACAAGTATTTATTTTCATTTTTTAAGTATTTCATTTTTTATTAATATTTAGTCTTTTTAATTACAAACATAGTGGGTGGTTGCCTTAATTCCCTTACTCCCTCCCCCTTTCCTTTTCCACCCTCCCCTCCTTTCACGAATCCATCCCTCTCCCACCCACTCTCCTGCCTGTCTGCTTGGATGGACCGCAGATTTCCTGTTGAATTGTCTGTATTGGTATAGGCTCAGGTCTCTGTGGCAGATTAGGCCCTTCCTTGGGCAGACCCACTGATAGCAGTACTCTCCTTCACCTGTCTAGCCCTGGCTCTTAAGGTTCCACCTGAATGTAGTTATTTCTCCTGAGTTTATCACTACTCTATGGGGGAATATCAGTTATAGTGCATGTCTGGTGAGGTTAGTTCTCACTGTGGTAAGTTTCTGGATGTAGCAGCCCTATCTTTAGTGGTCAGCCATGGACCTCCCCACCTTCTGGCTCTTGCAAGTTTACTGCCCCCCTCTACTGCCAGATTCCCTGAGTCTTAGGATGGGGAGAGATTTGGTGGCCTGAATCTGACTGAGCCTTCTAGGGTTGCCAGTACTTTGCACTCTGATTGGTTGTTGTTGTCTATTTCACTGCTTTTCCATTCCAATAGGCTGTCTTGTTTGGGTGTTGAGATTTTTTTTCATTTGTCTGTTTGTGGGTGTTGTAAGAGTTTCTGTTTCATTACATCAAGCTGAATGTTATATGCATCGGGGATATTTCACTCAATATGATTTCTTCGAGCTCTATCCATTCACTAGCAAGTTTTGTTAGTTCATCTTTCCTGATAGCTGAACAGTATTCCATTATATATATGTAGTACATTTTCATTAACCATTTGTCAACTGTTGGACATCTAAGTTGGTTTCATTTCTTTGCTATTGTAAAAAGAGCTGCTATGAATATGGCTGTACATGTGACTCTATTGCAGGATACAGTGTTCTTTGAGAATATACCTAGGAATGGTATAGCTGGGTCATATGGAATTTCAATTTTTAACCTTTTTAGGAACCTCTAAATTGAACTCCAAAGGGGTTGTATAAGTTTACAATCCACTAGCAGTGTGTAAGTCTCCTCCGGACATCCATGCCAGCATTTGCTATTGTTTGTATTTTGGATCTTGGCCATTCTGACTATGACATGATATCTCAGGGAAATTTGCATTTCCCTAACGACTATGGAGGTAGAACAAAATTTAAACTATTTTTCAGACATTTGAATTTTGTCTTGCTTCTTTTCAGTTTTACAGCTCATTTTTTAATGGGGTTGTTTACTTCCTGGCATTTAATTTATTGAGTTCTTTAGGTACTCTGGATATCAGACCTCTGTCAGAGGTGTGGTTAGTGAAGATATTCAGCTACACAAATTTTAATCACAGTATTTATATTAAATCCTTTATCCTTTAGTAGACCATTTATGGCATGCTGCAGTTTTCAAGCATGATAACAAAGATTTGAGAAATGAAATTGCCACAATGTCAAAATTCTAAAGGAGGGGGAGAGAAAATAAGAGAGAGAGGGAAGGAGAATGACACGGAAAAGCAAGAGAAGTAGGAAAAGGAATAAGAGGAAGAAGTGGAGGAGGAAAAGGAGGGAAGGAAGGAAGGAAAGAAGGAAGTAAAGAAGGAAGGAAAGAAGGAAAGAAAGAAGGAAGGAAAGAAGGAAGGAAAGAAGGAAGGAAGGAAGGAGGGAAGGAAGGAAGGAAGGAAGGGAAGAAGAAAGGAAAGAAGGAAGGAAAGAAGGAAGGAAAGAAAAAGGCTGCAATTTCTAGCTGTAGAAGACTGCTTAGAAAATGACTAGAAGGGTCAAATGGGAGATTAAAAGATTATTTGGCTTGAAAGAAAAGCTAGAAAATGGGGATAAGAAGAGAAAGGCTGTCATAGAAAGGTACTTTCTTTTTGTACAAAGTGTTAAATTAGGATAAATTTCCATCATTAGTAATGGTATGTTTATGTGCCTTCCTAGATACAAAAAGAGCAATGATCCACACATTCCTACTCAAGGACATTTCTAAACACCCTTCTTCATAAGAATTTCAAAACAGGAAAAGTCGACTTGTGGTTTTTCAAAGGGCAGTGATGACTCTCCTCTGGCTTCAGGAAAATTCCTACAAAGCTTGTGCCATGCGTGGGTTAGATACTCAGTAGCACAGGGAAGGACTGAATTCTCTGTGGAAGAACTGTAGGACCTCTGGCGTTGGCAGCCCTTGCTGTGGAAGAGGAGCAAGACACAGAGCTTGGGGGCTGCATACAAGGGCGTCCATTCTTAGGGCAATGTTTACTCTACACCCAAGGAGACTGGGTCTCAGAAAGGTGGGCACCTTCCCAAAGTCACAACAGAGCCATGAGGGATAAGAATCAAATCTAAACCTTGTATGTTTTGAAATGCATTCTGTAACTAGATATGAATTGTGGAAATGGAGATTTCTGAGGAAGAGGTGTATTTGGAGAAAGTGAGCAGAATCTGAAGGGAATTAGATAATGTTTATAAAGATAAATTGAGAAGAACTTTGAAGAAAGAATGAAATAGGGATTTTAGAAGACAAGAGCTCAGTACAGATCAGAGCGGGCTTCATACTACCAATCTATCCATGCTTTCAAGCCAGATGACAGAGAATATTTGTGTCTATGAGACTGGAGAGCTTGATTTAACGTGTAGTAGATGAATAGTCTCCTCCAAAAACATGCTCAAGGAACCCCTGGATTATCAGAACATAATCTGTAAAATCACTTTTATTTAGAGAGAAAGAGAGAGAGAGAGAGGTTGTGCCAAGATATTCATGTGGAAGTCAGTGAACAATGTTTAGAAGTCAGTTCTTCCTACCAGGTAGGTGTCAGGGATTTAACTCACTTTGGCATATTTGTGTTCAGGTGCCTTTGCACATCCATTAAGGCATCTTGATAGCCCCAAAATATAACTTTATTTGGAATAAAGGTCTTTGTGGATGTAATGAAGGTAAAGATGTCCAGGTAAGATCACTAGAATCTTGTGGATCCTTCAACCCAATAAGTGGGTCATTATGGATGACAGGAAAAGAGAGTGAGAGAGGGATAAACACATACAAACACACACACACACACACACACACACACACACACACACACACTCATGGGGTGGGGGGGAGAAGAGGTGAAGACCAAGGAAATGTTGGAGTGACAAGTCTACAAGCCAGGGCCCTCAGGTGGAACCAACTTCACTAATACTTGGAATTTAGACATCTGCCCTCCACAACTATGAGAATAAATTCCTGTAGTTTTATCATATTCTTGGCAATTTGTTATAACAGCGCTAGGCAACTAATCTCAAGTTTCTGTCATATTAGCCTTTGAGGATCCATTTTCTCTCTCTCTTCAGTTTCTCCTAGGGGTCCATGGTATCTCTGGAGAGAAATGATTTGATAAAGGGAAATCAAGTTGGACATCCTGGTTTGGATGCTAGAAGCATGCCCCTTACTTGTGACCTCTTAGGGGACAGTGCTAATATATTTTACTGTGAAACAGTTTAAATTGGCACCCGTTTAAAACCAGAACGTTAGTTTGAATTCCTCATCTTTTCATCTTGACTCTCCTGGGTTCATTCTGGACTCTGACCCTGCATAATTTATTCAATGTCAGTTTCCTTGTGAATGAACTGGGATTGTAAGGCTGGCTAGTTTCTTTGTCATTAGCCACAGAGACTGGGTAGCATGCATTTGAGAAATGTGAGGGTCTAGGAAGAAGTTCAGGGAGAAGCATGCTTGCTGTGCAAGTGTGAAGGCATCCTAGTTTGGATGCCAGTAGGATCCTGGCATCCACAAAAAAGCAGGGCATGGTGGCGCACACTTGGAATACCAGAACTGGGGGAATCTCTGGTGCTCTCAGTCCCAGTGAAAGATTTGATCTCAAAAAATGAGGTGAGAAGTTCCAGAAGAATGACACCAGTGGCTGACCTCTGACTTCTACCCAAACGCACACCCACACACACACGCATGCATACATATATGCACTTCTACCCAAACGCACAATGCACACACACATGCACTCACAATCACACTCCTTCATACACATGCACCCCTTTACACACAATATAAGATGCACTAAGCCTCCCCATCTTAAGGCTTTAGGAACCTCACAGAAGAGAGGGCAGTGAGATTGTAAGAACCCAGAGATGGGAAGGTCCACCCTTGGACAAGACTCAAGGCAGGACTGCTACATCTAAGAACTCACTGCAGTGAGACTTGTCCTTACCAGACCTACATAATGACTGATATACCAACATGTCCCCATAGAATATCGAGGAACTCAGGAGAAATAAGAATATACAGTGGGGGCTCGAGAGGTGGCTCAGGGGTTAAGCCTCCACCTTGCAGGTGGAAGGTCCTGAGACGCTGGGCGGAAGTGGGGGCGGCCTGCGTTTCTGGTCCTGGTAGGGCGGAGCCTGTGAATCCCCGGGCAGAATAAACAAGGAGGAGGTGTAGGCATCGATGGTGGTTCCAGATTTCGCCCGTGGTTCACACACACGCATGTGCACACACACAATTAAATAAAAATTTTTTTTAAAAAAAATATACATCAACAAATGGTGCTGGCAAAACTGGATCTCCACATGCAGAAGATTAAAACTGGACCCATACTTGTCACCATGTACAAGACTTAATTCCAAATGGATCAAGGACCTTGATATAAGGCCAGAGACTATAAAAACCATAGTTGAAAGGATAGGGAACTCCCTCGAGCTGATGGGGCTAGGCCAACATTTCCTAAACAGACATCCAATGGCACAGTCACTGCTACCAACTCTCAACAGTTGGGATCTTGTGAAATTAAAGAGCTTCTGTTCAGATAAAGAGATTATAACGTGAGCTCAAAGGCAACCCACAGAATGGGAGAAAATCTTCACTAACCACACATCTGATAGAGCTCTACTGTCCAGAGTGCACAAAGAACTTAGAAAACTAAACATCAAGGAAACCAGTGGCCCAATTAAAAAATGGGCCCTGGAACTTAAAAGAAATTTTACTAGGGATGAAATTAAAATGTCTAGCAAATATCTTAAAAAATGCTCCACTTCTTTAGCCATCAGGGAAATGCAAATCAAAACTTCCCTGAGATATCATCTCACCCCGGTCAGGATGGCAAAAATCCACAATACAAACAACACCAACTGCTGGAGAGGATGTGGAGAGAGGGGAACTTTCCTACATTGCTGGTGGGAGTGCAGGCTCATACAGCCACTCTGGCGAGCCGTCTGGAGATTCTTAAAGAAATTAAAGATTGAAATGCTATATGACCCTGCTATTCCCACTTTTGGGTATAACCCCCCATACAGCAGAGGTTCACCTCAATAGCACAAGCATGACCATGTTCATAGCAGCACTGTTTACAATAGCAAAGTCATGGAATCAACCCAAATGTCCAACAGTTGATGAGTGGATAAGGAAACTGTGGTAAATCTATACAATGGAGTACTACTCAGCCATCAAAAATGATGAATTACTGGAATTTGCCGGGAAATGGATGTCATTAGAAACAATTATATTAAGTGAAGTATCCCAAACCCAGAAAATTAAGCGCCGTACGTACTCCCTAATAGGTGGCTCCTAGTACCAAACCTACCCAGCCCATCTTGAGACACTCATAGGTAAATCTATGTATTACCTACAGTAATTGCAAGGATTATGAACAGGAGGGATGGGGTTGGAGGGCCACACCAGAAACAAGGAGAGAAGTGACCATGTTACAGTAGAGAAAATAGGCTTCCATCAAGGAATGCAAGAAAGTAATGTGACATCTAGTTAAGTTCACAATTCGTTTCTGATCATTTACAACTAAGGGGGTATAAACTCACCAGAAGGGGAGGGCACATAGTCTGGCAGATTAAAAAGTAACCATTTTGCAAATGGGTGATTGACCCCTCCCATTGGCAAATGCCATATGACCCTGCGATTCCACTTTTGGGTATAAGTATTACATCTACCCTTGAATGTGCTCTTATAATAAGACTCCAGTTTAACAGCTTTCTGTCTCTGGCCAGGGGGTGACATACAGTGCCCATCACGATGGAGTGAAGGGCATTGCAGGAGCAACAAAACTGCAAAAGAAAATCAATGAACCACTATCCAGAACTTCAGAGACTCTATATCAACCACCTAGAACTAGGCCAGACTAATCTCTCCCCATCCTGAAATTCAGGGACATTTGCGGAAGAAGGGGCGGTAAGAGTGTAAGAGCAAAAGGATGGGAGGAGCAATGATTTGCAAGATACTCCACACAAGTTAGGGCCGAAGCAATCATAATTGGACATTGCATGCCCGGCACAATGTCCAACACACTATTGACCCCATAAAGTCTAGCATCTGCTAAAGGCACCAAGATCCTTGGAGGCAAGGGATTGACAGCCACAGTAGTGTTCCTATGCTTAAGGGGAACACAGGAAAGGGTTCAGGGAAATGCTACTGGGTCCTTGTACATCATCAGAGAGGAGGCCCAGAGGAGAGTCAGGCATGCACAAGAAAGGACTCTGGGAATTGGGGCGGGCGGCACGGGGGCATGGGGAGGGAGGGGTGAGGGGAGGGAGAGCAGGGGGTTCGGGGGGAGGAGGAGGGAGGGAGGGAGGGAACTGGTGTACCTATTAAGTTTTTATGAGCTGAAATAATAATAAAAATGTATTAAAATTAAAAAGAAAGAATATACAGTGGAAACCTTGAGAGTGGAGCTGGATGGGTGAAGGAAAATGCCCCTATCAGTAGGGTGGCCCGAGGAGAGGCAACCTGGTGTGCCACAGAGGCCTGAGCCCCTACAAGAGTAGGTGGGCCAGGGGCAACCCGGGGATCCATGGAAGCAGACGGACAGAAGGGTGGGATTGATGGAGGGAGGGATGGGAGGGAGAAACGATGGAGGGAAGCAGGAATACATACTCAAAATGCTTATAAAAGTAGAAAAATTTTAAAAAAAGAGTCGACAGGCCAGAGGGAGCCCTGGGGTCCACAAAGGCTGATGGGCCAGCACAGTGAGAGGGAGGGGATGTAGGGAAGCAGGGATGAGTACTCAATATGCTTGTAAAATTAGAAAAAAAGATGCACAAGCCCAAGGAACGGGTCACTACACAGCTCATCTCTCACAGAGTTGTCCAACGCTTATCTTTTGATATCAAAGGAGTTGTGGCGCAGGCTGGGGAGATGGCTCAGGTGGTATGTACTACCAAAGACTGCATGCCTTGAAAGCATAAGAACCTAAGATCCTTCTCTAGAACCCATTAAAAAATGCAAGTCACTACACTTGCATTTATAATCCCAAGCCTGGGGAGGCAGAGAAAGGCAAGTCCCGGGGGCTTGATGGCCAGTCAGCCTAGCCTACTTGGTGACTTCCAGATCAGTGAGAGACCCTGACTGAAAAAGGAGGTGGGTGGTGATTCTAAGGAACGATCTCCCAAGTTACACACACACCACTTGAACACACACACACAAAACTGACGATCCAAATAAAGAGTTAAAGATGCACATGAAAATATCCCTGCACAGACTCATGACGCAATGTCTCAGTGGTTACCATCAGCAAGCCTGCTATGGAAACAAATCCCAGAGCTCATAGAAGATGCTCTGAGATATACCTTCAGCGACGCTACAGATTCAAAATACACATCACGCGTCTATAATGAGAGCTGATCCATTTTCTCCCCAGTGGATCCCTAGTCTAAGTTTCATTAACAGGTTCCCAAGGGGAAGCAACAAACTGCATCAATCTGAACAGGTAAGAGCCAAGCGTGTGTACCCATTCAGGCTTAAGTCCTGAGATGCTCACAGTCTGATAGCACTCTCATCGCCACCTAGTGCATTTCTCCTCCCACCCTGCCCCTCCAGGGTTTAACAGGGAGTTATCCCTGGAGCATTTCATCTGCTCCACCTCTGCATAGCACCTGCTGGTTTTGCTAGGGGGAGGAGTGCGATGCTCTCAGCTGGTGAGAGAATGGTGGTGTTGTCTATTAGCAAATGCACAGAATGATCCTGATTTTTCTCATTCATTCCCCTCTTGCAGCTAATGTGTGTGGAGGGCCTCTTCTAGACATTACAGAAACAGCAGTGAAGGAAACAGAATTTCTCTTCTCAGAGTGTCTAGTCCAGTGTGGAGACACTGACAAGCACACAAAGTATAGCTTGATGGATAATCATCCAGGTGGTGATAGTGACTGGGAGGGAAATCTAGCAGAGGACGTGAGTAGGGGCAAGGCTGCATAAGCAGTACCACAGGCTGTGCCTGAATCAATGGAACTAGTTTTTTTTCACAGTTCTGTGGTTAGAAGTCCAAGATCAGTGCCCACTAATTTGTTTCTCAGAAAGGGCTGTCTTCCTGACTTGGGGTGGAAGAGAGAGAGAGAAAGACACACACACACACACACACACACACACACACACACACACACACACAGAGAGAGAGAGAGAGAGAGAGAGAGAGAGAGAATGGTTTTTGTAGTAGTGATACTGACTCAAAGATTAACTAGGCATTTATCCCAGGTGATTTGGCTAACTAGCTCCTATCCCTTTTCTTCGTCGTGAGCTGCGACTGCTATGTACTCACTGAGCAATGGGTAGCGTCATGGGTAGGATGCTGACGGTGGGGGCTGTAACCTTGCTCACGTCCACACAAGATTCATATGCAAGGAACATGGGCCCTCCAGCTGTTGTTTACAAAGGCGAGCTCACTTCTTCCTCAATGTCTTTACACACTCGCTTCCCTTTGCCTGAAACTCTCTTCTTCCTCAGTGATTTCTGTCCTTCCGGTGCCCGCTCGAGATGCTACAGCCTGGAAGAAGTTGCCCTTGGCCTTCACGTTTCTGCCACTGCTTTGTTGCTCTCTCTATCATCTTCATGGCATTTATGACTATCCGAAATGATAGAAATGTTCATTTCATTCTGTCACCGGAGAACTTTCACACTATATTTTTTTGTGAGTAGCTGACTTAGGATCAGAGCTTGACAAGAAATAAATTATTGCATACATCTAAATATTTGAGGCACACATTCAGAAAGTCTGGGCCAGGTTGCTCCCCTGGGCCTAACCAGCTAGCTACCCCTAAATCTGTGGCCCTTAGTAGACATAGGAAGGGAGGAGTGCTTCTGAGAAGGAAAGGGGACAGAGAAACAGAGATGAGGGTCCTGGGGACACCATCCGCATACAAGGGTGGGTGCTAACTTCCTCCGTTCTTACCAGAATCCTGCCCAACCATCCTGCTTCTGATGTCCAAAGGAATTGTTCCTAGGTTTGGAAGTTCCAGTTGACAGGAAGCTGCCATCTGCTCCCTGAAGAGACAATTGAACAAGCTGCAGAATGGACAAGCTGGTAACGCAGAGATCAGAGTGGAGTGGGATGAGGTCAGGGCATTAGTGTGAGAGATTAATATGGGTTTCAGACGGCCAGAGATCACCAAAAAAATGCCACAGTGTTGTATCTTTCTCCTGAGGTATGAAAATAGGGGGCTTAATGGAGCAGATGGGGCCAATGGGAGAGGGCTGTGGCCGGGCTTTGAGCTGTGCCTGTCAGGAACCTGGTCACGACTACACAAAAGTCTAACCAATCCAGTCTATGACATCATCAAATCTGATACATAAGATTAGCCATCACACGTCTATGCTTTGTCAGTTTGACACCCTTGTGATCTCCTTAAATCATGTTTAGTGTTCATACAAAGGCAATGAAAAGGTCATAGTTCTACTTCAGTGATAATCAGAATTCCACCAACCCCTTCTGCATCAGAGAACGTGAAGTCCTTGAGTGATGTCTACTTTTCTTGAAAACTTAAACCATGGGACTATGAGATGAGGTAAAACTAACAATACTTAAATAGTGTGAGAAATATTTAAATACTGCCACATGATAATGTTTATATTACACGTGCATCTTCTGTCACATTACCAGAGAATAAGAAGGAAGAAATCAAAAGCAGCTAGCTTCTTAGTACACACACGCACACATACACACACACATGCACACACACACACACACACACACACACACACCTGTGTTGTTAAACTAAGAAGAAAGCAGTTGCAGTAATGTTATTCTTCGCTTCTGTAGCTGGTCATGTGATCATAGCTGGTGTTTACAGCCCCTTCTGCTACCCAGTGTCATAGTTAGGCACAGGTGTCAAGTTGGCTGTTGAGGGTTTGAGCTCTGGGCACATTTATAGAGAATTAATGGTTGAGTTAAGCCCAGAGCAAACCTGCAAGAGATTGTCTAGTGGGTGGGGAAGGCCCAGCCTATGGTGGGTGTGACTAGGCCCTGAACGGATGAATGAAATATTGAGAGCTAGTTAAAGAAGTGGGCATCCTTGTGTATACTTGGCCAGACATACTGGTCTGGCAAGTAAGGACCGTCCTCTCAGCCATTACGTAAAGATGGTGTGGCCAGTTCCCTTGGCCCTGGTGTTATATGCTCTTCCATCAAGCTGGACTAAGAACAGTAACCAGTAATCAAAAGAGAAAATAAACGCCTTGTTCCCTTAAGCCATTTGATGGTGATTTGTCAGCAACCATACAAGCAACTGCAACACTCAGTGATTGGAAAGGCCGACCATATCCACGTAATAGGTCATTTTATCCACTTGATTACTAAATCTCCCTCTGCCTTTGATAAGCATCGCATGGAACATAGACTGGGAGGTTTATCTGATACTTCCTTGCCCCAGTAACTTGGTCACCAGTTTTCCATTCTCCTTCTAAGTTATTGATCATCCAGCCAAACTAATGGCCATAGCCCATGAATTAGCATATAATTACACATTGGTGACTTCTACTTGCAAGGTACCTGGCTTACGTTCTACCCAGTGGGGAAAGTTTCTCGTCACCACTGTCTATCAGGGATGTCCTGGAAAGGAGCTGAAATACCGCAACTTTCCATTTTTGGGTGCTGCCTGTGAATTTTGAAGAGCTCCTGTAAGCCAGACCTTCTCTTTGTCTGCTGGTAAAAGAAGACTCCCTATGAATCCAAGGGCTAAAGCTGGCAAGAAGGCAGTTTCACAGGCGTGGGGACAGCGAGCATGTATGCTATATTCTCATGTAGCTTGTGCCCTCAGGGCCTGATCGTGTCCAGACATATAGGTTTTATCCTACTCCAGTGTGGTGTGGTCAGCTCAGCCTGCATTGTAACTGCATGGCCCATGGTTAAGGTCTTAATCTCTAACAAGGTGCAGTAGCAGGCCAAGAGTTATTTCTCAAAAGTAGAGTAGTTATCCACAGAGGAGGGAGGCACTTTGCTCTATCTTCTAGGGGTCCATGCCTCTTAGGACAAGGGCCTAAGGACAAGACCCCTCATCTGCCACTAGCACCCTTAGATTTACTTACTAGGTCATGTGACTCAAGTGGCAGAGAGTTTGCATAGCAACTCAGAACTCTGTAGAGTCTTCTCTTATTCTGGGCCCCTGCCCGCAGCTTTTCTGAGTACTGAGTAAGTGTCTCAGGTAAATGCGCCCAAATGATACATGTGTAACCTCTTAAGTCCAATGAAACCCTCCAGACTTGTTGTTTCTCTTTTATATGAAAAAGGGCAGATTCAACAACCTACCTGTCACCTCAGGAGGCATCTCTATGTCAACATGACTCATACTATGCAACACTAGAAATTTCTGTGAGGTAGAGATGGCTCTTGAGAATTTTTGTTGGATTTATTTCTAACCCTCTGGGAATTACAAAGCCCCGCTCTACCTTTTCTGTTGTTGAAGTTTACCTTTTGCTCACCTATAATGTTTTCACTTACACAGATGAAGAAAGAGTTGGCAAAATACCCTGTCTAGTTTCACCTATGGTTGTGGTGAAAGTTTGTCATCTAGATCTTCCTAGGAAAGGTGAGTAGACATGGCTTAAATGGTAAGCTCCAGCGTGACACTCAACTGCCTCTAAGTCTGTGAGCCCCTCCCTGTGCATTAAACCAAGGCAGGTCCAGCGCTTCTCACCATCTTCCAGACAGTCAAGCAACCAGACCACGAGAGTCTTGTTTAACTCCCTAGGCTGCAGCACTAAACACCAAATTATTGTCTGGTGTCCAGAAATGAGCCTGATACAGGTCTGTCTTCTTTCCACCAGCATCTCATGCCCTTCAAGTTGATTCCCATTCATATTTCCAGGGTTTCTGCTTGTGTAAGATAAGAAAACTCAAGAGTCCTTTGGAGTATTATGTTTCTCCTTTTGGATTACTTTTTTCTGGGGGGGATTAATTTAAATTAATTAACTTGTTTATTTATTTACATGTGTGTGTGTGTGTGTGTGTGTGTGTGTGTGTGTGTGTGTGTGTTGTATTAGAGGGCACTGTATGTGCCTGTGGAGGTCCAAGGATGACTTTGGGAGTCATTCTGGATTACCTCTATGTCCTTTTTGCTTTGCTCTGGGATTTTCTAGGCTCCACCTTCCAGAGCTGGAAGTGCAGGTCACCACCATTTTTTCCTGGCACTTTTATATGGTGTCATGGTTTGAAATGTGTTTGTCTTTGGTTGATGTTTGGGAAGGTCATGGTAGCCTTCCCATGGGTGGTGGAGCCTTGTTAGAGGGAGGCAGTCACAGAGAGTGAGTCTTGAGGTTGGTTAGCCCTGTCCCACTTTGATGGATGGATAGCCTCTAGCTCCCACAAAGAAGATGCCTCTGAATTTAGGAGCTCAGTATCCCCTCCTATGTCAAGGTTTTCCCAACTTTCACCTTGTGGGAGTCTTTCCATGCTCTTTATAGTTCCTTATCTAGCTCCGTCCACTAGTGAGGTCCAGCACTCAACTTTTGTGATTCCTCTAATGCTAGGCTGAGAGTCTCTGTTTAGTGTTCTGCAATTTCATCCCTGTGACTATAAGAGGTTACAGTCCCCTTCCGATGTGGTCACTGTGGCAAATACCTATGATCCCCAGACCTTGGGAGGTAAAGGCAGAAGGATGGTAAATTCAAGATCAGCCTGTGTACACAGAGGGGGGACCCTGACTCAAAAACAATAACCACTCCCCTTCAAGGTCACCTTCGGGCATTGTGAAAAGGGTTTTGGGTAATTGTGGAAGTTGAACATTTGGGTCCCTGAATACAGTCATTTCCTTTTCCAATGACTTAGGAGGCAGTCACCCAATATCCTTGCATTCTTTAAGTCCTCAAAAGCAAGTTTTAAAGTACATGTGCATACTCACGCACACCCTTCTTTTTTTTTTATTTCTTCCACTCCAAAAAAGTTAATAAGTACCCCATTCCCCTCCCTGCCTTCACCCCTCCCTGGACCCCCTTGCTCCCTCCCCCCTTTCCCCCTTCTTTCCCTCTCCCTCCCTTTCTTCCATTTCCCCCCCTCCCCCCTCCCCCCCCATCCTGGAGCATCTTTTAATGAGATATCAAATTTCCCTCTGGGTCCTCCTGTCTGATGAGGTGTAAGGATTCAGTAGCATTGCCTAGAGCTCTTTTTTGTGTTCCCCTTTAGTATAGAAACACTACTATGGCTGTTAATCCCTTGCCTCTAAGAATAGTAGTGCCTGTGATCCATGCTAGACTTTGGGGGTCAATGATATGTTAGTCATTGCGCAGGTCATGCAAAATCCTATTATGGTTACTTCGGCCCTAACTTGTGTGGAGTATCTTGCATATCATTGCTCCTCCCCATCTTTAGGCTCTTACAATCTTACTGCCCCCTCTTCCACAAATTTCCCTGAGCTTTAGGATGGGGAGAGATTAGGCTGGCCTGCACATCCTTCCTTCTTATGACTGACTGGTTAAGAGGGTAGTACTTCATATATTTCTATTGCCCTGTTATTTGTGGGTTTTGTCCTGCTCTCTTAACTAATGCAAACGGAATTGTTAGAGTCTTTAATTCCCAACTCCAGAAACCTTCAAAGAAATTCAGACAATCTGCCCTTGAAATTTGATTCCTATGGAACCACTTTTGGCACCCAAATCAGTTTCAGTCAGCGCCTTCCAGAGCAGTGGAACCAACAGGCATTTAATATGCCTGTGTCTAAAGAATCAGCTCATGTGATTTTAGAGGCTGACAAGTCCCCAGACCTGAAGCTGGCAAACTGGAGACCGTGGATGGGCAGATGGTGTCGTTCCAGTAGGAACAACAATGGACGTGAGAGACCTCAAAAGAAGTCACGGTTTCGTTCTGAGCTCAAAGGCAGGAAGGAAGCGCAGTCCCAGCTCAAAGGCAGCAGCGGTCGTTCCCTTCTGCCCACACTTTCCATCTCATTTAGGACTTTAACAAGTGAACAAGACCCATCCCCATCTGGGAAGACACTCTGCTGTACTCAGTTATCAGTTCAAACGCTGATCTTTGCCCCCACCCCAAAACACCCTCAGGAAGCAACAGGACTGAGGCCACCTATCACCAAACATCTGGGCACCTTGCAGCCCACCTTAGCTGACACATGGAAATGAGCCACCCCAGTGATGTAGGCAGATTTGGAAATAGACTTGAAATTGCTGGTCCCCTGGTAGAAGCCTTTCATCTTCCCTTCAGTGTGGGTAAAAACCTGCGGCTCTGATGGATATCCCTTCCATGTTCATGCTGCTAATAAGCTGACTTTGAGTTAATTAAAAGGAGATTATCCTGCCTGGCTGACCGAATCACGGGAGTTCTTAAATGAAAATAAACAGTGAGTAGGAAGTGTTACTATTATTCTGGTAGGCAGTCATCAGCTCTGTTATAAACGGCCAGTGGGGACAAGTGGCAAGGAACTGCTGGTGGCCTTCAGAAGCTGAAATTCGTTTCCATCTGACAGACAGTTATAACCATGAGGAAGTGAAGAAACTGCAAGAGCCAGTGAATGTGGAAGATGACTGTCACGTGATGTCATCCTTAGCTCTTGTTAATGCTTGGGAAGGTCATGGTACCTTGAGGAGGTAGCAGGAAGATGGAGGAAGTCACGCCACAGGAGTGGGCTTTGAGGTTTGATAGCCCTGCTTCCTCTTGCAGTTTGCCTCTTGCTTCCTCTGCCTCCTTGATGAGGACTGTGACGGGAACCAGCTGCCCCCAGCTTCTGCCACCTGCCAGGTTTTTTTTGTCACAGTGCAGTGTATTGTCAGGAGCCGTAAGCCAAATAAATCTCTTTTCTCCCCCGAAGGTGTGGATGTGGATGTCTCCCAGCACCCGAGAAGAGTAACTACAACGATTGCACACATCAGAAGAGAATCACACCCCTGCAACATCCGGACACTCGCCCAACCTGCTGCATCTCTTGACTAGAAACTATGAGATGACAAATTTGTATCACTGTTAGCCAGGAAACATTGCTTAGAAACAAAAATTGTCTAATACAGTGTCATGGATTGAAATGTGAGTTGTTTCCCACAAACTCATGTGTTCGAATCTTCACTTGTTTGGAAATGTCATGGCACCTGTAAGACGTGGAGCCTTGCTAGAGGAAGGCAGTCACAGAGAGTGGGCCTTGATAGCTTCTCGGCCTTTTGGCTAAGATCATGTGGAGAGTGGGCCTTGAAGTGGATTAACTCCACCCTACTTCTGGGACAGGTCTGCTCTTACAGCTGTCAGCCTCCATGAAAGATGTGAATTAGCCCATCTCCAGTTCTGTCGGCCAGCCATGCTGTTTCTACCAAAAAGGATTGTATCTCCCTCTAGAACTGTAAGCTGAATAATCTCCCTCTCCTTTTAAGTTACTTGAGTTTGAGTCTTGTCTAACAGCAACAGAAAACAGTAACTAGTACATCCAGTAAGAATATTTGTGTGTGTGTATGTATGTGTGTGTGTGAGTGTGTGTGTGTGTGAGTGTGTGTGTGTGTGGGTGTATGTATCAGAGGGCACTGTGGGTCCCTGTGGAGGACCAAGGATGACTTTGGGAATCATCCTGGATTACTTCTACCTCCTTCTTGCTTCACTCTGGGATTTCCCAGGCTCTGCCCACCAGAACCGGAAGTATGGGTTTCTGCCTGGTATTTTTATGCAGGACATGGAATTTGAGCTCAGGAACTTCTGCCTGTGAGACAGAATCTTTACCCCTGAGCCATCTCTCCATTCCCAGTAAGAATACTTTGAAAGTATTTAAAAATAGCAAATCATATTATAAATGAAAGCTCGCTTTAAAAATATTAATTTTAATTTTTGCATGTGTACATAGCAATGTATGCTTGTGTATTTGCATGCACATGTGTGTATGGGTGTGCATGTGTAGTACACTTATCTATGTATAAGTGGCAAAATGACTCAGTAGATAAAAGCCTAAGTTGAATCCTGGAACCAAGATAAAGGTAGATAGAGAGAACCAAATCCACCAAGTTATTCTCTGACTTTTAAATATGCGTTATGGCACGCCCGCCCCTGTGTTAACATACATGCATAATATAATACAATAAGAAAGAAATAAAATACTTGAAAATGTATATTCTCATCTTCAGTGGTGACTAAGAAGTCAGAGAATAAAACCTGAAGGATGAATTTATGAGAAAACTGGAGATGGAAAGAGATTTTCACGTATTAAACATGGAGATGTGGCAGGAGCCTCAGCAAACTTCATTTTCTAGGTCTAGAAATTCTACTTCTGGGAAAACATCCTCAGAGAATCAGAAAGGAGGCAGAGTTTTAGAGATTTTTGTTCTGTACATTTTAATTTGAAAAATAACCAACCATAGAGAATGCTTAGAATGTGATTTAGTTACTCTTCTTTCTGTTGCTGTGAGACACAACTTAAGGGAGAAAGGGAGATTTACTTAGCTTTTGGTTCCAGGGAGGAGATACAGTCCATCATGGTGGGCATCTCACAACAGAAGTCATGGCAGGAGGCAGAAGCAGGAGGCCAGTTCAGATCACTGTAGCCGTCATGGAGATAGAGAAAGCAAGAACAAACTCAGTGGAAGCAGGGTGGGGTCACCGAACTCCAAGACTTGCTCCCTGTTGTGTGCCTTCTTCCAGCAAGGCTCCTGTCCTAAAGTTGTCACTACTTTCCCAAACACTGACATCAGCTAAGGATTCAAACACATGAGCCTCAGATTCAAACCATGACGTCAAACAATGATATAATAAATTCACAAGATTTCACTCTTCATAAAGAAGTGTAGGAGCTGGAGATAATAGTTCAGCAATTGGTTAGTATGTATGAGGTTCAATTCCTCATAGAGGAAAGAAGAGCGAGAGCAAGAGAGAGATATTAATACATTAAGAAAAGTATTTTTCAATAAAAATATTTACAGTAAAAGCCACTTACTGGCCAACACTATATTAAATGATAGCTCAAGGAAAGAAACTATATATTTTTCAAGAGCAAAAATATAGAAGTGCTTAGATATCACATATCTATACACAAAATCCAGAAATATTTATGAAAGAAAATACTAAGTACCCACAGTCATAATAGCACCAATGTTCAATCATTTTTATCCTATTCAATAGCTTTTTACAATTGTTTCTCAATATGGATATTTAAGTAGAGTTTTTAAAAAAAATACTGTGGCAATACTTTTGTAATCTAGCTGCTTGTCATTTCTCTTCACAGAAGTGACTTCTAAAATACTCTCATGTTGTTGCAGTCATTCTTTTACCACTATGAGAAAATACTCTGACCCAACAGTCTAAGGGAGAGATGTTTATTACTTGTCTCACAATTGCAGAGGGGATATAGGTCCATTGTGGTGAGGAACACAGAGCAGAAGTTATGGGATCCCATGCAGAAAGCTGATCCATATTACTGGAATGATAAGTAGGGAGGGAGGGAAGGAGAGAAGGAGAAAGAGAGAGGGGGGGAGAGAGAGAGAGTGAGAGAAACCAGCTAGGGACCCAGTATCCAAACACAAGAGCCTATGGGGGAAAACTCACATTCAAACCACAACATTTTCTCTTGCTGTGATAATCAACTGTGAAGAACAATCTGGTAATTAATGAACATCCTTGAAACACTACCTTATGAGCTGGGGAGAATGTCTTCATGATGAAGTGCTCGCCATGGAGGCATGACGACCCGAGTTTGGTCCTTATGACTGAATAACATAAAAAATCCTGCAACGGTGGCGCGCACTTTAATTTCAGCACAGGGGACGAAGAGCCAGGTGGATTGCTGGATAGCCAGGCTAGCCAACTTGGCAAGTTCCAAGTAAAACTCAGAGACCCTGCCTTGATAAATCAAGATAGAGAGCCGCTGAGGAAGACACTCAAGGCTGACCTCTAGTCTCTACGTGTACATACATGTACATGTATACCTGCACATTCATGCAAACCTACTCACATATGTATATCCGCTCATGAATATACAAACCCATACACACACATACATCTGCACACGTACACATACAAATAGCTTTAGGGATTTTTCTGAGCCATACAAATATTGATGATTTGATTTGTAATGAGCATGAAGCCATAGTAGGAAATGGCCTCTAACATGAGAGAACATTTAATTAAAAAATTGCTCTACTTTTTAAAGTACAAGTTTATGAAATGCTTCAATATTTTAACTATGTGTGGTTAAGAAATGGAATCTCCCAGCAGGGTTTCTAGGAAAAGCCATTCTATGAAAAACAGTAAAATTTGTTTACTGTCTAATTTAGGATGAAAGTGTGGTGGCAATCCATCTTTCATTTCCTGGTAGTCAGAGTTTTGGAGGGCACACCATGTCCCACATCCCATAATTATAGCTTTAATTCTCTTGTGTCTTCAATTTTTTTTCTTGTGGTGCTAGAGACGGAGTCCAGAACCTCACATGCTAGGCTAGTGCTGTCTCATTGAGCTACATGCCTAGCCTTCAGTTTTCAGAGAAGAATCTAAGGGAAAAGTAAACAATGTGCACTGAGGGTGTGTCCTGGAATGGTGGCCTCCTCACGGCCCCATCGCCTGCCCCCAGGCCCCATCCCACGCTTAGTCTGGTGGTTCAATCTGAGCTTCTACTGGACCTGGAGTCTCCCATTTCAAGCTTCCCCGTGGTTCCTCAGGCAGATCAGCTTCTGTCACATGCTCATCCGGCCCACTCCATCTGGTCCACTGATTCGTTTTGGACATTCATAACTCCTCCATCACATTTCCATTTGTCTCACCATCTATTGAAATTTTAAATGTGCTGACAGTATCCCTTTTTCATCTGGATTGTGAGTTTGCATCTTTTTTTTTTTTTTTTACAGTTTCCTTGAAATAAAAGTGATAGAGGCACTAAAGGGAAAAAAGAGAGATGTCCCTGTTTAACATGTTATCTTAGGTTTATTTTAAATGTGTTTTGTGATTGATTCTGGCCTGCGCAGCCTTTGTATTTGGCAAGCTGATGCCGCTGAACCTGAATTCCTGTATTTACAATAAGGGTACAATAAAACAAGCCCTTCTTACCTCCAAGAGCTCAAAGGTAATGACCACAGTCACAGAAGGGGGCTTTTTTTTAAATACATTTTTTATTATTATTTCAGCTCATACAAACTTAATAGGTACACCAGTTCCCTCCCTCCCTCTTCCTCCCCCTGAACCCCCTGCTCCCCTCCCCTCACCCCTTCCTCCCCATCCCCCCGTGACTCCCGCCCCAATTCCCAGAGTCCTTTCTTGTGCATGCCTGACTCTCCTCTGGGCTCTCCTCTCCGATGACGTACAAGGACCCAGTGGCCTTTCCCTGAACCCTTTCCTGTGTTCCCCTTAAGCATAGGAACACTACTTGGCCGTCAATCTCAGAAGGGGGCTTA
Source organism: Typhlomys cinereus (assembly GCA_023101885.1). Taxonomy (NCBI): domain Eukaryota; kingdom Metazoa; phylum Chordata; class Mammalia; order Rodentia; family Platacanthomyidae; genus Typhlomys; species Typhlomys cinereus. The sequence goes on along the minus strand of JALPQD010000134.1, from coordinate 5,112,774 downwards.
ACAAAATGCAAAGGACATACACATGTACACACACACACACATACACTTATGCAATAAATGTACATATACGATATGTATACATGCAATACATATACATATAACATACATACACACTACGTACATAAAAGTATAGGAACACACATGCATAACACATGCATAGACACAGGTACACACAACACACCCCCACAACCCGCACACGGGCACCCATATACATGCACAACATATATAGACATTGGTGCACTGCACAACATACACATACTATACAACATACATACCACACACAAACACACACATACAAATGCACATTCTCCCAACTGCATTAGGTGTAGCTCATCTCACTAAGCTTATTGAGGAATTGCTTTCTGAGTCATTTTTTCTTGTGCTATTATCTTTTCAGTGTTTCAGAATGTCATGATTGTAAACAAAGTGTTGTCATGAGCAAGACTATGCCTGGATTTCTTTACCCTCAACAGGAAAACCTTTTAGCTCATGAGAAAATAAAATGCACTTGCTAAACCTCCAATAAATGTGTTAATTGGGAAAATAAAAGTCTTTTGATGATGTCAGATCACTGCGCCTTGTTCTTGGGCCTCTGACCCAGGGGACAAGAAGTAGCTTTAGCAACCTGACTTCTGCTTGTCTTCCTGGGTGCACCTTTCTGTCTACTGCCTTCCCTTGAGCTGTCTAGCTTGCCTAAAGGCAAATTTAAAATGATCAATATGACTGAGCTAACTCCCCCACTTGCTGCTGTGACTAGTCAGCCCACTTTTCGGTGATTAATAACTGGCAAAGGCAACTTGCCTGTAGACTTGCTCAGGATTTCCCATCCAGCCGTCAAGACATTAATCTGGAAACATCGACCGCAGGCATTAATCATTAATGTTAAAATGCAGGGGTGTTACTAGACAAAGGATGAGAGAGAGGGTGTGTCTACAGCTAGAAAACAAAGAATCTTGTGCCTACTTTCAGGTTCCAAAACTATACTCCTTGAAAAGCACTAATGGACCATACCCTGATACTCTCTTGGTGTAAAGGCAATTAAGAAGAGACCCCTTATTTGAACATTGATTTTGCCCTTCATTTATTTTTATTTATTTTATGTATGTGTGTGTGTGTGTGTGTGTGTGTGTGTATCAGAGGATCAGAGGGCACTGTGTATCCCTGTGGAGGACCAAGGGTGGATTTGGGAATCATCCTGGATTGCTTCTACCTCCTTCTTGCTTTGCTCTGGGATTTTCCAGGCTCTGCCCACCAGGGACAAAAGTGCAGGCCACCACTGTTTCTGCCTGGCATTTTTACGTTGGGACCTGGGATCCAAACTCAAGACCTTCTGCTTGCAAGACAGAGTCTTAACGCCTGAGCCATCTCTCCAGCTCATGCCTTCCATTTATGAGGATGGAGAAGTGTGAAGATGACATTTGAGACAGCTTGTGACACCTACAGACATGAGCCTCCAAGGCCAGCGATTATTTCCATAACTTAACCTTATGTTTCTCCAGGAGCTCACTATTCTTGGTGGTTCTTTTTAGCATTCTAAAAAGATTTTTTTAAAATTATAATTAATATGTGATTTTTCTAGTTACATTTCACGTGCATTTATAGAGTAATAGAGCCATATTTGAGGAATGCATGGAGGTTGGCTATCAGACTTCTATCCTTATTTTTTTTTAAAGTTTTTAATTATTTTATTCATTTGTACGTGTGTGTGTGTGTGTGTGTGTGTGTGTGTGTGTGTGTGTGTAGAACCACGGACGAATTCGGGAACCACCATGGACTGCCTCCACCTCCTCCTTGCTTACTCTGCCCGGGGATTCACAGGCTCCGCCCACCAAGGCCCGAAGTGCAGCTGCCCGGGCTTCCGCCTGGCATCTATACATGGGGTCTAGGATCCGAACTCAGGACCTTCTGCCTGCAAGGCAGAGGCTTAACCCCTGAGCCACCTCTCCAGCCCCCCATCCTTATTTTTAATAAAGGATAATTGTCCCTAAAATTGTCTGATTATAAGAAAGCATTTCAGATGTGCATTAGCCAACCACTCAAAAGTTCAGCTACTTACTATATTTGTCTGTTATTGCTTATAACTCTATGGACTGACCCTTATTTCTGCTGAATGAGTAGTTCTGCTAGAAGCCTAGTTTGCTGATGTCAACCATGCTTGTATTTCTACACTTATGTATGTAAGTCAGCTCACCAGTAGATGCAGATGGCTTGATTCCTTTGCTGGTGGCTGAGTGGCCATCATTTGGGTGGTCAGTGTTTCCAGTAATCTGATAGACAACACTGGACTCAGTCACGAGGTGCAGATCCGTGATCAAAGAGAACAACAGAGCAGAGGAAAGACTTATTTGAATTCCCAGTTTCTCAAGTTTTCAGTCATGGTCCTTGTGTTCCTGGACTCTAGGACCATTGTGAGGTAGAGTGTGTGGCACCCAGCGACTTCCTTGTCCTGTGGCCAACAGACAAAGGGGCCTGGAGAAACACTTTCAATGACTTCTTCCTGCTGCTAGTCCTAGAACCCCACAAAACAGTACCAACAAATGCAAATCAAGGGCTTAACATCCTAGCCCATAGGGGACAATTCATATTCAGGTCATGACACATGGTGGGAACAAAGAAGAAGGCATGTGGGAAGCCAGCTGGCCTCTTGAAGTTCAGGCTCAGAACCAGCCCTGTGTGACGTCCCTTGGATGCCCTTGTTCTGAGCAAGTCGTAAAACCAGTCCAGATTCAAGGGTAGGGAGACACATCTTGGTGAGCTGAGGGTGATACACTGCAATCCCACAGATGCATAAGGATAGAGAATCTCGGCCATCTTTGAAAAAAGAAATAAACTACCTTGGCGTTCATGTTTAAATACACAAAGCCCAAGGTCTGCTCCAAATCTTGAAGTCGAGATCAAGTGAGCTGGGTGGATAAGCAGTGAGTGATGCGCCTGCATGAAAGGCTAGGGACCTACGTCTGATTCCCAGAAACACACTTCTGAAAGTTGTTCTCTGACTTATGTCTGTGCACCATGGCACGCATGCTCTCTCTCTCTTTCTGTCTCATAAATATTTTTTTAAAAGATCAGATAAACCAGTTATGCCTATTCAATGCTATTCAATCCACTGTTCTCAGAAAACCTAGGGGACTCTCTAGCCAGCTCCAACTCATTCATAACATCCTCTCTCAGGGAGACTAAGAGCAAAGAGCTTCTTCAATCCATTTTCTTTCTTTTTTAAAAAAATATTTTATTTGTTTTGTGCGTGCGTGTGCGTGTGTGTGCGTGTGTGTGTGTGTGTGTGTGTGAGAGAGAGAGAGAGAGAGAGAGAAAGAGAGAGAGAGAGGAGAAGGCACTGTGTGTTCCTGTGACTTTGGGAATCATCCTGGATTGCTTCTACCGCCTTCTTGCTTCATTCTGGGATTTCCCAGGCCCCACCCACCAGGGCCAGAAGTGTGGGCTGCCACTGTTTCCACCTGTTTTTTTGTTTTGTTTTGTTTTGTTTTTTTTGTATAGGACCTGGAATCCAAACTCAGGATCTTCTGCTTGTGAGACAGAGTCTTAAACTCCTGAGCCATCTCTCCAAACTTGAGTCCATTTTCTATACCATGAGGCAACCTAGGTTCAACTTTTTAGTTCTTCTTTGGTTGGCAGCAAGATCCACTGACAGATTTGTAGTCCCATGGCACTTGTATACCAATGTTGAAGGCTACTGGGCATACTTAGCCTCCAAACCTGGTGCTAAGAACACTATAATAAAATATCACTAAATTAATTCTATCTGCAAATGTTTAATATCTATTATTATCATGCATTGGAAACATAAAGATAATAGACCCAAACTTTTGTTTAAACATTGGTTTTGTTGGAAGAAAGAATAGGCCTATACTGACATGAAACTTCATGAATTACTGATGTGAAGCAAATACTATTTTAAGTAAGTATTGACTAAAATCTTTAATATATCAGAAAGCTTCTACTATAATAGCTAAGACAAAGAGAACTTAATGTTTGGATTTAATATCGACACCCCTACTTTTTAAATACTTGTGTTTTCTTCCTTGGAGGTATCTTAGTGATGTGAACTTTGGTAAAACAAAGGGTAGGACAAATCTGAAAATAACTTAAATTCACCAAGTAATGCAGATTGAAGAGAAACATTTCTTTCTTGCCAAGGAAATTGGATTGGAATAGATTAGAGCACTTAAGTGTTTATACTTAACGAGCTATATCAATGGGCTTCTAGTCTATAATAATGAGTCTTGAATAATGGGTTCTTTCCTCCCTTCAGTAAACTTTTTATTGAGTGCCTATTAAATGCTAAGCACTTGGGATAGATCAATGAACAAAACAAAGATCCCTGTCTTTGTGGAGCTTAATTCTAGCATAGCAAATTTCAAAGGATTCCCTAATGTTTATGAGTTTTCTTTTTGGGTGACTTAGTCAGTCAGGACTGCTACAAGTAAATGCCATAGAATGGGTGCCTTCAACAATAGATATTGGTCTCTCAAGCCAGCAGGTTCAAGGTCAAGATTCTCTTCTTGGAAGGGGTGCTTTCCTTGGGTTGAAGATAATTTCTTAACAGCAGAGACAGATGAAGCGCTTCTCTCTTCTTATTTATTTACTTATTTGTGTGTGTGTGTGTGTGTGTGTGTGCACGTGTGTGTGTGCGCGCGCGCTCACCCATGGAAACCAAAGGGTGACTTCAGGAATCATCCTGGATTGCTCTACCTCCTCTTTGCTTTGTTCTGGGGTTTCCCAGGCTTTGCCTTCTGGGGAGCTGCCACATGTGCGTGGCAGTTTTGCATGGGAACTCAGATCCTTCTGCTTGTAAGGCAGAAGCTTAACCCCTGAGTTATCTCCATCTCTCTCTTTCTTTCTCAGTCTTTCTGTCTTTCTCTCTCCCTTATTTTTTGAGGCAGGATCTCACTATGTAGCCCAAGCTTAGTTTCAACTCACTATCCTTCTGCCACAGTCTCCTGAGAGCTGGGTTACAGACGCAACACCACCAGGCACAATTCTTTCTCTTCTTAAAAGACACTGATTACCTCCTAATCCCCCAACCACCCAATCCTGTCTTAAACATTCTGCTTTCCTGTGATGGTTTTAATATTGATTGTCAACTTGAAGGGAACTAGACTCACATAGGAGATGCATTTCAGGATATGTCTGTGAGGAAGTTTCTAGGTTAGAGAAGCAGGGGAAGCCCCACCTTAAATCTGAGCAGTACATTCATGTACGAGGGCCCCAGATTGATAGAAAGGAGTAATTGAGCTGAGCAGTAGCGTCCATTGCTTTCTGGTCCTTGCAGATGTTATCTGATCAGCTGCCCAAACTCCTGCTGCCACGCCTTGCCTGCATGATGGATTATACCATCAAACTGTGAACTTAGAGTTGATTTTCTTGGGCATTCTGTCACAGCCACCAGAAAAGTAACTTCCTGACCCAATCATCTTCCAGAGACCTCACCTTCTAAGGCAGTCAGCTTAGGGACTTGGAATTCAACCTATAAATTTAGAGGCTCCACAAACACTTAGTCTATAACAACGACAGTACCTCGTACTTAGAGGAAAAATAAAATTAAGGCAAAGGTGAAGTAAATATGTTAGAGAAGAAGTTGTATAATAGACTCTGCCTGCCCCCCTCCCCCATAGCAGGTTTTAATTTGTGAAGATATCGATCACGCCTCTGTGAAAAGCAATCTGTTCTAATGATGAAGTCCTGGGAAATACAGACAGGAAATGCTTAAAGGATCTGGAAGTGTCGAAGAGGACATGGGAACTTTAGGGTTCTTGCAAGGCCAAGTCTTGAAGCCTTAGCAGGAGGCACTTAGGAAGAGAAGTGTAGGAGTTGTCAGGCCAGGGCCCACAGGAAGCTGAGGGTGTGGCTGGTTAGGGCTGAAGGAAAATTCCAGAGCTGAGAGGCAGTGCCTAAGAGACGCCTCACTGTCTTCAGCCTGGTCTTCATTATATAAACAATAACAACGCTCTTCACAAAACACCAGGAAAAAAAAATCACCCTTAAAAGGGGACTACTCGGCAATGAAATAAAATAAATAACTCGCAAGTGGTTTATTTTGTTAAGGAAGAAAGGGGTGATGTTAGCTGTCAGGCGTCAGGAGTAAAGGAGGTGTCGGAAGAAAAAGAGGAGATATTGTGCAGGAAACAGGAAGGTCTCTGTAAGCCCCAGGGAACCTCCGCTTGGGGGAAATCCAAGTTTGGATGGAGCCCGCGCTGTGGAGGATGGTCCAGAGCATCCTGAGGAAGCAGAAGGAGAAAGAAGCTTCCGGATGGATGTGAGATGCTTGGACCTGGTGTGTGACTTTGGCCATAGCATGGGTTAAGTGCAGGTACAGGTTAGGAGTGTGGTCTCCCTTCAGCCTTGCTCTGCATCTCCCCACAACCTTTGCAGCCACAGAACAGCTCTGACTCCCTCCCACCTAACTACAAACCACCCAATGGCTGGTTTTCCCGCTCTTTAAGGGGGCATGGGAATCGCAGCAGGTAAATAAATAATCTAATCACAAGGATACATACCTAGATCTCGACAATCATCAACTATGTAAGATTTGTTATCTCTAGGGGACTATCTGTCTATAGGCATGAAGTACATAATATACTGAAAAAAGTTGCCAAGTTAGAACCAAAGCAGGCAATAGATCAAGAAAAGGAGACGCTCTCAAGAGAGTGTATTAGGTTGGTCTGAAAAGTAGGATTAGCACTGGTAGACAGTCCCTGGAATTCTGGAGCCGCCCTCTTGGATTTGGCCTCCATTGGTACCCTTCACAGGTTGCATGACTTCTCTTGTTTCTATTTCCCTTTTGTAACTTGTGAATATTGAAAGGAGCTTCCTCGTGGAGTTGTCTGAGGGTTTTATGTATTCACATATGAGAAGATCTTAGCATAGTGTGGTGGCCAAAAAAAGGACAATAAATTATGGTTGTTGTTTCCTGCTCAGAGCCAGTGAAAATGGCCAGCACTATTTGTTGCCAATTTGAATGTTGTTCCAGCTTAATTTCAAAGAGGCCTCTGAGGCCCAAGCAGGAAGCCAGGTAGAGGTCAAGGCAGCAAGGACCGATGGTATTGGTGTGAAATACAGCAATGGCCCTGGCTGCTCAGACATGGCCCATGCTCGTTCATCTTGGCAGATCTTTTTGGTCTGTCCAGACAAGATGGAGCGGTAGAGAGATGGCTCAGTCAGTAAAGTGTTCACCTTGCAAGCACAGAGACAAGAGCACTGTTTAAAAATAACAACGAAAACAAGTAAACAAACAAAAAACAGCTCTGGGGAGCGAAGACTGCAGGATCTCTGGGCTCAGTGGCCAGCCAGCCTACTCTACTTTCAGGTCAATGATAAGCTCTGTCTCAAAAGAAAAGAAAGATGGAGAATATATAAAGAATTATACTGAAGGTTGATCTTTGACCTGTATATGTAGCTATCTATACATGCAAATGTTTCTGTGTGCACATGTATACACACAGACACACACACATGCACTTGCACATACATACATGCATGCCCCAACACACATACACGGAAACAAAAATATGCATGCACATATTTGTTCATATGCACATGTAAATATACATACACACACACAACACACACAAACACACAAACATATACACATGCATGCAAACTGGATTTCTGGATTTTTAGAAGTTTCCCAGTTTCTAAATCCTGGAAATTATTTCTCCACTGTATTTAAATTCTACAAAGGCCATCCCTCCAAGTTTTTACACCGACCCAACAACGTCCAGGTGACCTGCAACCTGCCTGTCAACCTGATGTTGCCACGGCGGCAGAACACTGCTTGACGCTGTCCCAGGGTGCGAGCCAGCGGTGCTCCAAGGATCTTTGTGGAGAAGCAGCACGAACAGGCCTCACCGATGGGAAAGAATTCAACTGTTGCTCGAGATCACAGACAACCATGACACAACTCCTGTTCCATTTTTGTTGCTCCCAGTGACCCGTCTGTCTGGTCTTCGGGCCCACAGCCCATCACTGTCTCCATCCACTGAATCTGAAACCTGAAGGATCACACAGCTGGTGCTGGGTTGGTTTCCATTAAGCTTCCCTGCTTGCTGTCCCTTTGCTCACTAGGCAGAGCTCAGCATGTTCCTACCAGCCGTCGTCTGCTTGAGACCATGCAGGGGGCTTCAACGGGGTGCAGAGGGAAGGCACATGTTCTGCCCAGAAGAACTTCCTTGCAGTGAAATTAAAAGTGGTCATAAACCAGATTTTGAGAGCAGGCTCTGGCCTAACCTCATGTGACAGCCAGCGTCTCTATAAACCTCACTTACTGGAATTTTGGGTTTGTGTTTGGATGGACTTTCTAAAGCACAGCTGTTGGCCCATGACTTACACGCGATGCTGAGTCTTAACTTTTGAGATGCTGCAGGTGGATGCAGGAGCACAGGAAAATTACTAATCTAAGAGAAACACAGTTACATAAATACTATATATACTGCATAGTATAAAGACACACACACAAACACACACCCACACAAACACACACACAGAGAATTCTTCCTTCGTGGACTGCTCAGCTGGCAAAGCGCTTGCCTTGCAAGTATGAAGACCTGAAAAAGTCAGGTGTGGCAGTTGATGACAAAGAGACAGACAGACAGAGAGATCCCTGGTGTCTGCTGCCTAGCCAGACTTGTTTTTTTAACAAGCTGTAGCTGGTGGAAGTCTGTACCTCAAAATCCAAGGTGGAGGCTGAAGATATGGCTCAGGGGTTAATCCTTTGCCTCAAGAGTCTGCACTTCTGATCCTGAAAGGCAGAGCCTGGGAAATCCCAGAACAAAGTAGTAAAGAGGTAAAGCAATCCAGGATGATTCCTGAAGTCACCCTTGTGTCTCTATAGGTATACACTGCGCCCTCTGATAGACACACACACACACACACACACACACACACTCACAAACACAAACCTCAAAAGGTGGACTAAAGGATCCTAATTTCAGGGATAATTGTTTCCCAAGTTTCATTTGGGGGATGCTCTTCACTCAAAGTGGTCCCAGGTTGATATTGATGACTAAGATCCCTTCTCCATGGAAACTCCTCCCTCAGCACCTCTTCCCCCCCAAGGTCTCAGGGACAAATAACCAGTGAATCTTCTTTTTGGTGCTGCCTAGGAAAATGTCTCTCTGCTTCTAGATTCACTTACTTTGTGGTGGAGTTGGCAGACCTAGAGGAAGGATTTAGGAATAGATCTAAGTAAGAACTAACACTGCACACGTATTTTCTAATTTCCGATCGCCTCAGCCATCTTTGATGCTAAGCTGTGGTTGGAGTAAATGACATGGGGGTGCAGCCTCTTTCTCAGTGTGTTCAGGGTGGCTTAGGAGATGGCTCAGCCAGGGAAGCTGGGTGTAAGCACCCGGACATGAGTGCAGTCGCCAGAACCCACATCGAAAGCTGGCATGATAGAATGTTCTTGTAACTGAAGTGCTGGGGAGGCAGAGACAGGAGGACCCCAGGGGCTCGCTGGTCGGCCTGCTGAGAGATGCTACAAAAAAAAAAAATAGTAGACAGCACTGAGGAACAACGAAGTTTGTTCTCTGACTTCCTGTGTGCATGTGCACACATGCAGGAGCACTCACACACACATGTTGCTCAAGTTCTCATGGCTGGTTCATGGAAGGGGCAGCAGTTTGAGGTCCATCTCCAGAGGAGACCACTAATTCTTGTCCTGTTGTTTCTGAGAGGATCTGGCAATGCAGTCCTTGCGGTGATGTGGATGAAACCCCACGCGCGAAACGGACGCAGTGGTCTTGTCTATTCATGGAATTCTCGCTTGTTGACTCTCCCTTCCTTTTTCCCCTTTGAATTTTCCATACAAACTTGAAGTTGGTGGCAGCGCAAGAGACGCTTTAGGACATCAGGCAGTAAGTGGCACACACGCTAGCTTCTGGAAGACACTGGAGGCCGGTTTAGAAAGTCAAATAGATATTTAGATTAGTGCTTGAGTCCAGAGCAGAACTTTGAGCCATCAAGCTGCCCCTTCAGCTGTCCAGGGCTTACACTAGTGACTGGGTTTTAAACAGAGCGACAGAGGCCTGCTCCTTCATGCTTCGCAGCTTGGAAGACCACCCTCTCTCCCAGAAGGGATGGCTATGCATCTGTCCCAGGCATGACTTGAGAAGTTTAAGAGGAAAAAGAAAATTAATGAGGATACTGCCTGCCCAGTGAGCTAAGAAAAAAAAAATGCATCAGGAAAAGAGAAAATGACTTAATGAGACCAGGGTAACAATAATACCATTTTTCATCATTAAGGATGTAAACAGCCGCTTCCCAAGTTTCTCTTGGAAGAGGTTCTTCATGCAAAGGGGTCCCAGCATGACTCTGAAGACTGAGATCTCTTTTGCATTGAAACTCCTCCCTCAGCACCCCCCCCCCCCCCCCGACTCCGGTCCTAAAGGGTTTCAGTGACAAATAATCTTGAGGCTTGGGAGCCAATACCACACTTGGAGCTGGGAAAACAAATAGCTTTTCCCTTTGCCCCAGAGTTCCGGTGTCTTCTCTCCACTGGTAGCATGAGCTCCGTCCTTCTTAGTTTGCCTGGCTCGTGCCCAAGCTAAAGAATTCAACTCCCAATATTTCTCTGGCCAGAGCAACCTGACCATGATTCCTAGGCTCCTCTTTTATCTTGACTTCCTTTCTCTTTCCCAACGTCGACCTTGTTTTTTCAGACAGTTTGGCCTCAGATGTTTGGCCCCACTTCTAAGAGGCTGTTTGCTCACCAACAGTCCGTTGGCCCGTCTTTTAGAGTCAGTCTTCCAACCAAAGTAGACACTGAAGCAACTTTTCTTGTTCTCAGATGGTATGCAGAGAGGATGGCATCCGGTTCCTGGGGTACCTCCTCACAGGGCTGAGATCCATGTGAAGTGACAAAATGGACCTCCCCCCCCATTCTTCCCACAACCCAGTTTTGGAATGAGGTAAACCGCAGGGTTTATGGCGCCATCACGCTCCATGTGCCAATCGCCTTCTGACTTGTTTTGCTGCTTGTCTTGTTTGGTTTTGCATTGCCAGAAGGAGGTGGCCCCACAGAAACACTGCCATGGGAGCCCATGCACATCGGAAGCAACATCGGAAGTTATGCTTTAGAAGTGGGAGAGAATGAAGCCCATGTGTTAGATTGCATCAAAAAGCTTGAGCTACAGACAGGGGGGTGTAAGCACCTAAAGTTAGACACGAAGCTGAAGATTCCAACCTGCAGGCTGGATCTGCCTTGCTAAAATGCTTCGAACTTATCCTGCAGGTGATGGGAAGACTGAAGTGTTCTACATAAGGTGGAAGAGCCATGAGCAACTCTGGAAGTGGGGCAGGTTCTGCTTTGCATCACTGGCTATGAAGGAAGGGTAGTGTGAGGGTCAATTTCCTTACACTGTCATGAAATGGCTAATAAAAACACCTTCAAGAGAGGAAAGGAGGCGGGTGTATACGGGGCAAACAACTTAGTGGTTAGTCTTTGCCTTGCAAACAAAGGACCTGAGTTCAGATCCCTGGATCCACATGAACAATGTGGGCCTGTAATTCCAACTGAGGAAGTCAGAGGCTGGGAAACTCCTGAGCAAAGTGGTAAGATGGAAGAACAATCCAGGATGAGTCCCAGCGTCACCTTTGAGCCTCCACAGATATACAAAATCAAGTGCTCGCTTGTACACATGCCCACATACACAGTGTACATATTCTCATGCAACACACACACACACACACACACACACACACACACACACACACAGAGGCAGGCACACGCATGCAGAAACACATACAAAAAAAAAGAAAAGAAAAGAAGAAAGAGAAAAGATGAAAAGGTTTATTTTTGACATGGAGATTTGGAGACTCCGCCTTGAACCTGATCTGTTTGCTTTGTACTGTGGCAAAGCAGCAAATATAGAGGGAATGTGAGTGAGGTAGAAAAAACTGCTCCCCTCCTGGCTAAGAATCATGGAAAGAAAGAAGGGGGACCAGGGCTCCAATATACCTTAGAGACTTTCCAGTAGACCCCAACTCTTAACATCTCCAATGTCTGCCCCTAGTACCACCCTGGGGACCAAGCTTTTCATCCATGAGCCTCAGGATCCACATTCTAGCTGTTGGGAAATGAACTTACTGGTCCCGGAAATCTGTTGCCAGAACAAGCAGAGGTTCCAGGAAAGGTCGAGACGACCGTCTTTAGCAGTCTGTAGTCGTGACCTGAGACAGCTGAGTGGGACTCATAAAGACAGGGGGTTCGTTCTCCTTAAGAAGTCAGGATGGCAGACCCTCATCTTCCATTTTCTGGAGAATTCTTTGCGCGTTTGACTGGTGGGTTGGAGATAGACCCCAGAAGACAACCATTCTCCCTCAGAGTGCCGCTGGGGGGGGGGGGTGGCTCAGTGGTTAGTCTCTGCCTTGCAAACAAAAGGACCTGAGTTCAGATCCCCAGATCCACATAAACAATGTGGGCCTGTAATTCCAACCCTGGAAGGTGGAGTCTGGGAAACTCCTGAGCAAAGGAATAAACTGGAGGAGTTGTTGCATATCATGTCACCGCCCCTCCACCCCCATCCGTGCTTACCACAATGCCTTGGGTTTTGCGAAACTGCACACACACAAAAGAAATTCTAAAAAAGCCGCACGTAAGAGAAAGGAAATGCATTCCTCGGAACTAATTTATGACTCAATTGTCATGATGAATTAGGCCCCCCTTGAAGTTCCTCCCCCTGGGATCTGCATGCTGATCCTGCGCAGCAGAACAGCTCTTCACATGCCCACTTTTGATCTCAGCATAGCAAGCTGCTTTTTTTTTCCCCCTGGCTGAGCATCATCTCAGATCTCCCCTGAGACGAGCAAGGGTTGCTGCCCAGGAAGACGGCCCCTGTCTAGACTGGCAGTCTGTCCAGGATCTCCTCGGCTGTGGGAAGAGATGCCAACTGCTGCCAAGCCTTGCTCCAGACTCCTTGACTTGGTCATGTCTGCAAATGCTTTCTAGGCCTTCGCTGAAGAAACGGAGTTCTAGAGGGCAGAGCTGAAGGTTGTGCAGCCACGTCTAGGAAAAAAGTCCTTCTCTTCCTGCACTGCTTACCAGGTTACAACAGCTTCAGGGGGCTGGGGAGTCGTGGCTGCAGCTTGCCCTCAGTGAAGTCACTCTCAAATTTTAGTTCCTGTCCATTTGAGTTTTTCCTCTTCATCAGTCATAACAGTCCTGATGTAGAGGAGAGTGAGGCAACTGACTCAACACCCAAATGCAATATACAAACTTATCAACCTGGAAAAAATATTCCTGAAATTTTCTTTAATCATATGAACAGGATCCTGACCTATCAGTCAGGTTGGATAGATGTAGATTTTTTTTTTTGGTAGATGAATAGGTACCTTACAAACCGTGGAGTGTCATATAAAGGTGTTGGATGTGTTTGAGGTGATGTGTAAAGCCTAGAACCACTGAGTTGCTTCCATAAGATTCTAGTATCCATCCTAGCTCACTGCTGAAGTGCTGTGCCTGGGTCTAATCTCTTTGGTTCCTCTGTGCTTGTTTCTACCCTTCCAAGATGGTCCTGCATACTGTTCCTTCAAGCTGATGTATTCCTTCTTTAGTGTTCCACATAGATATTCAGGTAAAGTTACATAGATTATTAAACTAGTAAAAAAAATATATGTACTGTGTAACCTGACTGATTCATGTGTATTGTAATGAATTTATTACAAAGAGCTACTGGAAGAAAGTATTCGATAGTGGGCTGTGGAAACGAGAGGCTGCAGATCAGGACCAGTGCTCATTTCTTTTTAAAAATATATTTTATTTTTTATTTATTTTGAGAGAGAAGATTGAGAGAGAGAGAGAGAGAGAGAGAGAGGGGAGAGTGGCATTTCCTGGTGAGTGGGTGGAGGTTGGAGTCAGTTTTCTATCATCAGGGGATTGAATTCAAGTTGCCAGGTTTGTGAATAGACATTTTTACCTATTAAGCTATCTCCTGGGCATCTCAGGATATTATTTTTTTATTTAATTTTAATTGTGCGTGTGTGTGTGTGTGTGTGTGTGTGTGTGTGTGTGTGTGTTTACTCTGCCCCAGGATTCACAGGCTCCACCCTACCAGGACTAGAAACTCAGGCCACCCCCACTTCCACCCGGCGTCTATACGTGGGGTCTAGGATCTGAACTCAGGACCTTCCGCCTGCAAGGCAGAGGCTTAACCCCTGAGCTACCTCTTCAGCCCCACCTCAGGATATTAGATAGGAATAGAGAGATCAAGTGTGGCAAGTCTTGAGTTAAGTTAATAAGTTTTTTGTTTGTATTTAAAAAATTACAGGGTCAATATGCACTAGGACTATTCCTGGAGGTGATTCACGCAACGTTTTCAAAATGTATTAGTCTGTAGAAGATGCTTCCAAATGAAGTGATTAATGCACCTTGGAAAAGTCTGCCTTTAGCAGATTCTGAAATATGGGATAATGTTACCTTGCTCAAGCATATGTGTAAGTATTTGCAGAGTATGTGCAAGTGTGAGCGATGTCTGGTGGGCATGGAAGACTTCAATGGAAGTGTTTCCATGTCTCTCAGATGCCACTCCAAGAAGGGCAGCTTGAAAGACAAAGCAACTTGGAACTCAAGGAAAAAACAAGACAGATGGGACCCCTAACACAGATGGGACCCCCCCTACCACAGTCATCACCAAACTGGTTAAGCTGAATACCAGGTTTTTGGTGAAGAAGAAAAGAGCTGAAAACTAATATATCAGATCTCTTTTCTATTCTATGTGACTCTGTTTGACATATTAGAATGTATTCTCATTAAGTCATTTTTGACCTTCATCGGTGGCTTTTAATGTTACCCTAAGTCCTCAGTTAGAAATTTCTCAGAAGTGCTCACAAGTGGATATCTGGGGAGAGCAATCCCAGCTTGATGGGTGGGTCAGATTCTGGCATCCACAAGGGACAAAAAGGACCAGAAAGGTCCTGGTTGTCAGTCACGGGAGGAAAATGGATGCTTGGAGAAGTACCTCATTAATGTATTTGTTCTACTTTAACCAATTGCACAGTATTCCTTGAGGACCTGCTTGCTCCCAGACCCCATGAGATATGCCTTTGGAACCCCAGGATGAGCAAAACCCAGATGGACCTCACTCCCATGGGCTTAGGCCCCAAAGATAGCAAACATTTGTGTATTATTAAACCTGGAAGGAAAGCTAGACAGAGTGAAGGAAGGAAGAACGAAGGAAAATCCTCATCATGGCTGTGTCAGGCAGCATTTTTAAACTTCCCAAAGACATAACATTCAAGCTGTGGCCCACCAGAGTGACCGTAGGAGCTCAAGGCAGCCCCTGGCCACCATGCAGTCCTGTCTCAGGCTGTAAGAAGAGCAGGTAGAAAGTGGGCGTGTCTGGAGCCTTCAACCCTTTTGCAGGTGAATTCCTGATCTGCAGGCAAGTGGCCACGTGACCCTTGCATCTCTTTCTCTGTTCTCTCCTCACGAGAGTCTGGCACGACTCAAACTTAGTCAAAGCTTAGATCCACCCGAAGTGGTTAGCCAGGCCCGAGACATAGGGACAAGATGGACTGCAAGTCAGATTCCCATCAACAATGCTCCTGACATAGTCTTCAGTTTTCCCCTTCCGGTTACTTCCTGTTCCCTGTTGTTAAATGCAAAAGGATGACTGTAAAAAAAAAAATCTGTGGATTTCTACTATGTGAATAAATAGCCTAATTTCTGATTCTGTGCTTAGATCTCCCCTTTTGTTGCCAAGTTATCTTGATTGCACTAAAAATGGATTCACATTTTTCATCAACTCTAATTCTGAGCTGGAAGAAGACTGTTAAAATGGATGAGGGGTGATGTTGCCCATTGTCATCTAAAAGTTCAGGATCACAGGAAAAAAATTGTTTTCACTCTCCCAGATAGAAAAATAAAGCAGATGTTAAAAAAAAAAGAAGAGGAGGAAGAAAATGAATGGTTGCAATAAGAGGCACCTAGACAAATGTGGACATTTCCCATGCGCTTGATCTTCATAGGCTTCAGGGATGAGCAGAAGAGATTTAATGTGATTGTGAAGAGTAATAAGTCTGGGAAAATAATAAGACTTAGTCCACAGGGTGTATCACAGTTGGGATTATTTTTCTCTGGCAGTATTCTGATACTATTTGTTACCTTATTGCTTGTTCTATTTTTAGGAACATGACTATACTCTCTGGGTACAAATGACTTCAAAGGCTTTTTGTCTAGTCCTAATGACTTGTCCTGCTTTTTCAATGGATCATTTATTCACTCACTAGATCTGATCACTATTCACTCACTAGGCCTGTTACAGGCCACGAGATTCAGGGCTGTCATGAAAGCATCATTTTCATGCAAGACTGAATGTAAAGTCTTCAGAAGAGGTGATTGGAATGAGGGAAGAAGAGAAGTTGCTATTGGCTCCACACTCATTTCTAAACCATGGCGTTGTAGTCTGGGCAGGGGGCGGACACATGGTGGCTGTTGGGGGTAGGGTGGGGAGATGAGTCTGTGGGTAAAGTGCTTGCTGCACAAACATGAGGACATGAGTTCTCCGATCCCCGGAACCCACTGAAAGCTGGAATCTCGGGGCTCCTCCAGTTGAGTTGTGTTCGAGCCTGGTCTCACAGCAGCAGAAAGAAAGGTAACTTACAACATGTGGTATTGAAGTAATGAACAGTAAGAGTTCTTTTGTCAAACAAAATGGAAGGTAAGGAACAACACCTGAGGCTGTCCTCTGATCTCCACATGTGTGCCATGGTGCACGCGTGCACACACACACACACACACACGCACACACGCGTGCACACACACATGCACTCACTCACACACTAGATTAAAGGAAAAAAAGAATATGGTTTTGACCTTTGACTTCAGTTCTCACCTCAATTATTGGTCTGGTCACTGGTGTTTAACATTTCGAACATCACCCAAAGGCTCATGTGTTGACCTGGATCCCACTGAAGTTTTCAGAGGTAGGGCCTATGGGTCATGAGTCCCCACTATTGCTGTAAAAAAGAATTACAAAATTCTCATAGAGTACCCCCCACCATTTACTCAACTTTAAAATGAGAATAATAACATTATTAATGTAACTCAGAATTTTTTTTTGAAAAACTCCATGAGATAAAATGTATAAAATACCAAGAAAGATGTTTCATATATGGTAACCAATCAGTGTGAACCTGTGTCAAAGATAGAAAATGAGCAGTAGTTACTGCTTCTGACCTTATAAGTGACCCAGTGTGGTGATGTAAGCAAGACAGGCCTTGAACTCAGGCTGACGGACAAAAGGGCAACAGCATTCTTCTGAACGATTGGGAAGATGATGCAACTGATATCAAGGGAACCTTAGAGTATGAGCAGAAAGAATTCTAAAAGTTTCTTCAATAAAGCTGTGTAAAATAATAAGGTACTTTTTATTAGATAGATGGATTTATGGATAGATGAATGAATGGATGGACAGGTAGATAAGACAGATTAAACTGATAAATGGATGGATGGAGAGATAGATAAATAGATGGGTGGATAGATGTATGGATGGATAGATTGACAACTGGATAGATAGATAGATAACAGGTAAGATATATAAATAAATGGATAGATGGACAGATTGACAAGTAGATAAGACAGATAATAAATAAATGGATGGATGAACAGATAGATAAGTAGATGGGTGGATATATGTATGTATGGAGAGATGAGCAACTGGATAGATAGATTGATTGGTAGATGGATAGATGATAGAGAAGATATATAAATAGATGGATAGATAATAAACAGATACATACACACTTGTCAGGGATTGTGTGATTTGTATTTGTTCCACAAGGAGTTTTGAACGCTTGACCTCAGTCATTGAACCATGTGCTGGAGCAGCTAAGACAATACAGTCACCCTCCATGAAAGAAAGGTGACAGTTTTTGTGGCTCAGCTGCATCTCATATCTTACCACAGCAACAGATGATCGTGTCTGTCCCTGAGCAGAGAGGAGATGCCATCAAGTGCTGGTGGGTAGCTTAACTAGGAGGAGTCACAGCCCAGCAACACCAGCAGCTCCTGCAACACTGACACACACATGGAATCCAGACCCACTGCAGAGTAAGCCAGAGTCTACAGTTTACCAAGAACCTTGGATGACCCATGTGCACACCAGTTTCAAAAACAGTGTTCTAGACTTTAAGTGGAGAAATAAGAGTGGAAAAAAATGTCAGCTTTGTTATCAGAACCTTGGCCGCACACGGAAGAGTGAGTCCTAAGAGGAGACAGAGGGGGTTCTGTCTCTACCACTTCTTTTGAGGATCACTGCCTACTATTTAAAAGCAATTCACTGCAAAGACTTGCTTCCTCCTTCAAAATACATACTCTGTTACAAACAGTCACCATTGGCCAGGTGGAAAGGGCACTCATGCCTCTCCTGCCAATTCCTAAGAGGAGTTACATGACTAGGGACCAGCGACCTGGTTGGGCTGTCCACAGAGCATAAGTGAGAAGTCCACCTAGGGTCTAGAGAGACAGCTCAGGGATTAAGACTCGGCCTTGCATAAAAGTTAGAGCCGATGTAATCATAATAGGACTTTGCATGACCTGCGCAATGACCAACATATCATTGAATCCCCAAAGTCTAACATGGATCACAGGCACTATGATCCTTAGAGGCAAGGGATTAACAGCCACAACAGTGTTCCTATACTAAAGGGGAACACAAAAAAGAGCTCTAGGCAATGGCACTGAGTCCTTACACCTCATTAGAGAGGAGGACCCAGAGGGAATTTTGACATGCGCACTAAAGAATGCTCCAGAATGGGGGGGGGGTGCGCTGGGAGGAAGGGAGGGAGGGGGGGAAAGGAAGGGGAAAGGGTCCAGGGAGGGGTGGAGGGAGGGAGGGGAATGGGGTACTTACCAACTTTGTATGAGTGGAAGAAGTAACAAAAAAAAAAAAAAAAAACCACTCTGCCTTGCAAACAGAAGGTCCTGAATTTAGATCCAAGGTCCTGCATAAAAACGCCAGGCAGAAATGGCATGGGCCTGAACTTCTGGCCCTGGTGGGAGGAGCCTGGGAAATCCCAGAATGAAACAAAAAGGAGGTAGAAGCAATCCAGGATGAATCTAAAAGTCACCCTTGGTTCTGCACAGGGATATATACTACCCTAGGATATACAGTACCCTCTGATACACACACATAAATAATAATAAAATAAATAATAATAATGAAAGAGATAATACCAGCTACAGTACAGTAGAGTGCAGCTCAAATAAGGCTTCTGTATGAAAACACTGATCATTCAAGGACTTGAGGGCATGCTGAAAATTCATTTGAGAATCTCAAGACAATCAGAAATTATAGGACTTTAGGGGACTGTTTGTCTATGTGTTTGACTAAGACAGGAAGTCATGATAAAACGTCCTTCTAAAGCAGTGTGCTAGACTCAATAATCTGACTTCCAGACCAATAGGAGGGTTAAGGGAGATTTGCTAGGATCTTCAGAGAGAATTATACCCTAGTATCTCAAGCCATCCTTCTGTCTCCAGCATGCTTCTGGAGGCCAAGAATCTCCAGTGAGAGAATGGCAAGGCTTAAGCTCTTATGCCAGCCTCGTTTTCCTGCATTTCACAAAGATTAAGGGACTTGCCCAAGTAACAAAAGATGGTTATTTCTGGATCACTTTCCCTCTTGTGAGTCATCTTGCATAGTGCAACCGTGAGCCACAAGACTCTAAATGTGACATGGAAACTTCATATAAACAGTCCAAAAGTCATAGGAAAAGGGAAAAATGACAAACAAAATATAATAAGGGAAATATAAAAGTAGGTATTGACATCGAGATAAATCTACTATAGTACTTCAAATATGACTTAACATTGTCTTAGGAGTTGGTGCATGTAAACGTTCCTGTTGAATTGAAGAACTGTGAAATACAATTGGGACTTTGTAGAATAATTTTTTTAAAAAGGTCACATTAATCATATTAATCCAGATGTGTCACTGACTCATTCCACATAAGACACAAGAGATCCCTACTTTAAAAAAATGCAGCTGATCAGAGTTTCAAAAAAACTAAAGCCTATGACGTGTATAAGAGAGAAAAAATAAACCTTAAAAGTGACCCAAGATCCCAAGATTCTTGATATATGGGGATATGAACATATGATATATGTTCATAGTCAACAATAGGAGTTGTGTACTGAACTTCTAGCATTTTTTAATCTACTTCTGTCCAGTAAATAGTGACAGAGAATTCAGAAATAAGTACATGCAAATCAACACAGACATTTTGGGCTATTAAAAAAAAGCAAGATTATTTTACTGGGTTGAGTGAAAACTTTCTATAACTAAGAACCCTATTTTTCATATCTTTTTTTAACTTTATTATTTATTCAATTGTGGGTGTATGCGTGTGTGCGCGTGTGTGTATGTATGTATGTGTGTGTGTAGAACCACGGGCGAACTTGGGAACCACCATGGACCGCTTCTACCTCCTCCTTGTTTACTCTGCCCCGGGATTCACAGGCTCCGCCTTACCAGGACCAGAAGCGCAGGCCGTCCCCGCTTCCGCCGGCGTCTATACGTGGGGTCTAGGATCTGAACTCAGGACCTTCTGCCTGCAAGGCAGAGGCTTAACCCCTGAGCCACCTCTCCAGCCCCCCCCCTATTTTTCATATCTTTTGTCTCTCTTATTCTCTCGCTCTCTCTCTGTCTCTCTCTCTCTCTCTCTGTGTACGTACATATGTACCAGAGGGAACTTGAATGTGTATATCTGTGGAGGACTGAGGGTGACATCAGGAATCACCTTGGATTATTCTTCCTCCTTTTACTTTGTTCTCGGGTTTCCCAGGCTGCATCTTCCAAGGCCAGAAGTGCAGGCTGCTGCTTTACCTGCCTGGCATTTTTACATGGAATCTAGGGGTCCGAATTCAGATCCTTTTGCTCATAAGGCAAAAGGTTTAACTCCTGAGCCTTCTTCCCAACCCTGTCTGTCCTATTTTCGATAAGGGGAAAACATAATAATTTTAGAGACCTTTAAGTCTTCAGTGGCAGCAGGAAAGGAAGGAAAATGTTTCTAAACAGCAAGAACATTGGGTCATGAGAAAACCAGAGACAATACTGTGCCATGTCTCTTTATAAATATTCACACTTTAGGGGGTGTTATTATGGTGCTTTTTCAGGGGGATTTTCTTGTATACTCTAATACCAGGTTGTCTCAACCCCAGCATGGATGCTAGTTTCCTTATAGCCATAGATGGTATCCCCTCCTTGGTTAATCTTCTTTCTACACACTATAACCCCCGTCCCACCTGAACCAGGCCTCAAGACCACTGCTTGTTTGATTAGGACAGAAGTGAATACAAATGGTTAGTTGATACTTGAGGGAGTAGCCAGAACACCAGGTGAATTATCCTCACCCCTTCTGTCTCTGAGAGAGCATCAATAATTAACAGGTCTGATCCTGACCTTTGAAACTTGGCCTCTTGAAATTTGGATGTCTTGTCCTTTGAAATTTTGATTTTAGTCATAGCTGATCAGACCAAGATGGTCATTGTTTCTCACAGAGGACACATTCTACAACAGAGCACAGAACTATGACAAAGCATCTCCATTGTAAGACTTGAGCTACTGTAGTGTTTTTGAGGGGCTCAATTCTAGGAGCTATTGAATAGCCTCCCAATGGCCTGGAAAGATGTCCACCCCAGGGAAGTAAATGTAGACTGTATATGTGAGACAGATCCAGGGTCAAGGCTTTTAAAAACTGCTCTGTAGGAGATGCTCCTGAGAGATCTAGGGGGAAAACACAAGAACCTGCAGCTTCTTAGAGTAAATAAAGAAAATCAGTCCGGCTCTTGAGGCTATTGGTGCTAAACAAGGCTTGAAACACACAAGCAACTGAAAGCAATAAGTGAGAGAGCACATCACCGAGGCTCTTAGACCAGCAAATGTCATTGGCACAGCCTTTTCTATGAAAGACCCTGTGTTATCAAGAATCACTTGAAAGTAGGAGCCTAAAGCACTTGGGAGACTGGATGACATTGCCTCTCCTTCACAATTACTGATTTTTTTTTAAAAAAAGAAAGGAATCTTTTCAAAAAATCTAGATATGAACTCCATTAAAACATGATATTGAATGTAGTACCTTGTCTGACAATGCTTTGATTTTTCTATTTATTTATGCTGGGCAGGGACATCAATTCTTGCTTCAAAATCCAAAGTTAGTGGTCAAGCATCCATTATCTTGTAAATAATGTGATAGGATACAAATGAAAGAAAAAAAAGAGTGGATTTGAGCTTGGCAGTATGGAGGTCTTCAAACGGAGCTGTAAAAAGAAAATTCTGTTAAACCCAATCAAACATTTTGATAAAAATGCTATGTCATTAAGGTTGTGTAGCATGTATGTACTTGAGCATGAGCATGTTTTGATGACAGAGAAAAGTTGGGGCCAAGAGCAATACAGGGAAGAGCCTTCTTTAGTCAACCTGCATTGTCTAAAATAATTCATAATAAATAGAAGGAAACATATTTGCACATGAGCACATAGCCTTGAAGATCTTGCAAGACAGAACATGGCTTTCAGAAAGTAATTATGTAAATGAAAATTACATAAACCACTAGATGAGCTCTTGACTTTCTCTCTTTATCTAATTTCTTCCTCGAGTGGTAGCACAGAACTGAAGAAAGCCCCCAAGATTCTCAGCGAGGTTCATTAAACCTGATTTCTTTTCAAAAGTCATCATGCCTGAAATGTTAGGTCTTTATCCATTAACCTTACACAGCGCCTGTGATGTCCTCCGTAATCACAAACTGTGATCTCTGTTTGTATTAAAGAATTAATGAGGACCTGCTGTGTACGGTGGTATGCATGGTTCTGTGCTACTATGTATATATCTTGGGCAGAATTCATAATTCCGGGAACATCTGCCTCTAAATCCTGGCAGATTTCTTCTAATCATCAATTGTCTTTTGTCCTCAGCCAGAAAGGTGACTCACTCAACCTGCTCTCAGAAATGGTGCAGTTACACGTCTCTGCCCTTACCCAGTCCTTCCCAAGCACTCAGAGCATTACAGTGCCACATGAATTCAAGAGACAGAAAGACAGACCAGGGTAACCCAGAAGCCAAAGGTTCCGCCTGTGCAGAGGGCTGGTTCCGTGGGAAAATGTGTCCTTCCTGGGGTTTTTTGCAGCTTTGCCGTCTTTCACCCAAGCTCTCCTTTAGTGGTGTAACTGGAAGGATGCCTCCGCGGGGATGAATCACATCCTGCTTTGGTAACACGAGAGGCTGTTTTAGGAGTCCATGGGCCGTGGCTGAATTTGGCCAGAAATTAATTTGCTCTTTATTGGATTTTGCTCTTTCATTTCAGTCTTCGGGAAATCAGTAGTGGCAGTGTTAAGATCTTCATGGGTGAGTGGTCGGGGATGTGAGTGGAAAAGGCTGAGCCAAGGTTCCTATGAGGGTAGCCTATGATTCTGGAGGGCCCGTGGGAGCCTGTGGGGTCCGTCACAGTAGGAAAGAGTTGGAATGAAGCAAAGAGGGCAGAAGTAGTAGGAGACAAGGTGGAAAGAGCCCTTCCCTGAACAGGACAGGATCTGAATTAGAGGCAGCATTTTGATAAATATTGAGACTTTAAAAATGATATATAGAAAAGATGCTTTCCCCAATGTGGTACGCACCGGTCTACGACACTTGCTGGGACATGAATCATCTCAGATGTATGTTATTAAAAGCAGACTGGATGAAACTCAGTGGGCCCTACCAGTGAAAAAACTTGAAAGTAGGAGAGAGTCTGGAAGGGGAGATGAAAGGTTGTAAGGGGGGAAAAAGGGTGGGACTGGGGATTAAGGAATGAACATATCACAAATTCACTATGATCACTAAAAATATAAAATTAAATATAAAACACTAAAAAATAAAAACTGAAAACTATATAAAACACTAATAAAATAAAATATATATTAAAAAAGATAGTTAAGTGTCCAACACAAGACTGCTCTGAGCTGAGCTATGTGTTTTCCACGTTACCAGTGAGATGACAGTTTAGGGCAAGGGGAGTGTCTCTTTTTATCCAGACATGGTCAGCTCAGATCTGAGGAGCTGGCCCTGAAAAATAGAACAGCAAAAAACCCTCTGGGAGGAAAGTATATCTGACACTCAGTGTCAAGTGTGTAAAGCTGAGTTGGAGAAAGGACTTCTAAATCCATACCAAGGAATCGTGGTGGTTGCAACACCTTCTGGCTGTACAAAGCAAGACAGAAACCCTAAGCAAGGCTCTGCCTTACAGGCAAAATATCTAATCAGAAAGGAAAATTGCAATAGTAAATTATAAAACAATAATTGTAATTACAGTGATGATACTATTAAATTGTAAAGGTACTGGACGAAATCATGAAAAAAGAAAATCCAAAATCTAAATCCAGAAATATGTAGAGGGACCTATCAAAAACAGGGAAACAGTTTAGGGTAGTTCTTCAAGCATTTAGAGTCTGGAGCCATCTGGCTGGTCAGTATCTAGTTAGCTTTCCTATCACTTTTTCCAGCATGCGTGACATACACAGCATAAAGGAAGGAAGCATTTGTTTTAGCAAACAGTGATTTCAATCCATGATCGCTGGCTTTGTTGACTCCGGGCCCTGGTGAGGTAGAATGTCATGATCAGGGAGGTGTATAGAGGAACAGGCTGTTTACCTAGTATGGACAGGAAACAATGCATAGACGGACTCAGGAAGACACGCCCTTTAGAGACATGCGTCCAGGGACTTACTTCCTTCAATAAGATCCCACCTTCTAAAGTTTTCAGAACTGTTGAAATAGTGCCATCATTGAAAGAGCAGACATTCAACACATGTGGGGGACATTTCACATTCACAGCCAAACAACTGATTCCTGGATTTCCACTTCTGCCTTGATGGGTAGATACCTCTCTCTTCTTTTCTCCTCCTCAGTAAAATGAAGGCAATACTAATAACTCATGGGCAGGGTTAAAATGAGGTAATACATGAAAATCAGCTAGCATGGTCCTGGAATGTAGTTGTCATTCAATTATTGATGGGTGAAAAACAAAACACCTTTCAGGAACATTGTATGTTTGATCAAGAACGATGTGACAGCTAGCCAGATATCTGGGAAGAAACATTCAAATGTTTTTTTATATTTTACTTTAAAATAAAGTTCAATAGCATCAAGAGCTTAACATTCTTTTTTTTAATATTTATTTATTTATTTTTATTTCTACTCCTACAAACTTAACAGGTACACTGGTCCCTTCCCTCCCTCCACCCTCCCACCCCCCTGCTCCTCCTCCTCTCCCCCTTCCCTCCCCATCCCCCAGTGCCTCCCCCTCCCATCCCCGGAGCATCCTTTAATGAGCATACCAAACTCTCCTCTGGGTCCTCCTCTCCGATGAGGTGCAAGGACCCAGTGGCATTTCCCAGAACCATTTCCTGTGTCCCTTTAAGCATAGGAAACTATTGTGGCTGTCAATCCCTTGCCTCCAAGGATCCTAGTGCTTTTAGCAAACAAGAGCTTAACAATTCTTGAAGAACATGTTGGTCAAAATTGAGCTAATCTTGTGAAAGAAGAAGAGGGTCTTTCTAAACTCATCACTTCCTGGAAGGAAAAGAAAAGATGAATGGATGGAAATGATTGACAGAAAACTAGAAAGCTTACAGACCTTAAAATAAAGTAAAATAATAAGTTACCCCCAATCCCAAGAACACATGAAAGACAAATTAGAAAAAATATTGTCATCTTAAGCAGATCAAAGAAATATGCTTAATGGATGAAGAGTTCATAACTTTACAAGTCCATCATATTATCAATCATAAAACAAAGCTACCAATAAGTACAAATTTAACATCTCTGTCCGAAACATAGGCTTAAGACATTATAAATAGATAATTCATGATGAAAATTGCAGAGACAAAAGATCAATTAAAACTGACTTAAAACTGAAATAACATTTTTACATTTCCAGTTGTTGATGACTTTTAAATCCCCGTAGTCAATATTGGTGAAAATACAGGAAAATGGACCCTTTCTGCACTGTTTATAGAAGTGTAAATTGGCACAACCTATCTATACAACAATTTTTTGCATGTGACAGAGTTTCTCATGCAGATCAGGCTGGCCTCAAACTCACTATGTGCTGAGGATGCCCTTGAATTTCTAATTTTTTTCCTGCGGCCTCTTATATACAGATGTGCTCCGCTGTACTAGGTTAAAGGCAATTCCTTCTTTTTACAGCACTGAGAATCAGACCCAAGACCTTTTGCATACAAAGCAAGCACTCTGCCAACTGCGGCTACATGTCTTGTACCTCTGGAGGACATTTTTAGCACATCGGTGTGACCTTTGACCCAGCCTTCACAAAGATTTAGCTTTTCAAATTGTTCCTAAATATTAAAAGAAGATAAATTTAAGCACCAAGATATCCATTGTAGCATTTTAGACAATATTTAAAAAGCAGTTACACCTTAATGTCAGCCAAGTTACCGGTCAGATTGGTAACAGTATGTCCTTATATCTTTCAGGCCTCTGACCCAATTGCCTTAGCCCCCAGCTGCTGTACTCTGAAATTCCTGGCATGCTTTGAAAAATACATCTGTACAAGGTGCAGCTCCTGTGTGTCTATAGAGAGTGCATTCTAACTCACCCAGCACAGGCTGTGTATATTGGACATTTTTCCGTATGTACCTAATAATGAGAAATGTATATACTTCTACTTAGGGGACTAATTACTATGACTTCTCCTTGGTATAACATTGTACTGTTTGATCCGATAAGCAAGAGTGACAAAGTGGCTTCCCAAATAGGCAGTGGAAACAGAATGGGTATACTGGGCACCGGGAGGATTCACATTCCAAGGGGGATGGTGTTGGATGGCACCAGAGAGTTCATGGTGTTACTCAGAACAGGGCAAATTTTAAATCTTATGAATTGTTTATTCTCGGAATTTTCCATTTAATCATTTTAAATTATGGCTGACTGTAGATAAGTGAGATGGAGGAAAGAAAGCTATGGAGAAGGAAGAACTGCTATGTAACTAAATGGATGCACATGTGGCATGACAGGAACACAACATACAAGGACATCAAATGAGGATTCAACTATACAAAGTGGCAGGCATGTATTCAAACAGGCTAGCAAACAATTTCCATGGTATGATCTCATTACTGGGAAATACAGGTGTAAAGAGACACATAGAAACAAGTAGTAATGGTGTTCTCTCTCAACAGTAAAGCTGGATCATTTTTATTTTCTTATTTTCGCTTCTTTTCCTCCATTCCAAGCATGTTACTTTATAAAGAAAGAAGAAAGTAATCACATTTCCTTGCTTTATTTAACTTGACTCTTATTTCACATGTTCTCCACTTGCTAATATGCATTTACACTTGTGACAGTTAATATTATTTTACCAAATCCATTTGTTTTATTTACATTTTGTGTTTTTGAGAGTCTCACTTTGTAGCCAAGGTACCTCAAAGGCCTAGCAATGCTGCTTGCTTCAGTCCATCGAGTGCTGGAATTACAGGTGTGCACCACCACCCCTAGTGCTCCTAGTACAATGCACCTATACACACAACAATAATAATAATAATAATAATAATTATTATTATTATAATAAAATTTAAAAGCAATCATTCTGAAAAACTTTATGATGTCATTAGACTAGAAGATCAAATTATGCTGGGAAGGTTTTCTCTAGAAAGTTCCTGCATGTTAGAAATTTTTTGAGAACAAGCAACATAGCACCCATCACATAGCCATTCATGAGACATCTACCAGACCCTGTGTCTCTGCCTGTGCAGGTGGCACTCTGGCCTTTGTCCTCCATTGGGTGTCCTAGCCTGGCCCGTGTCCTTGGCAGACACTTTGCATTTGCTCTGGGCCTCTGACTCCCTCTCCCCTGTGATGCTTGTTCCATCTTGGCTTTTAAAAGCAACCTGCTTCCTCCCTCCCCCGTCTCTTGCCCTAAGGTGCTTGTTGGAGGCAATTTTCTCTGCTATTTTACTCCTAATGGTGGTGAATAGACTTTCCCTTCTTCCTAGTTTGCTTTCTGTCAAAATAGTTTTCTAAAAAATCTTTTCTTAGCTCTTTTTGGGCTTGGACAGCTACATCTGATTTGTGCCCCCTGACGTGGCTCGCTTCGAGCTTCTGAAGACAAATTCCATCTGGCTTAGAGATGCTTCACTTATCCCTTCAGCTATTAACAATGCTCAAGATCCCACAGTCCCCAAAGGATACATACTCCTCCCATGGGTAGCTTTGTCCCAGATTGCCCTTGGAACAAGAAGAGGGGTTTCTCCCCTCCTCTCTGTCACCTCTTTTTACCAACCTCAGATTTTGGAGGAGAGCTAGCTTAGCTACCTCCTCCTGCCTTCCCATGGGCCCTTGCATATAGCACTTGGTCTTTCCCCTCCTCTGGTTTTTATCAAATGCATCTTCTTGTAGTTTATCCTTTCTAGGCACTGATTTGTGAACTATTTTATCTTGAGCTTTGTGAACCTTGGGAGCACTTAAGGAGGATTTTCAATAGGAAAGACAGCCAATAAAACTATAGGTAGGAAGATAGTACATCAAACTGCTCTGTAGGTAACTGTTGTTATATGCATAGAATGGGAACTTACAGTGGAAATCTTTGGGTCTAAAGTTGGATAAGTGAAGGGAAATGCACACATCAGTGGGGTGGCCTGAAGAGAGGTAACTTGTTATGCCATGTAGGCTTGGGCCCCCACAGGAGTAGACAAGCCAGAGTGAATCCTGGGGTCTATAGAAGCATACAAGCAGAAAGGGGGTTGGTGGGAGGGAATGACTAAGGGAAGGTAGGAGATAGGAAGGAGGGGGAGAAGGGAGGAAGCTGGGATGGATACTCAATATGTTTATAAAGGTAGAAAAAATAAAAATGGGGAAAAAAGACAAATGTAGGGACATTTGTATTCCCCACCCTCCTGAATGCACACATTAAAAAAGACAAGTGTACATTGATGCACTAAGAGCTAAGAACCATGGGAAGGTGATTTGCTCTTGAGAGTGGAACCCTTACCAGTGGGGTTAGTACCTTTCTGAGATTCCAGAAATCTGCCTTGTCCCCATCCACGTGGGAACACAGCTGAAAGATACTCTCTAGGGAACCAGTCATTGAACCTGCCTGTACTTCAGTCTTGGACTTCTTGGCTTCCAGAATTATAAGAAATAAATTTCTGTAGTTTGTAAACTTTCTGGCTTATGGTCTAGTCATTTATCATTCACTTGAAGATACCTTCTGAAGAATATTTCATTATATAATTTTTACTCTTATGTGAACATCATCAAAGTATAACTAAGGTAGCTATGAAGTTACTAAGCAGCAAAATGTTATGGGATCGCTGCAGTATGTATAGTCCATATGTGACTGGAATATTACTATATGAGTGTAAGTGTTGTTGTTAACTGTGAACTTGACAAAATCTAGAATTCAGAATGCCCATGGAAGATTATCTTGATTACATTAATTGGGGTGAGCAGGACCTCCCCTGGTTAAGATCCTGGACCGGATGAATGGAAAAAAAGAACTGAGCCGTAGCATGCATTCATTGTTCTCTGCTTCTTGACTTTGAGTGTAATGTGACAAGCTGTCTCAGTTTCCCATGGCTTTGATTTCTTTCATAAACTACAACCTCAAATTGTAGTGCAAATTCCAGAAAGAGGGTCAGAAGCCAAGCAATGCAGGCAGTCTAAAGCAGAAAATGAAGGAAATAGAATTTTACCGTGGAGCTTCTAGGAGAAATGAAACCTTACCCACATCTTGGTCTTAGTTCAGTGACACTCTACAGACTTCTGATCTCTTGAACTGAAAGATAGTGTGTTACATAAATGTTTGCCATGTAAGCTCTGCTGTTAGAACAGTTTGTCATAGCAACAATAGGAAACTTATCCACCCCTCCTGGAATGATTCCTGGGAGACACTTCAGGGAAAGGGCAGCATGGGTTTATTCTTGCTATGGGACAAATAGCTACACACAAAGGAACTTAAAACATCATCAACTGATGATCTTTCAGTGGGCTAGGTCAGAAGTCCAGATGGGTGGGGCCAGGCTCTTTGTATGGGGCTCTTCGCATCTGGAATCCAGATAGTGGCTAGGTTTTATTGAGAGGCTCCGGGAAAGAAAGAACTGGTTCACTCAAGACTTGGGCCAAATGCTGTTCCTTTAGGTTCTAGAAATGAGGCTCCCAATTATAGAAGCTACATTCTGCTTTTCAAAGCAACTGATCAAACTGCAGAGAATTAAATGGTTGTGGACTGCTGCAGGTCCCTAAACAAAGCATATAATCACCCCACCCCAAAACTCAGAGAAGATTGAAGAAGAGGGGGTGGTTAGAATGTAAGAGCCTGAAGGTGGGAATGATGTAGCCTGGCAGCCTGGCGGGGAGCAGTGTAACCCGGCATTGTCCGTGGCAGGCTGCTGCATTCGTGAACTCGCTGCAGGTACATGTACTTCCACAAGAGCTGCACAAGATTTGGCCTATCAACATTTCACTGTGGGTGGGAAAAGATCTCAAGAGATTCTACACCCCCCCCCGGAGAGAAGATTGCAGGTGTGTGCTGGGTGGAAGGGTGATCTGCTTTTCTCAAAAGCACGTCCATAGCCTTCCCAGTACAAGCATCCCAGATGAAACCCTACAAGACCCTCCCTGTCCCCAAAACACAAAGACATGAAAGTAGGAGGAAGCCCAGTAGGAAAGGAGAAAGTTTTTAATGGGTAATAAGGGATGAAAGTAACATGGATTCATTATCATCATACATAAAACTCTACAGGAATATAAATAAATTAAATTAAAAATATCCTCAATAGACAATAGGGGCTCAGTCAAACCTGTTCCTTAACTTCTTTTTCTCTTCTGTGTCTTTCTGCCCTCTTCCACTCCCTTACCACTAGACAAAAGGAATACAGGTTTTGGCCTGCACCAAGTATAATCAAAACCCCATTGGGAGATCAGATTCCCAAACAAATGAAAACAGGAAGGAGACCTCCAAACACATGAAACTTTTCCTCAAGACCTTTATTTTCTTTAAGCAGAGAATCCCTACTCATTTGACCAGACTGATTCATTTTCAGTTTGATTTTTTTATTGTTGAACTTTAAAAATCCCATCCATGTTCATTTGGCTTAGAAGTCCTCTGAGAGCTAACTCGTTCTCCAGTAATTCTCCCTGAAGTCATTCTTATTCTATTTCTAATCTGTAAGGTTTTCTGACTTTCTGGCCCTGAGCAATTCAGAAACCGGAGATCACAGAGATGCATCTCCTCTCATTTACTCTGGAGCTCTGCTTCCCCGCGTCGCCCTTTCGAGAATTCAGTGCTATTTCTGTTATATCTGATTCGTGTCGAACAACGATTCTCTGGTTCTGCTGCTCAGATTGGGGAAGATCTGCTGCTGGTTTGTAACTGCTAACCCTGCAGTTATTTTCCATTCTTTGCTTCTATCATTGCCCGACATGCCTTGCATCTTGCAGACTTCTTGATATTATCCCACCTTGGAATATCTTGCTTCTGTCACTTACCCACTTCCCACAATGGAGGGTTTGGACTTCTTTACCCTAAAATCAAAACATCTACCTCTCATCTTCCTTGTGAACACCTCAAAAGTCATGCATGAAGAGGGTTACACCATGCCTCATTAGTAGAATGATGCTTTTTTGTTGTTGTTAAAAAAAAAGGGATGTTCTGAACACTTCTATTTGTGAACATGTAAATCGAGCATTAGGCATTGAGTTCCCAAATATGAGCATGGGGTACAAGCCCAAGAATGACCCTGTGGAATTTCCTTGAGAGATGGGGAAGGTGGGGAGAATGTCGCTTTTCTGTTCCCCTTTGTGCGCTGAGCTGATGTTGCCCATTGATACAATTTCTCAATCACCTGCTTACCACACAGAGCAGTCTGTCTATGTGCCCTGGTGATGCATTTTGATAGTGCTTGAAAAAAAGCTGAATTCTCTTTGTTTCTCAAGAATGCTACTTTTGGGGTTCCCAGAATAAAAAAGACAAATAGAAATCCACTTACTGTTTCATTACAAATTGACCCAGGGCCCCGATTTCTCCACAATGGAGCATTCTGGTAAAGATAAGATACCTGCCACTCTCTATCCCAGATCCTAATTCCTGTGGAGAAACAAGGAGACAGAAGGAAGCTGAGGAAGTAAATAATCTGGTCAGGAATGCGCGCTCTGCCTTTGCTGACCACCCACCGAGAGAAGAAAGCGGGTGGGGTGCGTGACTCTGTGGTGCATCTCCCTCCACTCTTGCTTTTTGATCGTTGGCCTCTGTCGTGTTTGACTGAGGGTTGTCCCCCACAGGTTCATGTGTGTGGGTCCTTAGCCAGTGTTCATGTTTGAGAAGAGGTTATAACTCCTGTAACAGGGAGAAACCTTGCTGGAAGGAGGGATGCCACAGGGGTAGGCCTTGAAGGTTGGTAGCCTGGCCGGCTTCCTCTTGCTGGTTTGCTCTCTTTGCTTCACAATGGTTCCAGTGATCTGGCCTGGCCTTCTGCTTCTGTTTCCAACCATGCCTTCTGCTACACAATTCCCACCATAGTGGATTCTAAACCACTGGAGCAATAAGCCAAATAACTCTCTTTCTCCCCTAAGTTTCTTGAGTCTGAGCATTGTCTCACAGAAACAAAGGAAAAGTAACTATGACAGTCCCTTTCCAGCTTTAAAACCCACTGAGCTCTTTGAGCTCCCTCTGGCTTTTGCCCTTGTTAGTAATGCCCAAGACAGCCATTTCCCCCATGGCATTATGGTCAGAACTTGGCTATTACTTACTCTAAGAGTTCTTTTTAGCCAATGCATTCCTTCTGACCCTTTACACAAAGGAAACTGTTTCATATTCTAGAAGGTTCTTAGAGATAGCGTGACTGTATTCTCTGCCTTCCACCTCCAGGCAGAATGTCAAGGTACCGTCTTCTCATCTCTATCCCCAGTACTTGAAACAGTACTTGACTTATAGGAGGAACTCAAGTATTGGTTGATGGTTGCCAGTCACCAGTAACATAACCAATCAGTGTATTGTAGTGTGTACATTTAAGATCAGCATTACTTCTAGGGGACACATGGGAGAAGGTGGGAAGCTTATTGCATTTGCTGTCTAATGCTACACGGCACATCCCACGGAACACAATAGTTTGCAGAAGTGCACATTGATTGCTTCACTTTCTGTAGTTCAGAATGGGCTGTGCCAGAATTTTCTTGCTTTGGGTCTTGCCTAAGTTGCTGATTAGAGCTGCAGTCATCTATAGATGAATGGAGCAAGAGGCTCTGCTGCCAGTAAAACTCACTCATATGGCTGCTAGCAAGAGTCGTCATTGGAGATGTTGGTTCTGTCCCCCAGGGACCTTCTTCCAGAGCTATGGACGTGTCCTAATGAGCAGCTAGATTCCTTCAGAGCTGATGACAGAGCAGAGACAGAAGCTACAAAGTCTTTTTTGACCTGGTCTTGAAGATCCATACATATTCTGTGTCACACAGGCAAACCCTGGCATCCTGTGAATGCCAACTACACAAAAACAAAAATATTAAGTACCAGAGGGGAGGCTCATCCTTGTAGAGACAACCCAATGTACCTTTCCTCGATTCTACCTTGCTTAGCTTTTTTCTGCCTGCAGAACTGATTTGCTATGATAAATTAGGCTGGAGGGAGAGAAATGACCTGAAACAACCACTGACTACTGGGTAGACAGTGAGGGGCAGAGAGAACCACCTGTGTGCACAATGTGCAGTAAATTCTGAATGGGAAGGAAAATCACAGTACTTGGAGACAGCAAGCGTAAACAGCAGGAAAGTTGTAGAAAATGATTGACAAGACATGGGGGGACACACAATGTACCAAGTGTGTTATGGGTAGATAACAGTAAGGGGTCACTATATGACTGAAGATCAAAACAGAAAGATACCCTAGATTTAAGGTACCCAAACAGGACTCTGATTCCAGAGAGAATTTCAGTAAGTTTTTGCTTCCGTATGATTTTTTTTAAACTAGTTCTTTATTAACCATCTCATTTCAACCCATTCTGTTACCGTAAAAAAAAAAAAATCTCAAAGGCCAGGGTTCATTTGCATCTCCCGAGTCATACATGAGTTCTTATCCATTGCTTTACTGAGAAATGAAGTCAATGTTCTTTCTTTACTTGTCCTTTTTTTCACAGCTAAGAAAGGCATAAAGATGGTTCTGATATCAGACATAAAACCTTTGCATTCTACAACATGCCAACCTCTCCACTCACGGGCTATGAAAACTCCACAGAGAGCGAACCCAGCATCTCAGCTTCACCACATCCCACTTGAAACTAAGCTCATTTCCCACCATTCTGACACAACTCTCTGTAGGGTCATCAACAGCATTCCCAATTTAGGCTCCGAAGCAGTCTCTAGCCCTTGCCCACTAGACCCTCAGTACTACTTGAAAGACGCCCAGCCATAATCTCCTTACTGAGGTGTGTCAGCCCCTGGTTGTTATGACATCCACTCTGACCCTTTTTCATCGACCTCTTCTTCTGCATGCCCCTTAAAGGCCCTTTCAACTGTGCTTCTTCTCTCTGCATCAATTTGAGCTGCATGATATTCTCATGGTTAAACCACAACTCTTGTGGTTGGCTACCTCCAGTCTTCTAGGAAAGTTTAGCCTGTGAAACTAGCCATCAATCTGATGTTACTTCCAAGATCTTCAAAAACACAACACCCTTCATGGTCCGGTCATACATAAATCTTTCCCAGAACATTTGATTCTCATAACATGCTTGCTGTTTCATTGACCGACAGAATCCTTCACCTATGACTTCCTTGTGGCCATGTTCTGAGCTTCTTAACATCTTAGAACCCAACTGAACAGCTGGCCTTGAAAACGTAGTGAGTTCATTCATTCACAGATTTTACTAAAAATGTGTGGTGGAGGAGATACTATACATGTTGATTAAGTTTGGGAATAAATAGCTACAGCCAAATAGAGGGAAATTCTCTGGAATTCTGAAAACAGTTGCTACTGGCAACTGCCTTCATGGTTTCTGATGGAGTTGTAGTCTTTTTTAAATTAATTTATTTATTTGAAAGAGACAGAAAGAGAAGAAGGGAGAGAGAGGAAGAGAGATATTGAGAGAAACATATGCATGTCCCACATGATCTTCCAGGAATTGAACTGAGGTTTGCAAACAGGCACTTTACCCCATGAGCTATCTTGCTGGCCCAAGTTGGCTTGTGTTCTTTCCCTCTAGAAATGCTTGGGTGTTCAATTCAGCTGAGTATGGTGTAGATCAACAAGTGATGGTGACAAACTGTGAAGTTCAGAGAAATTTTGAAGCAAGAACTTTACGAGAAAAAAAGGCCTCTTAAGCCATACAGATCCATCTTTTAGGGCTAGGGAGATGGCTCAGTAGGTAAGAGAACATGCTGCTCCAGTGTGAAGACCTGAGTTCAGATCCCTAGATGCACAAGTGCGACTTGCATGCTTGTAACCCCAGTGCTGGGATGGGGTAGGCAGAAACAAGGGGGTTACTGGAGCTTGCCTAGCTGAAAAACTGTGAGCTTCAGGTTCCGTGAGAAAACCTGTCTCAAAGCAAGAAGGCAATGTGCAATGGAGGTGGACAGCTGATGTGTTCCTCTGACCTCCATGCGCATCTGCACAGGCATGAGCATCAACATACACGTGTGTCTTTCTCTCTTTGTTTAGCGCGCGCGCGCACACACACGTACCACTTGGAAAGATTGCAACTGCATCAGTCTTCCATTCTTTAGTGTTGATCACTTTAATCAGACCAGAAATTAGCAGTGATCAGCTTCAAATGAATTGAGTTTGAAAAAAGGAAATGGCATGGAGAAAATCATACAGTGCTTTTGGAGGACCTGATAGGCTTCCATGGAAGTCTGTGATTCAGACTCCAGCAAGACTGAGTGTCTGCAGAGCAGTTTGAAAGGCCTGTGAGACTGAGATGGTGAAAGATTTGGTCCACATCCCAGCTTGGCTCCGCGCAACGCTGGAACTAGGGTACACTGAAAATCACCTCGGTGCTGCCCTTGGCACATCTTCGCATCTGAGGTTGCCAGAGCTGTGATGTCAGGGCTTGTCTGGCAGTTCCAACCACATCCATCTCCGGGCTGGCCTGGGATCATGAGCCGATGATGGCAGCCATGTGGGGCGTTATTGATGAAGAAGCTGAAGCTTGGGAAAGTTGGGAATTCACACAGCTCACAGAAGGCCAAGTGATCTGACCCCCAAAACGTAGACCTTCCACTTAGTTTCTACTAACCCTTTCTCAGAGCTAATGGAAAGACAAGAAGAGACGACGGGAAGTACCAGATTCCTCCTGTAACATGAGACAGAGAGAGACCCACGCAACCACCCTTCCTGTCCCTACCTCTTCCTTGTTTTATTATTGTTGGTGGTATGTGTCTGTTATTTTCAGGGACTTTCAGTAATTTCCAGGTCTAACTGCTTTGGAAATTTTAAAAAAAGCCCTCCATGCCTCAAATCTAAGTGACTTCTAATTCTGATGGCTTTGTGACTGACCATCCATCTGGAGCCGTGAGGATTGTGAGGAAGAGATTCTTAGAAATCTCCTTGGATGCAAAGGTCTCTGGTGTGTGCAAAGCAGTTGTGATCTGAACAGAGCTTTTGAGATGGCTCAGTGGGCAAAAGCACTTGCTGTGCAAGCACAGGGAAGGACCTGAGTTTGGATCCTAGCACCCCTGTAAAAGTCAGGCATGACTTCATACGTAGGCTGTAACCAACCCCAGCACTGTGTGGGAGCAGAGGCAAGAGAATTGCTGGAGCTTACCATTTGTCAGGCTCACAAGAGACCCTGAGACCCATCTCAAGGCCATAAGATGAAGAATGGCATACATAGCAAGTCACCCAATGACATCTTCTGTGCCCACAGGCACATGTACTGCACGCACATGCGTGCACACACACACACGCATACAACCACACACACATACAACCATACATGCACAACACACACAAGCACCTACACACACATGCACACAACCACACGCATACAACCATACATGCACAACACATACAAGCACATACACACACATGCACACAACCACACGCATACAACCATACATGCACAACACATACAAGCACATACACACACATGCACACAACCACACGCATACAACCATACATGCACAACACACACAAGCACACACACACATATACAACATACACAAGCGCACACACACACAAAGCACACACACACACATACACACACACGCATACACATGTACTCACCCTCACACTCTTCTGAATGAAAGGAAAAAGAGAGACACTTCCCCTGTTCAGCAACTATGGCACTTTAATATTTAAGCAGATTCAGAAACTATATAGAAACCAAGTTGTCTTCAAAATGCTTTGCTCATGATGTTTATTTTCCTTGGATGTAGGCAAGCAATTCTACCTTGGTCTTCATCTCAGCCTCCCTCTGAACAAGTGTCTGCAACTCTCCCCCCATCCCACGGATCTCTCTCTAAGTGCTGCCACCTCTACCCCAGCCCAACCTTGTGTTTTATGAGCTCCTCATGATCACTTAAGTTAAGAGAACGTTCACTCGCAGAGCAAGCAAATCAGTGGATGTCCTAGGAGGTCCTGGCGACTCCATACATCCTTTTCTGAGCTTCCCCCACTGTGTTTCTCTCTAGGGCTGGTTGTCAGTCTTAGTAAGAGACCATCTGCCAGAAGCATGATGCTTATCTCAGAAGAAATCAAGAATTGATGAAATGACTAAGACCCAGGCTGCTTGGCATTTTCAGTGACTGGCAACTACTGATCAAAGATGACCACGGAGACTGGAACATCAAGCCAATCTTTCAGAGTCACTGGGAATCTATTCCACTTGACCTTTTTTGAATAAAGTCGTTGCTTATTCTGTGCTGTCAGGCCAAGTGGCAGCTGCCTGTTACTTTTTGAATCTTCAAGGGGCAAGTTGAGTCGGTGCCTGATCATTTCCACTTAGAGAGCAAGCCCTGAGATGGTTCATTCAATGTCAGACTACTACGTTAAGGAAGTACATTATAATTTAGGGGTGCTTGGAGGTTTGTTTTAGAATGTTAGAACTTAAGTGAACTTTTCAGAATCTGCTTTTCTTATGGAGATAACAAACTTGGCTAACCATTTGGGAGCACCATTGGTAGTTGATAGGGGAAAGGGAAACTCTATTCATTGCCATGTGCTGAGATCTGGGGTCCGAAATGAAACTCCTTCAAACATGAAGGTGATCACACAGAGGATCCTTCCAGAGCCTTCTTCCTATGCCCTCCAGGAATCAGCAAAACTGAACAGATTCCTGATGACAGAGGCTCTACCGATATTCCCAAGAGGAGATGTTCTGTGCTTCATGCATGCCACAATGTCTTCAGACCCCAAGGAGCCCGTCACTTCCCACAACTATTGTTGGTTCATGACACACCACTCTCCCAGAAGACCAGACGTGCTATACCTGTCCTACGGCAAGCACAACCAGCTTAAAATCTCTTGCGTACACATCCTTAAGAAGACAACTGCAAAAACCACAAGTTTACACCCACCGTTAGGCAAGACTTTCTTGTGTGAATATCAGGCGGCAGGAAAAGGCTCCTTCGCTTCTGACCCCCCTGGGCCTCTGTGTTCCCTGCGTGTCCACGGCCTGTTCTCCACTTTACTGGTGACCTTCATGTCAACATAGCATGCTTTTGGCAAAGTCACTTGCCCCATGACTCAACTCTGACTACCAACATCTGCTTGCCGTGTAGTCCATTCATTAAGAAGTAGATGCCACGTACCGGTGTTTATTTCAACTCAAAGCATACCTACAAATCACAATGAGATTGTCTCCCCCATTGAGCCACACTTACACGAGGTTTCCCCATCTATAGTAATAACAAAGCTGCTACCTCGGGAGCATGAGTCCAAAGCACCAAATCTACAATGTTGAAATGGAGCCAAGTACTTAGTCACAAGAGAGGATCTCAGTGTGTTCTTAAAATGTGCTGGTGCTGGGCTTTGAAAGATGTCACTCAGCATCATCCTGTGTCAGACTGTGTAACCTGCGAGAGCTGTTGGAGGGCTGGCAACCTCTGTGGACTCCTGAGGTGGATGCCTGGTAGTGGTGCTGTACAAACAAGCCAGGGCAAGAGATGTTTTTCTCCATACATCACTTTTATCAGAAAACTGTTATCAAATTTTCCCTCTTTTTATAAACCTATGCATCTAGCACCTCTTTACCTTCTATGGTTGTAAACAGACATGAGTAGCAGGCCCTAGAATATTCTTGGGCAGCTATAACATAATGACCCCTGGCCAGGGCCCAATCCTTACACCCTCTCCACCACTGTTTGCTGGGAGCCATTGCTGGGACAAATCTCTCCACCAATGACCACGGGGAAGCTGTGACCAGCTCAAATCCTCCTTCACCCTTCAGATATTCACCCCACTTCCATCTCCTCTCCCTGCCCCCAAGAAAAGCCTTCCTGTAGGTCCCTGGGAGCTCAAGGTTGTGCATTGTCCTTCTGCAGATGTCCCTAATATCTGTTTTAGTTTTATAGCTGATTGTTGCAATAAATACCTTGGCCAGAATGGCCTAGGGGGACAAGGAGTTTTATCGAACCTCACAACTGCAGGTTGGGGTCCATCGTAGCAAGAATAGTTTCAGACCACCATGAGTTAGGAGAACTGGTCACATCACATCCACAGCAAGAGCCGAGGACAAGGATCCAAGCTACTTGCCAGCTTGCCAAATACTGGCTATGTCCCTCTTTATCTACCTTCCCCACGTAGGGCCCCCCACACCACAGGCTGAGTTTTCCCACATCAATTCTACCATCAGGACAATCTCCTACAAGTTTGCTCAGAGGCCTGCTTCGACTAGATAAAGCACCCATCCTAAGCAAACCCAGAGATCCACCTTCTTATTGTCACGTTGACAGCTGGGACTAATTGTCCTATGTTCTAAGCGCACAGCAATCTGAGTCTATCTACCCTAGGGCAGAACATTCTTGCAGCTTTCTCAAGTAGGGACTGATCCTGCTGTCGCTGTGTGATAGCCCACAGAAATCTTCATCTTTGTTCCTTATTGTTCTTCCCTCTCCCACTTGTGCAGCAGCTCTTTGTATCAGTCTCTAAGCCATGTGCTTGCTGTCTCTGCGCATTCGTAGAGCCCAGAGTCACTCATCTTTGTTGCTTGAAGATGTTACTCCAAGTCCAGTGTCCCTTTTTCTAATGCCACAGCTACCACAGTCCTGCAGGATTTCAGAAGCCATCCACAATGACATCTGGAGATTATATGTGACCACGTGGTCCTTATCCTGCCTCACCTGCACATCTCATGGTCCTGCCATGGTCTCTTACTGTTCTCACCTGTATTAGTTAATTTATTATTGTCATGTCAAAGTATATATAATACAAGCAACTTAGAAAAGGAAGAGTTTGGTTTGATTAACAATCTGAGGGTGCACTTGGCAGATAGAGCATGAAGTGGTTGGTCACATCACATACATAGTCCAGAAGCAGAGAGAGAGAGAGAGAGAGAGAGAGAGAGAGAGAGAGAGAGAGAGAGAGAGAGGCTCTCGCTCACCTTGATTCCTTCTTTTTTCTTCTTGTCTAGGACCCCATCTATGGAATAGTGCTGGTTTAGTTTAGGTTTTTCTAAAGGAAAATAACTGATAGATTGAATACATATTGAAAAGAGGGGCTATATATTAGATGGGCTGAAAAGACAAGGTCCAGGTAGTCCAACAATGGCTGTTGGGAGGTGCTACATCCACGAGACTTCAGACATCTCTGGATGGTACTGAATTCACGCACGCTAGCTTGATATGTAGGTGTCAACTTGACAATTGAAGGCCAGGCTCTGGGCACATCTGTGAGGAATCAGTAGTTGAGTTCAGTCCTGAGCAAACTCCACAAGATGGACTGATATGAAAAGACCCAGCTTGCGATGGATGGGGCCGTTCTCTGGGGGTGGATAAGACGGAGGAAGCTGGTTCGGGATGCTGGCATTCTTCAACACACCTGGACAGGCATACTATCTGGCAGGTAAGCTTTGCTTCTCTCTCAGCAATCCCTGTGGATATGGTGTGGTTAGTTCCCTGGGCTCTGGTGTTGGCATGAGCTCCCCTGCTAAGCTGGACCAAGCAAAGAACTGTAACCCAAATCATAACAAAGAACAAATCCCCCTATGTTTCCCTAAGCTATTTGGTCATGGATTTGTCAGCAACATGCACACAAATGCAACAGAGAGCCTTGAGATGCTGAAGAACAGAAGAAGGAGCTACAGGCCATGGGGTTCAGACGGCCATGGGGTTCAGCTGGCCACGGGGTTCAGCTGGCCATGGGGTTCAGATGGCCAGAAGAAGCTGTCTTTCTTACATCCACAGCCATCCCTGCTTCCTGCTCTACACATTAACCTACATGGGGAGAGTTGGGAGACAGTTATTTGTTTTGTGTCTCTAAGAACTCAAGAAAACAGGTGCTCAGAGAATGTGTTTCTTATTACAGAAAGAAGTAAAATTAATCTTATCACTTAAAATAAAAGAACTCGGAAAGTCAAATGAACAATTTCGAACATGCCAGGAACTGACTCGACTTTCATTCAGGTTTTCAGCTGGTGTAACACCACTAGGTAAAGCCTGGAGAGGATTCCGTTGGTAAGATGCTTGCTGAGAAAACAAGAGTTCCGACCTCAGCACCCATGTAACAAGCCAGATGTGGTGGCACCTGCAGACTCAGAACTGTGGAAACAGAGATAGAAGGGACACAGGGGAAGGGACTTGGGGGGGGGTGGCTCAGCGATGAAAGGTTTTGCCTCACAAGCAAAAGGACCTGAGTTCAGACCTCCAGATCCCATACTTGAAGGATATGGCAGAGGCCTGTGCATTTGGTCCTGGAGGGCAGAGCCTGGGAAACCCCAGAGCAAAGCTATAAGGACGTTAGTCAAATGATTCTCAATGTTATCTTTGGGCCTTCACAAGCACACACATTCAAGTGTACTCTGTCCCTCCCTTGTGTACAGGAAATTACATGCAAACACAGAAATGTACACATACATGCATACACACACACACAAACACACACACACACACACACAAACACACACACACCCCTTTCCCCGGGACTTGCGGTAAGTCAGCCTAGCTATGAACTCCATGTTCAGTGAAAGACGCTGTCTTAAAAATAGATAAATGAGTAACTAAATGATCAATGGTGATTGATTGAAGACGACACCCAACATTGACCTCTGACCTCCACACATATGTACATACACACAAACATGTATATACACATACAAAAAAAATTAAACCAAACACTAGATGGATGTGGTCTCCCAAGGAAAGATTGTTTACACCATGAAACTTTACTGACCAGAGTGAGTATCCACATCCTTCATCCCATCAAAAGAGTACAAAGTCTTTTTAAACACCCTCAATGCTTTACGAAATATGTATTTTTTAACTAATCCAGGACTGGTTTGGTTATAGAATTACCAGAATTACTCACAGCACATACAAAAACATTTCAATCTGGTACTTAACGCAGAAGTTAGAGCAATTACCAAACTCACTGTTCCACAGAACAGCAGGTTCCCTGTGGAAACACTTAAGGAGATGTGACATGCTGCCGAGGGACGTGAACATCAGGTCCCAGACACCATCTCTGCTCCCACAGACAGTTTGGGGGGGATCCCCCCCTAAACTGTCTCATGTTGACAACTCCAGATCTGAATAACTCATCAAAAGATTGATCACGATTCACCACATGCAAGCCACTCAGAGCACGATACCGTGAATCTTCTCCACTCTTTCTGTAATTGGAGACCTCTCCGAGTCACATTTATACTTTGGCAGGAAATTTAGGATCTACATAAACAAGGAACTCATTTTTCTGCAATTTGAATACGGCCTTGGTGCCAAAGATTATAGCACCCGCTTCCGAAAGGCAATTTGGATCCAAATTAAATCCTTAAAATTCTTGATTCGTGCTTGATGAAGTTGCCAACAGTGCCTTGCCTTTTAAAAGTTCTTCAGTAAGTAACTCAAAATGTTGTGGCCTCCTTTGATTTCTAAGTCTTTCTTCTTATTTCTAGAATGTATGCTTAAGAAGCTAGTCATTCAGGTGGAACTTAACAAACAGTATTCCAAGCTTAGAAAAACAGACAATCTGGGTTCTGACCCTGGCCTCGGCAATTATATACCACATGCACTTGTGTGAGCTTCTATCTTCAGTTTTCCCACCTGCAAAATGGGAACATCACGTGTATTTGGGATCTTGTCAAACTCTGGGGTGTTGCAATATGATAGCCTTTGGAAGGTTTCACCTACCTAAAAATATGGCTTAGGATGTGAGACAGTGTGGAGCAAAGCAAATACCATACCCAGACAGAGGGGAATTTTCAACTAAATTCTGAGAAACCTACAGGAGTTTCTTCAGCTATTTCAAATATATTGCAGAAGAATTCTTAATGAACTAGAAAAACATTCAAGATAAAGTGATGGCTTTGATTCCACTCCTAGTGATAGAAGTAAAACAGACAAGAGAGTGAAAATTTAGTATATAAGTGTATAACAGGTTACTCTTAACTATTGCTGTGAGAGAATACTCAAAGTTGATCAACTTAAGGGAGAAAGGGAGGTTTATTCAGCTTATGGTTCCAGAGGGAAAGTACAGTCTCTCAAAGCAGAGATGGCATGGATGGCTGGCCAAAGCTGGAGGAGGCTAAGTCACCGCAGACATCTTGGAAGCTGAGAGCTGCAGACTGCTTGCAGCAAAGGCAGACTTCTTCTGGAGGTAGGGTGGGACTAATCCACCTCAAGGCCCACCCCTTGTGACTGCCTTCCTCCAGCAAGGCTCCACCTCTCAAGATGCCATGACCTTGCTAAACACATGAGACTGTGGAGGACACATTTCAAACCATAACAAAGTGTATATAGCTTCCTTATAACTCTACACTGATT
The DNA here is from genome assembly GCA_023101885.1 of Typhlomys cinereus. Taxonomy (NCBI): domain Eukaryota; kingdom Metazoa; phylum Chordata; class Mammalia; order Rodentia; family Platacanthomyidae; genus Typhlomys; species Typhlomys cinereus. The sequence goes on along the minus strand of JALPQD010000134.1, from coordinate 5,068,867 downwards.
ACTCTTGTGTGTTGCTGTGAGACAACATTGAGGCTCAAACAACTTAATGGGAGAAAGGGAGATTTATTCAGCTTATGGTTCCAGAAGGGAGATACAGTCCTTTCATGGCAGACACGGCATGGCTGATTGGTGGAAGCTGGAGGCAGGTTAAGTCACTGCAAATATCTTGGAGACTCAAAACTGGAAGAATCCTTGCTGCAGAAGGAGACTTCTCAGGAGGTAGGGTGGGACTCGTCCACTTAAGGCCCACCCCCTATGACTACCTTCTTCCAGCAAGGCTCCACCTCTCAGATGCCATGACCTTCCCAAACACATGAGACCCTGGGGAACACATTTCAAACCACTACAAACTCCAAAGTAGAAACAAATCAACAATGATGAATGGATAATGAAACATGGTGTGCTTAAACAATGAAATATTATCCGGTCATTAGAAGAGATTAAAAAAAAACAATACATGCTACACCATGGATGAGCCTTGAAGTAAAAGATGTTGAACATAAGAAATGTTGATGACCCTATTTGCATGGGGCAGTTGGCCTGGCACTGGGCTGCACATAAGCCATGCCGTGTCTGCCATGAAAGGCCTGCACACAAAAGTCAGGGGCAGGAGATCACCACAATTCAATGCCAACTTGGTCTACCTAGGAAGTGCCAGGCCAGCCATGGATACACAGTGGAACCTTACAACCAACAGACAAATGACAAAGAGAATTTGATGGTGGTGACACTTGCATAATGTTGTAAACGCGCTTCATGTCACATGAGCTATACATAGTGAAATGGTTCAAGTGGAAAATCTCTCATTATGCCTATTTTACCACAACAAAAGTATTCCCTACACAGAGCTAATGAGTAACGTTTGCAATGAAATAGCATGTATAGTTATATCTACAGACAGGATTTATATATCAAAATATTACTGGTGGCCATTTTGAAGTATTTAAAAATCACCCGACAGCTTCATTTTCACAATATTCTGAATTATCCATGATAAAAATGACACTTAAGAAGAAGAACAAAGAAATTACATGTGCAAAGAAAGGAAGGTGAAAGACGACACTGGGATGATGCCCACTGAGTCTTGTACTTGAATAGTTTGGAGCGTTACTTCAAAACCGAACCCTTGGTTCCCAGTTCTGAGCTGAACTTTGATGCCTAGAACCATGTCTACTTTGCACAAAGAATTCACGTGGCCTTTCGTCCCAATTTTGACATTTAATTTGAAGATCAATGCAGTAAGCAGAACCTATGTTAGAGAATAAGTAATCAGTAACACAACCTTAATCGCAGCCTAGCAGGGGAACTCTGAGTCATGGTTTGAAATGTGAGTTGTCCCCCATACGCTCATGTGTTTGCATTGTTGGCTATCGTTAATGTTTGGGAAGGTCATGGCACCTTTAGGAGGTGGAGCCTTGCTGGATGAAGGAAGGCATACCACAGGGGTGGGCCTCGAGGTTGGGTAACCCTGCCTGCTTCTACTAGTAGTCTGATCTTGTATTAAGAATAGAACAAAGAAATTTTATGTGCAAAGAAAATAGGTGAAAGAAGACACTGAGATGACTTCCACAGAGTCTTATTCAAGAATAGTTTGGAACAGTTACTTTAAAACTAAACTCTTCTTTAAAACTGAAGTTTCTTGCTTCCTCAGTATCTATGACGATGGATGTCCTATATCACCGCCAGCTTCTGCTGCCTGCCAGGCCTTTCCCGCCATAATGGACTATCTCTCTCCTCTGGAACCGTAAGCCAGATACACTTCCCTTTTCTCCCTTAAATTGTGTTTGAGTGTTGTCTCACGACAGCATAAGGAAAGAGCAATTGAGACACGCTGACTCTGTCACTGTGCAGACAACCAGACACGCCCCATGGGGAAAAGCTCTTCTTCAGATGGAAAACTCAAATGCTAGACGGTGGGATTCCAAGTGAGAGAGTGAACCACTTGCCACATATCTGTCTTCTTTACCCCAGTACCCCCAAGAGTAAAGTAAAGATCTTGCACACAATGAAAGATGGGCTCAGGGCATCTGGTCCCAGGGTTCAGGGTTAAGCAAAGTACTGGATTCAGAGTTCTCATACAAACTGTGTCAGAGTAGAGTTTATGCTGTGTCCACAAGTGGCCTGATCATTCCACAGATGAGGAAACAGATGTCTGGAGAGGAGATCCACCCAGGCTGACGTCACAGAAAGCATGTGGCGACTTGGAAGGTGATCCTGGATCTGTCAATCTAGTGCACTTGTATGAGACTCTGGCTCAGTCCTGCAGTTCTGTTGCTGTGTCTTGTCCTGTGAACTGGCATGGACCGGAACCTAAACACAAGAAACAAGTGGGAGCAGTAGGAATTGATCAGGCATCAGTCAGAGTGGGTTTAGGATGTCCTGTATCATCTAAGCCGATTTTATTTGTAGCACACCTGAGTATTTAAAGGCCAATTCTTTGCAGGAACATGTTAAACATGCACATTCTGGGATAGCCAGAAAAAGCAGAAGTGACACCTACGTGCTGTGTGGGCCACACGGGGTCTCCAGGTAGAGCAAAAGGCAGGCGGGATACTTAGTTGCTAAAACGGAATGGAAATGAAAGTCTCAAAGCAGAGTTTCCTTGTTACTGTGACTTGTGCGTATTCTTGTGACCCACAGATTAACATATTTAATGGTCTCAAAATGCACAGGGAAGAAACTACAGGGAGAAGTTTTAGCATATCCAGTCCCAAGAAGAACAAAAGCAATCTGATTGACAGCAGACAGGAGGCAAACTCAAAACTTTCAATAGAGAGAGGAATCTACCTACAACTGTCTATTCTGGATGCTAATGCATCATTCTTTAGACAGCAGGCTGGGGCCTTGAGGACCCCCACATTGCTGTAAATAACACAAGACCTAAACAGCCTAGGAGTACAGGGGACTTATTGTTCATGTTCACAGTTCTGTGATGGGAGGAGAGTCCAAGCCAACACTGGGAACCGAAGGAGCCAGCCACATCCTGTCCACAGGAACAGCCAAGAGAGATGCATCCTTTGAACTTGCCAGTGTGCCAAATTATCATCTAGCTCTCTCTCTGTCTCCCTCTTAATACCTGCTTGGGTGTGTCCCATCCACTATAGGATGAGGAGGCAGGAGGGGGGAACATATTCATTAATGTTCTACTGGCCTGCTCAGAGCTGTGCCTAATGAATATAAATTAATTTCCTACTGGTCTGCTCAGCAGCTTGCCTTTATTAAATAACTCTTCATAGGTGTGACCACTAGTTCAGGTCTCAATTGACAAGCTGATACTTCAAGCTAACTGTCACAATCTCAGTGCCTCTGTGGCAACTCCCTTCACGAAGGGCACTGAGAGATCAGAAGATAGTACAAGCACAGACAACAGGTCCTGAGACGGCGGGTGCTTTAGAATAACCAGACCACAGGATTGTAGAGATGGCAGCTCGGTCTCGAAGCAGAAAGACATGGGTTCAGATCCTAGATCCCAGCAAAAACATAGGCAGAAATAACAGTGGCCTGCGCTTCCTGCCCTGGAAGGCGGAGTCTGGGAGATCTCAGAGCAAAGCAGTAAGGAAGTAGAACAATCCAGAATGATTCCCAATGTTACTCTTGGGCCTCCACAAGCACATAGATTACCTTCTGATATGAACAGACACACCACACACAGGCAGGCACGCAAGCAAACGAACAAAACCAGATCTCTTATACATACTGACACAACAATGAGTAAGGTATGAATAAAGTTCAAACAGGAAGATGTGAAATGTCCCAAGTTCAAATGGACGTGAGTTCTTTTCTTGCTTTTTTTCTTTTTTATGTAATTAAATGGTTATGATGATGTCTGGATAACACTGCCATGGGAGCTGTATTAAGACATGAGCTGCCATGGGAAACAAGTAAAGCCTCCAAAAGACAAACCAAACAAAGCTTGGCTTCAGTCCAGCGGGCCTAGCCAGCTGCTGGGATAGCAAGCAAGCTTCTGTTCAGTAGACATGGATGCTCTTGCACCCCAGTCTCCTGTACCAGAGTCTAAGGATGATGCCTTCCCAGTAGGCAGGATTAGAACAGTCTGCTGGGGCTGGGTCTCTAAAGGTCTTTGGAATTCCTGAAGGCCATCCCCCTGCTGGGTTCACCCTGAAGGGACACCCTGCTGAGGAACTGACTCCAGTCCTCCCAGAGAGAAGATGGCCAACTTTCCTGTGAAAGGATTATGGAGATGAGCCCTCCACATCCAACAAACGGCTTGATCTCTAATCCTATCTGGACGCAGGGTGAGCTAAACAATGAGGAAAAGCCATTTTTCCCAGGCTTGCCTAACCAATGAGGAAAAGCCATTTTTTCCCTAGATGATCTAAGTGTATAAATATGCCTGACCTTGGCAGCCATCTTTGGTGCCCTAGCCCCTCATGGTACTCTGAGTGTCATAAGTTCATTTTCAGCTCCCTGCTTCTCATGAATTCCATGCCTGGAGTCCATGAGTTCCATTCTTTCTCTCCTCTAATAAACTCCACCTTAATCCTCTACACGTGTTCTAAACACAAGAACCCAGCAACATGGGACAGTCGTTCTGCCCACATCTGGCTTCTGAATAGGGAGCCTGTAACATTTGGTAACCTGAAGGGATATTTGACAGAGAAAAGACTGTTTCCCCAACACCAGGGCATGCTGTCAGGCTTGGAGGTTGGGCTGGTGTGGGGTCCTTCCATCTAAAGAGGGAATGTAATCCATCTTTGTTCCATAACTTCTCTCGCAGAGTGGGCTCCCATTTAGTCGAATCTGCTCTGGGTAATGCTTCGTAGGTTCCCTCGGATCTTTCACTGACTCACACCCCAGGTGCTGCTTGCTGTCTGACTGCACGTGCATGCCACACTTGGATTGCTTCCCCCAAAGCCTGACCGCATGGTCTCTTTCTTTCAATACCCGCCTGGGTCTTCTTCAGTGACTCTCACGACATTTAAACCCAGGAACCTGAGCTCCTGATTTGTCTGGTTTATGCAGTGTTGGGGTTCAAAGCCAGGGCTTCGTGCATTTGTGTGTGCCAAGCGGGTACTCTACCAACCAAGCCATGTCCTGCTAGGCTACTAGTTTAAATCCCTGTCTACTGACAAATTTTATTAACTCACCTGTCATTATGTTTTCATCACTATTATTCATTTTTAATTGACGCGTGGTAATTAGGCATTGCCTCTACTTTAAAACACCTTTTCTCCTTTAGATAATTTTCTAAAGCAGCTGTTTCATTAGAAGTTGTTTTAGGATAAGTCGCCAAATTTGGGGGAACGTGGATGTAGTTTTCACACAGTGTAGTTCACAGTGACTGGTCTCAGCTTATAAAGGTGCCCTCTTGGGCTCACAGGCTAATGGGCACATGTCCCTAAGAAGGGACTACCATCTCTATTAACAGAACCCAACCTAAGGAAATCTCACCCAAGAGAAATAAATGCACAATGCCAAATGAGAATCTTGTCACCTGATAGAATGTTCTAGAGCCCAAGACAGCCAGATGGTGAAATCTGGAAACATTTTCCAGCAAGGAGAGGAAGGTACCTACCCACAGCAGAACGTGCTCTGAGAGTTAAAAGTCTGTGTGCCTCCCCATTGGTTTCCTTGTGTAATAGAACAGTCTCGCCTTCGGGCTTTGCAGAATTATCACAGTAACCTCCCGAGGGTAACAGACAGAAAGTAACAAGGGCGTCCCAAGATGGCGCTCTCACGTGGTTGATCTCATTTATTCTTCACAAGAGCCTGAGTGGAGACTGTCCTCATCAAACTTATTTTATAGATAGAGCAGAAGTGGGGTGCCCAAGTCCCACAGCTAGTGGGTGGGCAACCACCAGCTGGAAGGCAGGCTGTGACTTTAGAGTTTAGCCACTTAGCACTATGGCACCTCAGGGCCTGTGCCCGCCCTACTGCTCAGTGTCCAGGTCTGAGGTGATATTTGAATCCAGAGATTGGTGACAGGAAAGGCTAGGCTGAGAGGGCATGTGGCTTCTGCAGTGACAGGCCCTACGTGCCGCAGTTACTCTACATTGATGCCAATAAATTCACAACAAAACATTTTTTCCTTTTAAATTAGTCCCTTCCATTTTGTAGGTTCTTGTTATAGCTGACAGTAACAGAAATGTGTTCCATTCTGACAAGCAGGTCTTGAGTTCTATCAGAAAGCTGTTGGTTGTCTCCTTGATACTCATGCTACTATTACTCTGGGGTCACTTGTTGCATGGGATTTTTATTGCAACTTGTAGATTCCATGAGTTGATGAACTGGCCACACCACTCAGTAGCTCCTAGTATCTGCTGGTAAGCTATCCAGAAGGACGAGTGCCAGACCAGCGAGAGATAGCATGATCGTGAGCAAGAATAGAGTTCCCTGATGGTTTGAATGTGAGAGCTCCAACAGCTCATGCAAGGCATCGGTTGTTAATGCTTGAGACCCTCAGATCAAAGTTATTAGAGGTGACTTTTTTTTATTCTATGCATTCAAGTGCTATGCTCTTAACTATGATTTGCATTTTTGTTTTCAGCTTTTTTGGAACCTTTAACTCTAAGCGAAATGAATATTTTTCTATTAAGTTATTTGAGTCTAAGCATTGTCTCACAGCAGTAGAAAAGAATAACCATGACACACCCAAATGACAATAATAATAAAAACAGATAAAATAGCTTTTTTAAAAATGTCATATGTAACATTTAAAAAAAAGTCAACCTTCCTAATAAAATGTTGATCAAAGAGGTCTCAAAAATCCCCAAACAACATAGCCTTTTGCCATTGCTCTTGGTTGCTCTCCAAAAAAATCCATCAGTAAGACCCTATTACTGATGCAACACAACTGGATCATAGAATATGAGCAAAATACATCAAGTGGAACTGGTCTGAGCACTTCGTCCTTGCTGGATAGCTTACACAGTACCAAGGAATACTGTAGAAGTTACTGGGGGTGGGGAGGAGAAATAACCATAGGTCTCATCAAACTCATGAGATCTACAAGTTGCAATAAAAATCACCATGGCACAAGTGACCCCCAGAGTAATAGTAGCATGTATGATATAAGTGAGACAGTTCTCTTGGCACTAGGTTGTGATAGAACTCAAATGACAAGCTTGGCAAAAGAAACTATACCCATACTGTCTAAGCTAACAAGAATTACAAAATTAAAAAATAATAAAAGGAAACCCATTGAAATCCTATGAACATATAGGTAGGAAGACAATACACCAAACTTCTCTGTAAATATTTAAAGAGCACTTAGCATTCAGCCTAGAAATCTTCTACAAGAGTGGTAGAAAATCTCATCATCCTGATCGGATACAGCCTAGGTCAGTAGAAGAGCAGTGAAGTGGACAACAATGGTCAGCCAAAATGCAGGCCAGCAATGCTCTTCCTGAATCAGTGCATCTTAATCTCTTCCCATTCTAAGGCTTGGGAAATGACTGAAATACCAACATGCCTCCATAGACTATGGAGAATAGAAGAGAGAGAAGATCACACAACAGAAAACTTAAGGACCAGAGCTGGATGAGTGAATGAAGGGAAACACTCTTATCAGTGGGGTGTGCAGAGGAGGATCAACTTGGTATGTCACAGAGGGTGAACCTCCACAAGAGTATACAAGACAGAGGGAACCCTAGGGTCCATAGAAGTGGTCGGGTAGAAGGGTAGGAGTGAGTGAGTGGGATGGATTGACGAGGGGAAGGGAGAGAAATGGGAGGAGGGATAGAGAGAAACAGGGATTATTACTCAATAAGCTTGTAAAACTGAAAAAGAAATTAAAATTTCATATTTGGGACTCTTCAGTCTAGAAACCCTCTTTTTATTTAGTCATTAAAAAAATCTATATAGTGTGAGGATCATTGGGACAGGAAGACATGGTCTCCCAAGCAAGCCTGAGTTTACATTCTCTTTGTTTAAAGTTCCTCCCTCCTTGTTTTCTGCCAAGACAGAATGCAAAAGTCCAGTATGTACTTTTTGGTTTGCTGAGAACTATTTTAAGTCTCTTTCTGGTTACACCATAGAGCCAACAGAAACTACTGAAGAGTAGACAAAGCTTGAAGTTGCAATGACCTGGGAAGAATTCTTATGAAACCTGCGACTGAGTCAGGAGGAAGGGTCAGTCATTTTGAACAGCATAGCTTCATCTTCTTCCATTGTGGATTGGAGGATGGTGGGCATATGACTCAGGCTGCACCAATGAGAGATTTTTCATTAGAAATTTGTATTTGGGGTGAGAGAGATTCACTGTATCTGAGTGTTTAAGGTGTGGAGAAAAGATAAGGGAAGCAGTGGAAGCACAGTGTCAGGAAAGGAACCAACTATTTCAACAGGCTTCATAAGGGGCATTGAAGTTAGACACAGTAATTAACTTTTAGAAAGGAGCTAATGGGCTTGAGAGATAGATCAGGAATTTAAAGCCTTTGCCTCCCAAGTAAAAGGACCTACGTTCAGATACCCAGATCCCATGTAAAAATGTCAGGTGGAAATGGTGGTGGCCTCCAATTTGGGTCCTGGAAGGCACAGCTTGGGAACCCCAGAATAAAGCAATAAAGATAGAGAGCAATCCAGGTGATTCCAATGTCACTCTTGGGCGTCTACAGGAACGCACACTCAGGTGCTCTCTGATACACTAACCCCCATCCCAATACACACACATGAAGGAGCTAATAATTTTAGGTCCTGGAGACTTGAGGAAGGAGGGATAAGAACCTAGAAGTTCAGAAGGTGATGGGGACTCTGACCTTCAACAAGGAACTGTCTACCTGGTGTTGGTGTCTCCAGAGCTCATGGGAAGTGTTCTAAGGCTGAGTTTCAGGTGCTGGCCTGCTGGAGCTACTATGGCCAAGGGTCGTTGTGCTAATCACCTCTTATCACTGTGACAAGATACCTGAGAAATACAACTTAAAAGAAGACAGACATGTTCCAGCTTTAGATCTCAGAGGTTTTGCTTCACTCTTAGCCAGCTCTGTTGCTATGGGTCTGAGGTAAGGCAGGGCATCGTAGCAGAGAAAATGTGATGGAGCACAGTTAGCTGCTCACCTCATGGAAGCCAGGAAGCAGACACAGGCAGGAAAGGACTGAGGACAAGATTCCCCTTTGTTGCAGTTGGTCTGCATGTTGCCCAATAAACTCATTATAAAATGGCTTATGGGAACAAGGGGTTTTATTCTGGCTTATGATTATCTAGCTAGTTCCTTATCCCGCTTTGCAGGAGAGCTTACACCAACACCAGGAGCTGAGGGAACTGATGACACCATATCCACGGGATGCTGAGAGAGGGGTAAACCTCATTCGCCAGACAGCTTGTCTGTTCAAGTATATGCAAACATGCCAATTTACTGAACCAACTCCCTTTATTTTATCTACCTGCCAATGGAATAGTCCCATGCATCATGGACATGCGTCTTCCACATCGGTTAGACAATCTTCTACAAAATTGCTTAGGACTTGCCTTAACTATCTATTCTTCACAGATATGCCTAAGGTTCAGCCTGTGACTGTCAAGTCGATAACATTAACTATCATACCCTTAAAGGTATGCCCCATCCAAGCCTGACTTCCTAGTAGTCCACTCAGCTATGAATTCATCCACTCATTAACCTGATGATGAAATTAATGGCTCCATGATCTATTCTTTTCTCAATGGCCCTACCAGTGAACTCTGCTCCCCTAAGGACTAAGCATTCATCACAAAAATTTTATACTGAAACGGTAACAGTCATCTACAAAGTGGGTTATAAGTAGCAGAACAAAACACTGGGTTGCATCATGAAGAAGCCAGAGCACGTCTTTAATGGAACCAAGAGTGCTGTCCAGGTTGACGTGATCAGGAACACAGCAGACCAGCCAGAAGGAGCAAATCTCTTTCCCCCTCCCTTCAGAAGGCTTCATATTCCCTCTAGCACCCCTTCTCCTGGGAAAAGATGATGCAGAAGCAGTCATCAAGGAATCAAAGGTGTGTTTGGAACTAAGAGATAAAAGCCTGATGATCAGGACACATGGGAGGCATTGAGGATCGACATGCCTTTCCAGCCCTGTCCTGGTGTTCCTTGATAAACACAGTATTGATGTTTGAAGTCAGATAGCCTTTGGTGGGGGGGGGGCTGTCTTTCACTTTAAAATGTCAAGCAGCATCCCTGGTCTCTATCTTATAAATATCAATTGTCCTTCTTTGCCTATGACAACTACAAGTGTCTCCAGACATTCAAGTGAACCCTGAAGGGCAAATCTCCCCTAGTTGAAAACCACTGAGGTATGTTCTTGCTTTGCATTCTGTGAAGCATCTCTTTGCTTTTAATAATCCCCTTTCCCACCTAAACTACTTCGATTTAGCTCCTATTACTTGCAGCCCAGGGAGTCCTACAAGTTACATTTGCTGAGCTCTTAAATAGGTCCCAGGTCTTGTGCTAAGAACCATTTTATTGGCATCAGCTATTTCAATACTTTCAATAATCCCATGAGGCAGTTATCAGGATCTTGTCCTCCCTTGGCAGAATAAAAAATTGAGAGTCCAAGAAGAAATGCATCCCATCTATGCAGGGGAGCAGCTTCTCCAATGGCTACTGCCATATGCCACACTCCTCAGTGACGGGCAGCCATAGTCTTGCCCTAGGCTCTTTATCAAGTTGAACCAAATGAACTTATCATGTTTGTGGGTCCAAAAGGTCAGATATCTGTAATTTCATTTGGTGCAAATGAATATTTCTTATCCTTTATCAGAAATGCCTGTTACCACCATCCAATGACGTTGCCCATCCTTCTGGCTAAATATCATTCCTCACTTCTCTGGGGGGAATCTTTCTGGACTACCTCAACTCATGCAGATGTCTTAATTTGATAGATCTGCCATAGCAAAATATCACTGACAAGGCAACTGTCTTAGTTTCTTTCCCTGTTGCTATGATAAAATGCCCCAACAAAGTACTTTCAGGGAAAGAAAAAGACATCATGAGAGACTAGTCAAGACAGTAGGAATTTGAAACAGCTGGGCACATGGCATACACAACTGAAAAGCAGAGAGGAATGAATACATGCTGCTAATTGGTTCCCTTTCTCCATTCATACAATCTAGGATCCCAGCCAGGAAATGGTGTCCACCTAAGGTGGGTAGGTCTTTCTTCCTCAATGAACATAATCAAAATAGTCCCCCATAGGCATGCCCCAAACCCTCCTCTGCCAGAGGGTTCTAGAGCTCATCAAGTTGACCACGAGATTAGTCATTACAGTGACTTAACAGAACTTCTTTTTTTTTGAAGTTCTGGAAACAAACCCAGTTAAAAGTGTCCTGAGTGTTAGTGTCAGCTGGAAGCTTTCTCTTTGCCTTAAAGAAGACAGCTGCCATCTCCCTGCATCCTCTCACAGACTTCCCATTTTACTCATCCGTGTCTTAATCTCCTCTTCCTTTGAAAACACCAGCCATAGTGAACTAGGAACCACCGCCACAGTCTTATTTAAATCTGATCACCTCTTAGAATCTAGGATGATTGCGGATGCCACCCTTGGGCCTCCACAATGGCACACATACAAATAAATGATAAATAATTGATGATCTCTTTCAAGACTTTATCTCCAAATACAATCATGTCCTGAGATCCTGAGGTTAGTACTTCAGCCAGTGAACTTGGTATAAGCACAATGCAGCCCACAGCTAGGCACCCCAGCATCCCATCCTTACTGTCAGGAGCACTCAGAGCCTGCCATTATTAGAATCATTCATTCCATTCATGACTGTCATGTTCGGCTCCTGAAATACTTTGCTTTGAGTGAATGTGTTCGGGTCTTGTCTTTCTACAAGGCCGAGGCGCTTCCTTCCCAGTGCCTAACACGGCGGTGGGCGCAGCTCCCTGGAATGCTCTGTAAAGTCACCATCACTCTGATAGGGATGGGGAATGTAAACAAGCGTCCTGAGATGTCTTCCATCTTTAAGTTTCCATGGCTCCCTGCACTTTACAGCCAATTCTGATGCAATTTAAACACTTCGAGGTCTCTTGAAAACCTTTATTAGTACCTTAATTTTCCTCGTGATGAGCAAGCACCGATGCTATCAAGAACAGAGCTTGAAAACACTCAGAACTGATTTGCCCTGCTGGAGGCCCTCAAGATTTTTTTTTCCAGCTCAAACTGCTGATGAAGTAAACAGTCTCCATGACCGAAGGAAGAGAAATGCAAATAGCAAGAGCAAAACAGAACTGGCAGAAGCCTGGGAGCCCAGGCCCACAGGCCAGCTAAAAATAGATCTGCAAGCAGGACCCCTGCAGAGGCAGAATGGCGGAATGCAAGCTTATGGAATGGATGTAAATGCTTAACTGCTGCGGAGTTCTCAGATCCCCTTCAGCTCTGGCCTCCACTGTGTCTCTGGCCACACAAGGATTTCGAGCTCCGTGGGCAGAAGAGTTGTTTCTTCTAGAAGGAACAGAAATTCCTCATCGTCCATATTTTTCAGTGTCTGGAGGAGATCGAGAGTAGCTCCTTGTCACTTCGCTGATGGCTGAGGGATGGCTCTGGGCATGACAAACTATTATTTCTGCATTTGCTCATTTGCTTTCTTTTTTTTTTTAATAGTTCTTTTTTATTTTATTATTTTTTATTAAAAATTTAATTATACATTTTAAAATTTTTTACCAGTTCCCTCCCTCCCCCCTCCTCCCCCTCATTTGCTTTCTTTAGGCAAGTATGTATTACCTGTCCTTTAGGTTGTTTCCACACACCTATCATCCCTAGATGACAGTGCACATAGTCAGCCTCTTTGCCTCTATTCCTGTGTACATAGTCAGCTACTGTGTGCCAAAAAGATGTAGGGAAGAGTCTAGAGAGATGGATGGATGGTTCAGGGGTTAAGTCTCTGCTGTGCAAGCGGAAGAACCTGAGTTTGGATCCCAGATACCACATAAAAATGCCAAGTGGAAATGGTGCCGGCTTGTACTTCTGGCCCTGAAAGGCAGAGTCTGGGAAGCCCCACAGCAAAGCAAAAAAAGAGGTAGATGCTATCCAGGATGATTACTGAAGCTATCCTGGACCCCACAGACACATGCACTCAAGTGTCCTCTTCTACACAAAGACACACACACACACACACACACACACACACACACACATAGGGAAGCAGTTGAGGTGTAAAAATTGTAAATTATAGAATGGTTGAAGACAAGGCTACTAGTACATCCTGTGGTTGGATAGTATATATTTAAAAATATTTCCAAGAAGACTTGAAATATGTTTGGTAATGATAAGTGGCGATAGACCTCAAACCTCTTTGAGACATTCTTGTCATGGTTCTGAGTGGAGGACCATTCAGGGGACTTGTTCTTGTTCTGGCTATATATTACATGGCTACAATCTCCACCAACCAAAAACTGAAAACCCACGGATCCAGATGCCCTGGGTTCCACTAGACCACCATACTTTCAGGCCCTGTGGCTTTAGCAACTTTGGAGATGGATTTTTGTTGTTGTTGCTGTTTGTTGTTGTTGTTGTTGTTAAGATGGCGTCTCACCATGGAGCCGGGGTTGACCTCAAACTTGGGATTCTCCTTCTTCAGCTTTCTGAGTGCTAGAACTCCAGGCACTCTGTCACTATGCCTGGTCTGCTTTGGGCAACTTTGTGCCACATATATGACACTGGGAAATAACTACACTCACCAAATGAGTCCTCGTGCTAATCAGTTCATATAAAGTCCATGAATGGCTAATGATCATTTTAAGAGTAAAGAAAGTAATCACTGTTGCTATTGTTGTTCATCAATATTTTTTAAAATAGTCCCACCCACACCTTGTTTTATTGCTGTTCGCCTACATGGGCTGTCACCACCACAAACCAATGCTTTGGGGGAAGTTGTTGTCCTAGGAAGATGTGCAAGGTTATTGAAGACCAGCTTTAAAAGCTGAGTCATGCAATGGAAGAGCAGTGAAACAGACAACAACCCACAGAATGCAGAGTAGCAGCAACTCTGGAATCAACCCAGCCAAATCTCTTCCCATTCTAAGGCTCGGGGAATCTTGCACAAGAGTGGGTGGTAAGATTGTAGGAATCTAAAAATGGGGAGGTCCACAGACAGCAGGACATTCCACTCAAGACAGGGCTGCAGCCAGGAGCTCAATGCAATGAGACTTGTCCTCACCAGATTTGCACAATGGCTGATAGATCAACATTACCCCATAGACTAGCGAGGAACTCAGGAGAAATAATTACACTCAGAAATAATTACATACCTTAGGGGCTAAGGTCTAGACAGGTGAAGGGGAATGCCCCTATCAGTGGGTCTACTCGAGGAAGGACCACTTAATCTGCCACAGAGATCTGAGCCCCCACTAGAGCAGATGGTCCAGAGAGGACCCTGGAGCCCACACAATCAGGAAGATGGGAAGCAGGGAGCGGGATGGAATGGTAAAGGAAGGGGAGGATGGGAAAGGAAAGTGGAGGAAGGAAGGAGGAAGGAGGGGAGGCAGGGACAACCACTCATGTTTGTAAAACTAGAAGAAAAAAATGAAATGAAAGCTATGTCAGAGCAACTTTATATTTTTTGTGGCTAAAATCTTCTCCTTCAGAGTGGGGAAGGGATGGAATATCCTATGGAGCATGAGAAAAGGAGACTTGTGTGCTTTGGTATAGAAGATACCAAAGATTTTTTTTGGGGGGTGACTTAAGAGCAGATGCTGTTTGTATTAGTTTGGGCTACCAGAGTGAAATGATACAGACTGTGTAACTAAACAACAAGGATCTATTTCTTATCACCTGGAGGCTAGGAAATTCAAGGTGAAGGTCTAGCAAGGCAGTGTCTACTGAGAGGGCCCTCTGTCACATACATACCATCTTTCCTGCCCTCACCCTAAGGGGTCTCATCTCTGAAGACATAGTGCCCATTGCAAATAGCATCCTTTTGGGGGCAAGCTTTGGTATATGAACAGGGACGTATGTGTGGGAGGGGTAGACACGAGCATTCCATTCCCAGAGCCCTATTTCTAAAAGGATGAAAGGTCTTGGTCTATTCCTTAGAGCTGCCAATGGGCCAGTATATTAGCTATTTTTTATGCTGGTTGTAAATGAATGCTTAACCAAAAAACAATTAAAAGAAGAAAGGTTTTATTCTGGCGCATGATTTGAAGGGATACAGTCCAGCGTACCAGTTACTTCTCTCTGCTGCTGTGAGACAACATTCATATACAACAGAAGGGAGGAAAGGAGATTTATTCAGCTTATGATTCCAGGGGGGAGATACGGTCCATTATGGCAGAAAAGGCATGATGGGCGGCAGACGCTGGAGGAGGTTTAGGTCACATCCGTCACGGAGGCTGAGAGATGAAAACTCAAGAACAGACTTACTAACTGAAGTTGGGCAGGGCTAGTCAGCCTCAAGGCTTACTCCTTGCAACTGCCTTCTTCCAGCTAGGTTCTACTTCCTAAAGATGCTGTGACCCAAATAGCTAAAAATTCAAACGCATGAGCCTGTGGGGGACAATTCACATTTCACACCATGAATCCATCAAGGTAAGGAAGGCATAGGGGCAGGAGCTTGAGGCACCTGCAGTCAGGAAGAGAGAGCTAAGAAGGCTGGTACTCTTAGACCTACTTGGTCTAGAAAAATCTAGGAAATACCCCTTTGTTATGTATACCCAAGAAGCATGTTTCCATGGTGATTCTAAATCTAGACAAGTTAAGAATAAAGATTGAACATTATACCCAGTGAAAGAGGAGTGGGAGGGGAGAGAGAATGAATAATTTTGTTAAAGGTTGGCTTTGAACACATAGAGATCTGATGCTAAGGGACAATGTGCTAGAGACTTAGGCACCCACATGTGAACCAACTGAAGGAGAGATTTTCCTCCAATAGACACATACACCAACCCAATGACTCCACCCAACATGGGGCCTACAGGTGCACTCAGGGTAGTAGTAGACGTGATGGATTGGGAGCACTTAGAGCAATTTTTGTCACAGAGTGTTTCGTAGAGCAGGGACAATTGTAACTTTACATCCCTGTGGTGTAGCACAGAGCCTGGCTACAGACAGCTGGTACCCAACAAAATTTGTATTCTGTTTATCACAGCCACCAAAGTCAATGCTAGGATAATGCAGAGAGAAAGCATAGAATTTACCCTCCAGGGGTTGTCTCATGGAGATGCACATGCACACACAGATTCAGAGACATACACAGCAAATGTACCCAGTATGGTAAAGTTATAACAGAGGTATAATGAAAACACAGCCAAAAGCGCCCCCTGGCCTGGTGGTAAAACCTCAGAGTGGGCCAGGTGTTGGCACCAACTTACATGTGAATGTTACCAGCACAGGGGATATGTACACAATGACAAGGCCATAGGATGGCAGTGTGTGTGTTGCGGTTTCATGTCAAATCCCACACAGGCTCTTGTCCCCAGCTAGTGGTACTGTGGGTACTAGTGGGAGGCTATGGAACCTTCACATGATGGGGTCTACCTGGAGAAAGTGGGTTGCTGGGGGTGGGCTTCGAAGTTTTCTTTTAGGCCTGGGTGCTTCCTGGCCACTCTTTGATTCCTGGTGATAGATGTTTCAGCTGCCTTGCCTTCCCCGCCATGATGGGCTGTATCCAGTCTTGAAATGCAAGTCCTCAGTGAACCTCTTCTCCCTTCTTGTCAAGCAACAAGAAACTAACACACACACCATGCTTGAGCAGTGACCGTGAATCAGACGGGTACAATCCCAGCTAATGTTTTTTGTCTGATGCTCTGTGGGGACTGAGAAGAGACACCCATTTCTCAGACATTCCCCCCCCCCCCCACACACACAGTCGGTTCTTGACTAGTCACGCTGAAAACCTTCACTGAATATACGATCTTTTCAAGACACGAGATTGTTCTCAACCACTGTCTTCGTAACTGGGAAGCAGGGAGAGGTGAGGCTCTAACCACTCTGAGCAGGGGGCAGGAAGAGGCCAAAGGCCAGACTAGTGTTTTCATAGTTAGTGGCCCCTCTGAATACAGCACTTTCTTCCGGACAGAATAGGCCCACAGACCCTTAGGCAAGAAGTACAGAACAGACGAGAAGAGCTTAGGGGTGGGAGAGCAGCATGAAACCGTGGGATCCATGGATTAATATTTTTTGGACATCATCTTTGTGCCAGGCATATTAGGAAAGAAAATATAGATCACGAGCCACGGTGTCTGTCCCTAAGAACATCACAATTATTCATGGGAGGGCAGCAAACGGGAACAAGTAATGACAAGATAAGGGGGTGAGTGGGAACAAAGGACTTCAAGGAGAGAGTACCCCAGCTTATCCTCCTCGGGAGAGCATTGAGGGGAGCCATACAGAGAGATAGGCATTTAGATGTCCCCCGCAGATGTGAATCCAGAGAAAAACAGAGATGGTTTTCAGTTGAGTACTAAATTATGCCTTAGCAGGTATGTGGCCGCTAGGTAAGGCAGTAATCTGATAAAACGCCAGCAATTCATCATTTTAAATAGATTTCTGTATATTATTGCATTTTCCTTCCTTATTTCTTCCTTACACATTTTCATGGAAAATTGTTTTCTGGTATTCAGCAGGCATGTTGCCAGAGAAGTGTGTTGCCCGATTTGTCTAGAAAGCAGAAAATCAGACACTACTGCCTCTTGGCTCTGAGTGCGAGATGACTGTTGAATAGCAACAGCTCCGGCTAAAAGAGATGTAGAAAAAAACAGATTGAAGTACTTTGGACTCATAGCCAGACTGAGAAGGGTTCCAGAGAATTCCTCCTTTCTCAGTGGTGACCTTCACCAAGCCACTAGCCAGTCTTCCCACAGAAAAGGAAGGAAAAGCAAAGGAGAAGAGAGAGAAGAGAAACTGGCAGATATAAAGGCAGTGGGTAGGTGGTTGAGAAGATAAATCTGGAGTCAGTCGGTCTGGGTTCAAATTCTGACTCCACTGTTCACCAATTTTGTGACTTTATGCAATCTATCTAACTGTCCTAATTTCTTCCTCTTCGATGGAATGGTGACAGTAATGGAAACTATATCGTCCCAAGATTACAAAGACAACAGATTGAAAAGAAATACAAGAGTATCAGGAAGAGATTAAGACACTGTCAATGTGAGTCACTATCGTCCATCTTCCCTCGACCCCTTTCTTCACAACAGACTCTGCCTTCCGAATGGGGACATAGGTCAAAGAGGGGAAAGGAACACAGGACCATTGTCGGGCAGTCCCCAGCCCTTTGAACTCAGTGACTGGTGCAGGCATGGGCCTGTGATGCAAATGGTCTGGTGGGCTTATCTGTGCTTTGCTGCCGGAGCTGACCTCTCCTCCTGGATCTTCCATCGCTGTTACCCTAAGGGGGACAGTGACCATGCCCCTGTCACATACATACATACAAAGGCCTATCGATGGTGGCAGAGGATGTTGCCTTGTAGAACACCCAGAATTAACAATGAAAATGAGTGTGTGCTTGTGTGACCCCCGAGCCCCTAGTTCTTCCTTGTAATTGAGGTTCTGTTGAATTCATCCTTGCAATAATCCCTGTAGTCCTGTGGCAACTGGAGAATATTGTCCGATCTAAGAGGCAAAAGAGTAACTTAGAGAACAAAGGGCTGTCTAAGCAGAAGTCGAGATGTGAACCCAGGAGGACCAAGTCAACCTAGCAAAGTGCTGTGGAGAACAGAAGTTTACGTTGAAGGCAAGCATTACAAGACTAGTCCAGGAAGGTGCTGTGTTTAAGCTTTACAAAGACTAGAGTCCACCTTTTTAAATTCCAAATCTGGAACTTCTGACTTAAACACTGTTTCTATATTGTCATGTGGTCTTTGGACTACCTATTCTGAGAACTTAGGCAGGGTGCGGTTAGGATGAAGGCTTTTTAATGAATCACATATAGAATGATTGCTTTATAGCTACTTTATCTTGGTTTCAGTTAAATATTGATTGCTTTCGGTCATATTGTATATAAAGTATGTAGTATGAAGGCAGAGCAACAAAGTATTAACACGATACCCACTAAGAAACCATATGAACAGATCTAGATTTTAATTCCACTTCTATGTGTTATAGTCTAGCTGGTTTATTTGTATGTTGGGGTGTATCTAATAGTTGGAGTATTTTTGTTCAAACTCTGAATTTTTTTTAAGAAAATGTGACTAATACCTCTTTCAAAATTGTTGGGGATCAATTGCATCTGTAAGGTCTTTCTCTTTTTATTTTTTTATTTTTCTACTTTTACAAATATATTGAGTATTCATCCCAACTTCCCTTGCTTCCCCTTCCCTTCCATCCATTCCATTACCTTCAGCATTTCTTCCCTCTCCCTCCCATCCTTCTGCCTGTGTGCTTCTATGGACCCCAGGGTTCACTCCAGCCTGTCTACTCTTGTGGGTGCTCAGGCCTCCATGGTATATCAAGTTACCTCTCTTCAGGCCACACCACTGATATGTGCACTTCCCTTCACTCATCCAGCTTTAGACCCAAAGGTTTCCACTGTAAGTGCCCATTCTATGGGTATAGTAACAGCTACCTACAAGATAGTTTGATACTGTCTTCCTGCATATAGGTTTATTGGCTGTCTTCCCTATTGATGTATTTCCTTCCCCCCCCCTTTTACAGGTTTTTGTTCTAGTAATACCTTTGTTTAAAAAAACAAAACTATATTAGTTAGTTTCTTCATTACTATGACCAAAATCCCTGAAAGAACAATTGAAGAAGTAAAGATTTATTGGGAGGTTCATTATTTCAGTGGGCTTTGCCCATGGCTTCTGGACCCCAAGCACTTGGGAAAACATTATGGTGGTAGAAGTATATGCTTCTTGGTGGACAAGAAGCAGAGAACATGTAAAAAACAAATCAAGATCTAGCTTCAAAACATGTCCCCAGTGACCTTGTGCCCCCAGTCAGACTCTACCTCCTACCTTTCACAAAATTTCCAATAATGTCACCATATTCCAGCTCTGTCAGGTAATGAATCCATTCTGTTACATCAAAGCCCTGATGATCTCATTGTCTCTGGAGATGCCCTCACAGACATGCCCAGAGGTGTGCCTCCTGCCTCCTAGGCAATTCTTAATCCACTTAAGTTGGCAAAGAAGATTTGCCATCACAGAAACTTGAAACCTTTGTTATACTTTCTTTTAGAAGTTACCAGAATGCCATTAAAGCAATGCCCATCTTCATTTAAACAGACTCATCTACTATCGCAATGAGATTTACTTTTCTCAGACTTTAGCGGCTTTTGGCACAGTCCCCTTAAGTTCAGAACCTTGTCAC
Source organism: Typhlomys cinereus (assembly GCA_023101885.1). Taxonomy (NCBI): domain Eukaryota; kingdom Metazoa; phylum Chordata; class Mammalia; order Rodentia; family Platacanthomyidae; genus Typhlomys; species Typhlomys cinereus. Next base: position 5,048,689 of record JALPQD010000134.1, on the reverse strand, counting down.
CATCATAAGGACAAATGATGTCAGCCCACAGGAGGCCTAATTAGCAATACCAAGTCACCACTGCATGACATGCCCCGAGGGGGTACACTCAGAGTGGAGGGGTGCGGCATTGGGAACAGCAACCACTGGAGTAAGGGGCAGGGCATTCAGGAGCCGACCTAGACAATCCCTCAAGCTCATCCTCCCATGAAACCAGGCAAAATGAACCAGAAAAATTGTTCTGGCTGTTCATAAATACTTTGAATTCTGAGGGATGTGGTGTGGGTGACTGTTTCCAAAATGTAATCTTTTTAAAGATTAAAAACAACTGTGATTATAATGTCATTAGCACAATGAACAAGGGAGAGGCAGAAAAGAAGAAGAGGCGAAGGAAGAATAGGAGGAGGAGGAGGAGGAAGAGGGAAGGGGAAGGGAGGTGATGGTCTAGTTATGTGTTGGTATCCTTTCCTAAAGACTGCTAAATAATTGCTTCAGAACCAAAATTAATGACTTTGAGGCTAAAATGATCAGCTTCATCCATGCAGAGAAGTAGCCATGTAGAGGTGGTTTAAATCTCATTAATGACTAATTTTCCAGTTATAAAAGTGACAACAAGGGCCATGTTGTTGAGAGACTGCGAGGTCAAGAGCTGGCAGATCTCAGAAAAGCAAAGCCAGCTTTCTTTTGGCCTCTGTGCTGCAGATGCTGTCTGGGAGAATGGGAGGTGCCCAGTTCAGCCACCTATGCCAGCACTCACTGCTGTGCGCCGGGGAAGAGACTGGGGAGGTCACTAGGGGCCCCACAGGAGCAATGGATTTGCCTTGTCCAATTAAGGAAGGGGCATGACCTTCATCTTCTGGTGACCCTATGAAGTCTTATTGCACTAGGTTGCCCCAAGGAGACACCTAATGGGCTAAGAATGGAAGGGTTCTAAAGTGGAACATTTTCTCGTTCATTTGTATTAATGCATACTAACTGTGAAAGGCAATGGGTCTCATTCTGACATTTCAATATGGTGTTTAACATACTTGATCAGATTCGCCCCCTCAGGACCTTCTCTTGTCCCTCCTGATGAGCCCTTTATCTTCTGGCACGTGGAATCTTCTAGAAATGAATGGCATGTTCTAATTGGTCTCTCTAGCTCCTCCAAGGGCTCTGCCAGCAATAACCAGGTGTTCTATTATCTCTTAATGTGAAAAGCTAGACTTTAATTAGCAAGGACTTATTTTTACAATAACCTATAAATTCTCATATATTTAAAATAATTTGAATCACATTCTTAAAATCAAACATGGATTTGTGTGTGTGTGTGTATGTGTGTGTGTATGTGTGTGTGTGTGTATGTGTGTGTGTACATCAGAGGGCACATGTGTCCCTTTGGAGGACCGAGGGTGACTTTGGGAATCTTCCTGGATTGCTTCTACCTCCTTCTTGCTTTGCTCTGAGATTTCCCAGGCTCTGTTCATCGGGACCAAAAGGGCAGGCCACTGCCATTTCCGCCTAATGTTTTTTATGTGGGATCTGGGATCCAAACTCAGGGCCCTCTGCTTGGGAAACAGAGTCTTAACCCCTGAGCCATCTCTTTAGCCCACGGCTTTTTGACCCTACATACAAACCACTGAGCTGTGTTAAAGTCACCCCATCACATTCAGGTCTGGGGGTCTGTCTAGAATGGCAGTTAGGTATTTTAAGAAAAGAAATGTGTTACTGTGAAACATGAACAAGAGATGAAAGACGTCTTCACTTGGCATTTAGGAGATGGAGTAGGGGCGAGTTTGAGACAGGAAGTGGGTTTTAAGGCAACTGTTTTGGTCTGAGAAAAAAAAAATGGAGGAGAGTCTAAGAAGTTCTGCCACGTGCTCTGAGGGGCTCTCTCTCTGTGTGCCTTGGAGAAGCGGCTCTGCTGATGGCCTCCGCTCGTCACTCTGTTGGGTGACATTTGGGTTTCCTCCTCGCAGCAGACATTTGGCTTCCTTAGGCTTCAACTGTCCTCATTAGTTCACTGCCCAGAGCGCATCTGCATAATGTTGGAAGGGACACCATGCGTCGGATGCATTTTATCATGATTTACCTCCTGCACACAAGAGATGACAGCATATCCACGATTGTCTGTCCTGACCATGGAGACCCGATAAAAGCTCGGACCTGCCTGACTTCCACTCTAAGTGGTCTTTGCGAGTTAATTAGCAGTGCCCCCCTAGAACGCCAAGAGGAATATCCAGCTGGCAGCCAGTTTTCACAGGACTGAGACTGCTCAGGTTGTTCAAAGAGAGGTAGCCCGCCCCGCAGAAAAAGTGTGAGAAAGCAAATTTCCACAGTGCCGAAAGAAGGGCCAGAGGGAACTAGAAATTAAAGAAAATAATAATAAAAAGGACATGAAATCACTATCTACGAACACAGTTAGATGCCTGCTGTGGCTTGTTGCCTAAATTCATTTCCTTGATGACCCATGCAGAGGCCTGGAATATTTATATTGACCTTATCTTTTATTTAGGTCATGTATTTTTTTTTAATCCTTCAACATTTCAGACACACTAAGGGGGGAAAACAACTAAAGCGGAACAATTTTTAAATGTTATAATTCCTAAAGTTAACAAGATTATCTTACTTTATTGAACCTGGCACAGAGTTATATAATGAGAGTTAAAGTAGGAGACTTCAATAATTTCAAGGTCTTCGTTGATATTATATCAGTAGCACAAAGCCTCTCATAAGTGGACGGGACATGACAAACGAGCACTCTGTTCAGCCTGCTACAGCAAAATACCTTACAAAATCATTCTTGCAATTCTAAAAGCTGGGGAATTCAAAGTCCAGGGGCTGGCCGACTTCCTGTCTGCTGAGGGTCATTTTCTGGCATATCAATAACACCTTCTGAAGGCTTACTTACAGAGTATAAAGGGTGAGGCAGTCCTCTGGGGCCGTCGCCCCCAAAGACCCACCTTCTAATCATGGCACCTCGTGACTGTGTGCCAACATACGAATTTGGAGGAACAAGTCCAGGTCACAGCACGCACTTGCACTGAGGACTTCCTCTGCTTAGGAGGGAGAAGGAGAGGTAGCAAGCGGGGCTTGGTGTGAACTGAAGTTCGTGTCTAGCAAGTGAGTCAATGTTAATCCTCGGCGACAGGGTAAAGAGGAAGGTATTGATCAGCAAGGGGCACCCCTACCATGTGGGCAGTGAGTTCAACCACTGGTTTAGTTAGCTTCTGAATAGCCTCTGCCTTCACTTTCAGATCTCAAAAGCTGATGCGCACAGAACACAGACTGTTAGGGTGCAGAGTTTTGGGCATCACCCCTAGAGATCCTAAGCTAACACATCTTAGGGGGATCCCTAAGAGATGAAGCAAGGGCTCTGATGTTCCACAAGGGGCATCTGAGCCCCCAATGGGACTGTCCATGGACCAACCTTCATAATATTCATATAAAATAGAGGATCTCACCATACACCCATTTCCTATGCTAAGATCATGGTCTATTGCTTACACATTTAACCAGAAAGTGACAGTGTAGGAAGAAGTGATATGAGGAACAGGGGTCAACACATCCCTCCCTACCCTCCTTACCCTCCTCACCCTCTCCACTTTATCCACCCTCCACATCCCTCCCCTGCTCTGCCGCAACACAATCTTTGGCTCTAAATAGATTATGGCTCTGCAGTAGAGCTGATTTTTTCCAAAGTATATTTTTCTCCATTTTTCTCTCAAAAGAAGTCCACAGATCTCTTGCTTTCAAGTCCTGCATCTTAACACCTCTCCTTGATACCCTGTCCATCATCTTCCTTGGTCACAGCGTGGTCTTGCTTTTAAAGCATTGACTCTGGACTCGGGAGATGGCTCATCGCTAAGGTTTTTTTTTTTTTTTTTTTTTTTTTTCTGCATGAGTAAAAGAACTGCAGTTCAAATTCACAGATCCCACATGGAAATACAAGGTGGGGCAGCCTACCTGTAATTCCAGGCTAGGAAGGAAAAGACTGGGACCCTCCCCTCTCCTCAGAGCAAGCTGGCTAGCTAGAGTAATCCTATCAGCAAGCTCTGAGTTTGATTAGAGATCCTCTCTCCAGAAATAAGATGAAAGAGTGATCAAGGGCGATTCCCAATATCAACCTCAGCCCCCCACACACACACATGCACAGAAGCATGCCTACATACATCATGTTCACCCACACACAGGTGAACACTCATGCATGCGTCCCACACATGCATACACCTGAACAATGGAAAAGAAAAAGAAACTGAAAAAAGAAAGCTGTAACTCTTCTGTCTCTGAACATGTCACTTCCCCCCACTGAGGGCTTGCTTCTGTGACTCAATAACTACCTGAGGTATCCTTTTCACAAAGCACTATCATCGTTTTATAATGTTATTCTGAACAACATCCTCTTCGTCTCAGAGGGATGCTCCAAATTTCCCTGGAGGACTTGACATCCTCTGAAAAGGACTTTAATGCTCACTTCTGCCTTCTTTTCTGAATGAAGGAAAATGAAGGGGTGGTGAGGTGGTGCTGAGCTCTGTGAGTAGTCATTACTTTCTCTCTCTCTCTCTCTCTCTCTCTCACACACACACACACACACACACACATACACGTATTAAAGAGGCTCAAGGATGACTTTCTGGAATCATCCTGGATTGCTGCTCTACCTCCTTGGGGTTTCCAGGGCTCTGCCTTCCAGGGCCAGAACTGCAGGCTGTTGCCATTTCCACCTGGTGTTTTTATACGGGATCCAAACTCAGGACCTTTGTTTGTGAGGCAAAGGCTGTACCCCTGAGTCTTATTTGCTTCTTAAAGGCCATGTTCAAGTCTGAAAGGGCTGTGGTACTTGGAGGAGCTTCTTATGAAATGGAGGCCATCGAGTCTTATAGCAATCTGGCCTCACACCATGGATTTTATTGTCCATTTCTATAAAAGTAACTCCTTGTGTTATGAAAGTTTTGTTCCACTCCTGATCCCAGGTCATAAGGTGAGGCTCCTTTCTGTGAACATGAAGGAAGTCTCTGTCCCTCACATACAAAGGGGCCCATCCATGAATCCATGACTTTTTCTGTCATTCAATGACAAGTTTTTGCTAGGTTTTTCTCAAATCCTTCCATTCATGTTCTTCCATCTCCCCCCACTTTTTTCAAAGCCTCAGCCTAAAGTCCCTTCATTGAGAAAATCCTCCTTATGTCCCTCAGATCCTCTCGCTGACATTCACATCATCATCTGTGGAAACCATTACTAATGTACCAATGGGCCCATAGACTAGTCCACCTGGGGTTGGCAGAGGCTTGGCAACCTGACCCAAGGAGTTCTGGAACCCAGTGACCAAGTCAAATCTGAAATTCCTAGATTCTGGAGGCTAGTCTGCTGGCTTATACCACTTCTCATTTTGGGAAGCTACACACAGATGTTTCTGGAGAACCTCTAAACCACAAAAAGGTGCTGATTATAAGTCAGAGTTTAAAATATTAATATATGGAGCCAGTGAGATAGTTTACCAGGTAACAGTGCTTACTGGGCAAGTATAGTGGCCTGAGGTCATAATCTCAGAATCCACAGGATAGAAAGAGAGAATTGACTATAGTAAGTTGTACTCTTATACAAATGCGCGCACGCGCACACACACACACACACACACACACACACACACACACACACTGAAAGAAATAAATAAGTGAATGGATAAATACTTTAAACAATAATTTTAAAAACTGACATATGACCACTGAGAAAAGCCTATCTTCTTCCTATATAGATGATAATTTTTCTTGTTCCTACATGGATGTAAGTTTTTGCTTCAGCAAACTTTTGTTAGTTTATTTTCAAATAAATAGGATACCCCAGTAAAGAAAACATTGAGGGAAGGTGTGGAGGGAAAAAGCAGAGAGAAAAAGACAAAGACAAGGAGAGAGAATATATATTAAAAGAAAAAGTCGGGGCTGGAGAGGTGTCTCAGGGGTTAAGCCTCTGCCTTGCAGGTGGAAAGTCCTGAGTTTGGATCCTAGACCCCACGTATAGATGCCAGGCGGAAGCGGGGAGCAGCCTGCGCTTCTGGTCCTGGTAGGGCGGAGCCTGTGAATCCCTGGGCAGAGTAAACAAGGAGGAGGTGGAGGTGGTCCATGGTGGTTCCCAAATTCGTCTGTGGTTCTACACACATACACATACACATACATACACACACATAATACACACACACGCATACATGCACAATTGAATAAATAATAAATTTTTAAAAATTAAAAAAAAAGAAGTCTAGTTTCAAGATAGCACAATGTTTCTGAAAATGGGAGAGAAATGGGAAAGCACCCAATGTCAGCATCACACTTAAGAACTCTGTAATACACTTACCACTTCAGCTCTTCCTAATATCCATTTTATTTCAGCATGATGACACTGAGGTTTTTCAAATTTTAAAATTTATTTTATTTATTCATCTATCTCTCTCTTTCGTGTGCACATACATGTGTGTGTGTGCCCATGTGTGCACACACATGTATCAGAGGGAACTTTGCATCCCTGTGGAGGTCCAAGGGTGACTTTGGGAATCATCCTGGATTGCTTCTACCTCCTTTTAGCTTTGCTCTGGGATTTCCCAGGTTCTGCCTTCCAGGCTGGAAGTACAGGCCAACACCATTTCCACCTGGCATTTTTTACATGGGATGTGGGATCCAAACCCAGGACCTTCATCTTGTGAAGCAGAGTTTTAACCCCTGAGCCATCTCTCCACCCCGAAGCTGAGGTTTTTAGGTAAATAAACTACACTATTATAGTGCAGATCCTGGTTCTAACCTAGCAGTGCTGGGATCTGGAGCAAGCTACTTTCTCTTTAGTTTTCTTTCCTTCTTCCTTATGTAAGGTTCTACCTTAAAGCAATATGAGGAACAATTGCATTGATATGAGTGTAATCATCAGCTAAGATCACTAAATGGGAACATGAAGATGCGACACCAAGGAGAGGCTCTGTTCTCATCAGCATATCATCTCATTAATAATCAGTCAATAATTATCTCTATATGATGGTCATGGATCATGGATGTAGCTTATGGGCTCATTGTTACATCAGCAATAGCTTCCAGAGATGATGCTGTGAATGTGGTCAGAGAGAAGACTGGGGAGACAAAGACACTAAAACATCTTTTCTCAATGAAGAGACTTCACACTGAAGCTTGAAGAAAAGTGACAGGAAGAAAGAAGAACACAAATGGAAGGATTTGGGAAAATCTAAAAAAAAAAACCTGTTAATGAATAACATAAAGAATGAGCCTTGGACTCAAAGCAGGGCCCCTCTATGCATGAGGAATTGAGTCTTCCTTCCTGGTCCAGAGAAAGGAAAAAAAAAATTTGTCTTATAGTCTGGAATCAGAAGTTGGACAAAACTTTCATAATACATTGATGTTCAAAGAGAAATAAAAAGGGGAATGTCAATATGATTTGGGGACCAACATTAATCTTCATGGGGAACAATGTTTTCTTTCCTATTTGCTTGTTTGGTGGGAGGGAGGGTCTGTATTTGTCTGTTTGGGAGATTTCACAAAGGAAGCTACAACATGCAATCCAGATGCTCCACTTCCCAAGTCTGAGGATCTAAACCGACCTTTGCCACTTCCCGGGAGCAGAGAAGACAATGGTCTCAATTCACCGAGAATTCTGGAAGGCTTTCAAAAAGGATTCACAAAAAGACATGTGACTTGGCACCTTCTAGGAAAGGCATGGCCCCAGAGAAAAGTGAGGGACAGAAACTTCAGAAGGAGAGAGCAAGAATAAAAAGCAGATGGAGAAGGAAGAACAGTGTTAGTAGTGGATGCTGGAGTTTCGTGGGGAGAGTATTCTCAGCTGGTAAGTGGGCAATGAGTGGGAGGGACTTGGAGTGGGAGGATAGGTCAGGGCTCCTTGTCTTCTTTGAATTTATTGACAGAGGTCTTGAGTGAAGATACTCTTGGCCTTCCCTGGGTTTCTGTGTATATGGGCCTCTGAAACCAAGGTGGCATCCAGAATTGTCATCAGCCAAGACAAGAGACAGCTCCATTGTGAGCTATACTATGAGCACAGGGTCAACCTGTAGACAGTACGGCTGGAAAGTCTTCACTTCATATCCCAAAAGTTCCTCTTTGAAAAGGCTGACTTGGGTCAGGTGGAAAGGGATGGCAGTTGGGCGAAGCTAGCAGTGGCAGAAGCTGGAAGGGACGGATGGACTCTGTATGTTTGGGAATCAAATGAGTGGGAGCGGCTGGCTGCTGGCGTGTGTTGAGGAAGGCGTGGTGCGAGCCTGGGGTGGTGTCCTCTGTGCGCTGTCATCTCTCACACAGTAACCCGGGTTATCAATCTGTCATTTACTGCAACGTGGATCAGGGCAGGAAGGGTGATTTCTGGGAAGATAATAGGGTCCATTTGGAGCATGTGGAGAAGGAGGTACTGGTGAGGAAGTTGATGGGGTACAGAGAAGGCAGCTAAATACAAGGAGTCCAGATGTGCTGGGTCTCAACTTGATATGTCAGTGAGAGCGGCTGGCATTCAAGTTGATGTCCAGAGACGAGATAAGGCTGAATAGAGAGCAATACATCAACAAGTGACATGGAGGGGTGGCTATAGAAATGTGTATGTTACCAGGAGATGGAGTTGGGGACATGAATACAACATGCTATCTACACAACCATGAGGACTAGAGTTCTAATTTCCAGAACCTACATAAAAGCCGAACTCCTGATTCAGCAAGAGACTCTGACTCAAGATGTAACGTGGAAAGAGACATTCAGTGTCAGCTTTGGACCAATCCGCATATGTATGTGGACTGCATACATATGTACTTAACTGCACACACATGAGCATGCGTGCATACATAAATGCATGCACATAAATATCTAACAAACAAGTGCCAGTAGTTTGGGGTAATATTTATATCAAGAAATGTTTCAAGAATTTAAGCTCCACAAAGACAGCAGCTATCCCCCTTGTAGGCAGACTATTACCCAAAGCACAGTAGATCCCATAGGTATTTGCTGAATGAATGAAGTGTTAATATGCCAAAACGAATGAAAAATCAGCTTTTATTGGTATTTAAATTCGCTTCAAAGCAGACGTGTGGTTTAGTGGCTACAGAAACCCAATTTGAGTAGGTATGAAGAGAATGGAAGGTCAGCTTACTCAGGAAGACAAACATATACAGAAATCACTGTAAGAGAGCTGGGTATGGATTGGAAAGAATCGAGAGAGGGGTAGAGGAGATCATCTTTGAAGTTTGTTGTTCTCTTGGTTTGCTTTTAAGGCCCAGAAACCTTTGATGATGGGACAAGGTTGACAGAGGTAGACCAAACTGAGTTGAGCTTGGAGAGTACTAATCCTGAGAAAAACAGAGATGCTGATAGATAGGAAGGAGAACACCCTCTCACCCTGCCCAGTCGACACAGGAGGGAGTGGGATGGCAGCAGATGCCGGGACTTTGAAGCTCTGCTGGCTTCTCAGGGTTCCTTCTTTCTGTGAAGTTTGAGTCGAGGCCACCTGCAAAGAAAGAAGGTCATTGATAGAATCTGGCAGCTTACAGAGCGACCATGCATGAGCCGGTGTTTGTGGAGAACAGAAGAGGCTGAGGATTAGAAAATCATGACCCTGACTTCGCTATGGAGGGTATACTGATTGACAGTTCATGGAGAGCCTCATCGGTTAACTTTCTTCCGTGCTTCTCATTATTCTCTTTGGACACCCTTACAGGAAAGACAGAGGATTGGCCCCAATAAGAGATGACATTTCATCCTAAGGTTGGGGCAAGGGGTCTGCTTGGTAGCCGAAGCTGAACACTGATACTTCCTCCCATAGTTATTTGGGGGTCTGTGCTGTTATTAAGCCCCCAGTTGCCATTCATTTTAGCTTAGGTCGCGTCCATTCTGAATTCTTCCCAGGTGGTCTCCTTAAGTGGGAGAAAAGTGACTCTGGTTCTTCTTTGTGGTCAGGATTTATTTTTAATCTATAAGGCATTCACAAAAATGATTTTTTTAAAGAATAATTCTTTTTACAGTTTCATACATGAATGTTTGAAACCCCATTTTCCCTCCCCACAGGCAGCTGGTCCTCACACGGTGCTATCAAGCAGGAATGCTGCCCTTTCTAAATGTTGTCACTTCCCATGCTTCCTTTATTATTCCTGGGAATAAAATGCTGGTTTTTAAGTATTCCATCACGCACCAAGGTTTCTGAGAAGCATCTGGAAGCACCACTGGCTGGGCATCAAGTCAAGAAGGTAACAGTTTCCCAAGAGTGGAGAACAAAGCGAGGCAGTGATTCCTTCCAAAAAGCCTCTCACACCATCTTCTCTTTTCCTTTTCAGTTCTTCTTTGGAAGCATCACAGTTTGAGAGCATGGACTCAGTTCTTGCCTAGTCCTACAGTGGCCTGGGTTGCAATCACCTTATCTCCCTGACTTGAGGCTTCCCTGGAAACAGTTCTTCCAAAGTTCTGGGCAGAGATACAGATCTTGAAATCTAATCTGAATAAAGAAGTAAAGAATGTTAGAGACCCACAGAGGAAGGTGAGTCAATGGCTCAGTAACCATAATGAAGCCCCAAACCAAAATGGTATTAATGGAGGCATTTGAACAGTCAATCAGAAATGATAGGGAGTTGGAGTTTTTGGGACAGGTTCTCAGAGGGAGTGTAGTGTCTGCTGCCAGCAGGATCTGAATTTGATCTTGAGATCTTGTGGCTGAGGTAAAATAATTGTCCATTTAAGGCAGGATTAGAGCAGCTACATTGGGAAAGGTCTCTGAAGGTCTTTGAAGGTCTTTGGAATTCTGGAAGGTCCTCCCCCACTGCTGAGGTCACCCTGAAGGAACATCCCTGCTGAGGAGTTGACTCCAATCCTCTCAGAGATAAGATGGCCAACTTCCTGTGAAAAGATTATGAAGATGACCTCTCCACATCAAACAAACAGCCTGATCTCTAACCCCACCTGGGCCCAAAATCAACTGGGTTGAGCTCCAATGTGTACTAAACAATAAGGAAAAGCCATTTTTCCTTACCAATGAGAAAAAGCCAGTTTCCCCACACTTGCCTAAATATACAAATATGCCTGACCCTGGTGGCCATCTTTGGCTCCTGCCCCTCATGGCACTCTAGTGCCATGAGTTCTTTTCAGCTCCTTGTTTCTCATGGATTTCATGAGTTCTCCGGGGTACCCTAGCTCTTCATGGCACTCCACGTCTGGAGTCCATGAGTTCTGTTCTTTCTCTCCTCTTAATAAACTCTACTTTAATCCTCTATACGTGTTCTGGTTTCAATCTTAGACTCCGAATGCAAGAACCCTGCAACATGAAACAGTCATTCCTGCAACATTTGGCCCCTGAACAGGGGACCCGTAACACTTGGTAATCCCGAAGGGATATTTGACAGAGAAAAGACTGTTCCTGCAATACACTGATGTGAAAAAGGATACATATATTAGATGGATCTTCAAAAAGGATGTTGGTGCTAAGAGGAAGACTAAGCGTCATAGATGCTCGGTAAGGGAAAAGAAGTGATTTGAAGGTTGATGATGGGGGGCAGAATGCCAAAGGAAGATGATATTTTATTTGAAAGGAGGAAGTGACTGGCACAGAAAGATGGGGAGCAAGCAACCGGAAGCAGCATTTGAAATGAAGAAAGATTTCCATCTCACCTCCCTGGACAACCCTAGGGTTGGGAATGATAAAAGAACACAAGCTTGAGGCTTGTGGACACCTGGAGAGTTGATGCCTCAAAAGTCAGCAAGGTTCCTTTTGAAGGCTAGGGCCTGGGGGAGGGAAGCTTAGGATTAGAAGGGAGCTTGCTGGTCAGCATTTGGGGATGGAGATGTGATAGAAGGGCCGGAAAGTGGGGAAGGCACAATAGGTACTTGGATCTCTGTGCTTTGTTGATACCAGGAATTGATTCCTATTGCCCAAGCTTGGGAACAAACCTCCTACTGACCAACCGCTACTAGCTTCTCCTGTAGGGGAAATTGCAGCTGATGTCAGTGAGTGATCTGATCTGATCTGTTGGAACCATCTCTAATACGCTACCTTCCCAGCTTGGAGTTCTGCACACAGAACTTGCTAACATGGTATATAAACCTCTACATGGTCATTTCCCCACTTTCTAGCCCATCTCAGGCTAGTCATATCCCATTCTTTAAGTTCACAGGTTGTTTCAGTCACAGAGCTTCTGCCTGTAGTCTTTTCTGGCTGGAATCTTTCTCCCTTCACTTATTTTCCTAGCTGACCACCCTTTAACTCCTCTGAAAGCTTAGCTCAAGAGTTTCTCTTGCTTCAAGATCTCTCTCCTGAATGCTCAGACTAAATCAAAACCTCTTTTCGTAGATGACCAGTTTTTCAGTTTCATAATTTTGTTGCTGCAACCAATACCTGACCTAAACAATTTCCAAAGTCAAGAGCAGAGAACAAACAATGCAAGTTTGCTTCCAACTCTATCAGTCATGTTAATCAGCTCTCCCTCTCTCTCTCTCTCTCTCTCTCTCTCTCTCTCTCTCTCTTGCTGTCTGTTTTATCTATTTGTCCTGGGAATGATCCTACCCTCTATGGACTGGTTCCACTCACATGGATTATGAAATTAAAACAATCCACTATAGGCTTGTCTTTACTTGATAAATCTTCATACCTATGACTAGAGGCTCAGATATCAAGTATCTAGCTGACATCCTCCAAAACGGTCATAACCAAATACCTTTCTAATTCTTACCACAATTATAACCACCTGCTGTTCATGGCACTGGTTGATTAACATATCTTTCCTCCACAGACTGCAAATCTCACGAGGGCCGGAGCTGTTGTACATTCTTTGCACGAGCCATTTTTCCAGGGTCAGCTTCTTGGCTTCATTGAATAGTAACTAGCCCAAATGAGGAAAAGCCTGGTCATCGCTGGTTGACCTTGGGGGCCAGGGCATCTGTCCCACTGAGGCCCTGCACAGGCTCAACTGTGGTACAGCATGATCTGACCTCAGAGACTCTCAGCCTTCCACCAGAGGTGGGCTGCTGGCCGGGATGCGGGCTGGACTCTGGGAACCCTGATGTCTCTTGAATTGCATTTTTTTAAAATAAAAAAAGAACTTGTCTGAGGCTATTTTAGTCTTTGACTTTTGTGGCTTGGCTGTGGTTCAGTAATTCCCTGAAAGCTGGGGCCCTGGGTCTGGTTCCCTGAGAAGCGGCCATTCGACCCTCCTTGGATAAGAGCGCATTGTCTCTTCACAAAGTCCTTCAGAGCTCCTTCTTGGGGGAGAGCCCAGGACAGCAACAGCTGCAGACTCTCTGGGCTCCCCAGGGGGATGCCAGAAGTCAAAAGGTCAAGGGACTCCCTTTGCGGGAAGGTACCCCAATCAATGAGGTCTAGCCAAAGAACGGTGCCCCCCTCTCACCCCCTAAACCCAACTTCCTGTCCTAGGCTGTGGGCATTGCTGTTTCCCAAATTGTACTGCGTGGTGAATTGTGGCAGAGATGGGTGTGAGCTTTGCTGGAGATGGGAAATGGGCTTTCCTAGTTTAGTAAGCAGCAAATGTGTGTTTCGTTTTTCTACTACTGGGGATTAAACAAGGTCTTGGACATACAAAGCAAGCACTCTATAATCTAGCTATGTTCCTAGCTATACTACAATCTTCATGTGCTATTCAGGAAGACAGAGAACTCTGTGAATAAAGCAGACTTCTGTATTGAATGTGTATACCCCTCTAGGGCAGAATCCAATCTCACATGCTTAGGGTCATTTAGCCAGACTCCGTCACAGAGTAGCCTTTGGCTCTTCCATCCAAATGATTGGAGTCTGAGAAACATAAGCTGCTGCTTTTCTGAAGTACACTTGTCTGGTCCAGCACTCAGACAGGAGGCACCACTGAGAAATAAAGGCTGCCCAGGGTTCAGAGAAATGTGGCTCCTGGGAAAAGCCACTTTCTCTGTAACAGCTGGGAACCTGGCAGGGACAGACCCTGTGTTTTCCAGAAAGCCAAGTCATAGATTCACAAGTATGACCTCAGGACTAATTTTCTAGCTGGTTCTCTCAGAGTCATGCATATAAACCCCGTGGCTCAGGAAAAATGTGTAAAGTGGAGCCCATGAATTAGTTACTGCTGCAACGCTGTGACCCAAATACCCGAGAAATGTCTTAAAAGGAAGGATTCTTCGTTTTGGCTCATGATTTTGGGAGCAGGTAGCAGTCCATCCTTGACAGGGAGGGTGACAGAATTGAGCAACTCACACCATGGTGGCGAGGAAGCAGAGGGAAAGGAAGCAGGCATTGACCACGTAAGATACAGCCCCAAAGGCTCATCTCCAGCAACCTGCTTCCTCCAAGGAGAGTCCACTCTTATCTTTCCCCACCTTCCAGCAATGTCACACTATAAGGACTGCACAGAGGAATCAATCCATTCATCACATCAAAGCCTTCTTGATTAAATTCTCTCTGGGTCCTTAACTTATCTCTGCAGCAACTGCCAATCAAATCAGGTTAAAAATCAAGATTAGCCATCAAATCAAGCGACCTTTATGCAAGAGCTCTATATTCTCTCACCTCATCCATGCATCTATTCATTCATTTCTTCTTCATTCACAGACAATTCACCCGGCACCAGGCAGCGGCTCACAGGACAAAACAGGCACAGCTTCTGCTCCCATTTGCTTTTCCCAGGCACTTCAGATGTGTTCCAGTTATTGATGGGTTGCAAATAAAACTTAATAGCCTTTCTAATTTATTCCGAGTCCCAGTCAGGATTAATGAAGAAAAGAGTAATGAGAAGGAAAGATGAACTTCTGGGGGGAGGAGTTGCTGCTTGACTTTTTGGATCTCGACTTTCTTATATGAAAACACGGGGAATCAATTACATGTCATATAAAGTCTGTTGTGTTTCATCCACATAAAATGAGCCAAAATTTTTCTTAAAGATTTAAGGGGTCACTGTTCCCTTCTTACTGCTTTGCAGAAATTTACTCTGAAACTTAGTGACTTAAAACCACCATTTTATTATGTCTCACAATTCTGTCGATCGGGAACATAAGACCTACTAGGACCATCTATTGTATAGACATCTTAGCTCACTCAGCCATATACCCATGGCAGATGGATTGTTCTAGAAGCACCAAGATGGAGGCCCCATATCTGCAGCATTGGGTGAGATGCCTAGGAGGTCAGACAAAGACGCCTGGTCAGTGGATTGCCTGGAGTGAGCTTTGCTGTCCCACCAGTAGCTCAGAGCTCCAGAGTGGACCCTGAGACCTAGGCAAGAGATGCAAAGCTTCTTTTAAACCATCTATGGCAGTCTCAGGATGTCATTCCTGCTTCATTCTGTTTGCAAAATGGTTTATTAAAACCCAGTCTGATTTAGGATGCACTCAACTTCCCTGTGGAGCTACTGCAAGAATCACATGGAGGGTGGGTAATGTCCCCATGAGGGTTAAAGGTCATAGTGTGTGAGGCCTGGCAATTTCAAATACTAAGCATCTTGTGGCTGGAGAAGTGGCTCAGTGAGTAAGAGTATCTGTATGCAAGCATGAGAAACCAAGTTCAAATCCCTGGCACCCATATACAAAGCTGGAACTAGGTGGCAGCCTGCAAATCCCAGTGTTATTATCTGCCCCCTCCCCCACATGGTGGGGTGACAGACATGTGGCCCCGCCCATCTCAAGAGAATAAGGCAGAGTGATAGAGCAGGAAGGGCACTAGATGTTTTCTTCTGACTTCCCCTCCCCCCCACGGTATGTCATGTGCACCCCCACACACACACATGCATGTGAGCGCACAAGTGCACGCAAGTATATACTACCTATTCCATACACAAGAAACAATTACAAAAAATTAAAAGAAATGCCACATCTCTTATAAATCTTTGGTTCCCCTGGGCTCTTCCTGTCAGCTGGAGGCTAAGGGAAAGATAACAACACTGCAAGTGATTTTGAGCACTGGTGGATTGCGATGTGAAAATACTCAAAGAAGGCTCAAACTGAATGAGAAAACTCTGTGAACATTCAGAAATGTGGCGAAGGCATAGACGTTGTTAGGTCTCTTCACTGTGCTCGCAGCAGCCCACGCAGCCCCTTCCCTCCCGTTGGAAGCCCCTGTGAACTCTCTGCCGGTATCACTGCTTTTGTGTCTCTCGTGGTCACCCCCAGCTGTTAGAGGGTGACTGGATTCCAGGGAACTGAAGGCTCGGTGCCTCTGTGTTTGCCCCATAGCCCACTGCTCCTCCTAACTTGCGTGATCACTTTGAGGGGGTTTGAAAAGCCAGTCAAGCAGCCTGCTCCTGCTCTTAGAAGGGGGAGACCCCAATGTCTTGCTACTGGTGTTCAATAGCTCATCAAATGCTCTCTGTGCGTGGAGCAGAAAAGTAGAAACGTCCCCAGGGGTTTGGCCTCTGGCCCATGTCTTGAGGAATCATATGTTACTCAAACTTCATGGCAAGAGATGGGAAGAATCTCTAAGTATGCACAACCAACTTTTACCAGCAATATCCTGACCTCTGTATCCAAATTACTGTTGGCACGGGCTTTCTTTCTTTCTTTCTTTTTTTCTTTCTTTCTTTCTTTCTTTCTTTCTTTCTTTCTTTCTTTCTTTCTTTCTTTTTCTTTCTTTCTTTCTTTCTTTTTTTCTTTCTTTCTTTCTTTCTTTCTTCTTTCTTCTTCTTTCTTTCTTCTTTCTTTTCTTTCTTTCTTTCTTTCTTCTTTCCTTCCTTCCTCCCCCTCTTCTCTTTTTCTCTCTCTTTCCTTCTCTCTTTCTCTCTCTCTCTTTCGCTCTTTTCTCTCTCTTCTCTCTCTCTTTCTCTCTCTTTCTCTTTCTCTCTCTCTCTCTTCTCTTCTCTCTTCTTTCTCTCTCTATCTCTCTCGCTTTCTCTCTCTTTTCCTCTCTCTTTCTCTCTCTCTTTCTTTCTCCCTCCCTCCCTCCTTCCCTCTCTCTCTCCCTCTCTCCCTCCCTCTCTCTCTCTCTCTCTCTCTTTCTTTCTTTTTCTTTCTATAAGATGGTCTTTGCATAGTGTGCTACTTCTGCACAGAATAGATACCAGGCAGGCAGTAGGTGGCTGGAGGAGATTAAAGGCTGGCGAATGATGAGTTTTAATTAGTATGAAAATAGAGGAAAACAGGGGCGATGGGAGAAAAAGGCTTCTTTATTTATATCTTATCAGGGAATCAATTTCAAGATCATAAAAATATAAAAAATTGCAGATGCAGATAAAGGTTCCTCGCTTTTACATAAAATGTAAATATAGCCTAAGTTAAAAGTCTACTTTTATGTCTTCTCCCTATCATCTTTTATTCCCTTCCATTATAAAGGAAGCACTTTAAAGAAAATGACTTCGGAACCCCCCTCCTAGGAGGATTGCAAAGTGTTTTTAATTATACAAAATAATATATACATATAATAACTATGTAGCTAAGTATCTGTACAGTACCCAGTGCACCTCTTTTATTTCAAACAGGGTTTGCCTCCATAACCCAGAAAGGCTTCAAGCCTGTGATCTTGTCTCACCCCTCCAAGCACTGGAATTACAGACACGTACCACGTTTGAGTAGCTCACTTTCTCAGTCACTCTCTTGCTCTGTGTTTCAGGCAAGTTACCTGACATCTCCATTCCTGAATTCCCTCCATGTTAATAGATCATATATTCAAAATGAAATGAACCAACATAATTTTTAGCACAATGCCTGACATATAGAAGGTGCTTAATACGTGCACGTCAAAATAACACTTTACTACACTTTCACTGAATCTTCAAAACAAGCCAAATAGCAACAGAGAAAGAGATTCACAGTAGGAGTTTGAGACTGTGTTTAGAATGCAGACTCCCTGGCTTTGAATCCTGGCTCTCCAGCTCCATTAGCATCTCCATTAGCTGTAAAATTTCAGCAAGTTACTCAATGTATCTGAGCTCCACTTTATATTTAGCTGAAGAATGGGAATAACAGAAACGTGTTTTGTAAGTTGAAGATGTCGTTCACACAGAAGTCACAGAGGCACGTCTAGGGCACGGTGGACAACACTGTCACTGCTCGTGGCTGCTGAGCAGCTGTGGGATTGTACTATGTTAGTACGAGTGCATACTGTCTGCCGGAGACGGCTTGGTGTGGATCAGGACCGCTTCTCAGCTTACCCAGACTTAATGCTCTGCCATCATCATCTTAACATTTTTAATAAACCTGTGAGCAGGGGACCCTGTGCTTCATTTCGCACGGGGCTGTGCAAGTCACGCAGTCAGTTCTTCCTGTATACTCTTCTGGATCTTACTCAAGAGCCCAGTCATTCACAGGTCATTGTCACACTGACCTTTACAGGAAGTGTGGTGGTTACTACTGTCAACCTGGCACGTAGTTGGCCCGCTTCCAGACCCATTTGAAAGGCTGTCTCTAGATCAAGGTCGGCTTCTAGGCATGCCTTGTGAAGGATTCTACTGACTGCTTTAATTGATGTGAAAGATCAAGCCCGTTGTGGGCAGGACCATTCCCTAAGTAGGGGAGCCAGAACCGGGTCAGAATGAGAACAGTAAGAACCTCCACACCTAGAGTTCTCTCCCTGAGAACTAACAGGGAAGAAGAGGAAGGTGCTCCTCAACGGCATATCCACTGGTCTACGACACAGCTGGAGCATGAATCATATCAGGCATAGGACATCCAAAACAACTAGAACAAGCGCAGTGGGTCACACAAGTGAAAAGACTTGCAAACAGGAGGGAGTGTGACAAGGGGAGAGGAGGGGGATGACAATGGGGACTAAGGAGAGAGAAAAAAGAAAAGTAAATTTAAAAAAAGAACAAGGAGAACTGAGCAGAAGCAAGCAGCAGGCACACGCACGTTCACTCCCTCTGTCCCTGGCTGTGCAAGGTGATGTGACCAGGTGCTTCCGACTCCTCTTGCCACAACTTGCCTGCAGGATGGACTGTGCCTTGTGAGCCAATTAAACCGTCTTCCCTGAGTGGTTTGAGTCAAGTACTCTGTCGCAGCGATGCTTAAGAAAGCTAAAACGGGAGGTGTGCGTTTATTTTAGGGTTCAAGGTTGAAACACAGTTCTTCTGCTCACCCAGCTTGTTCTCTACGACCGGAGTAAAGGGTGGGAGGGTGAGCCAGGTTCCGGTCTAGTTTCTGTCCTCCTCAGATTCATGAGTGCAGCAGGGTAACATGGTTCAAACGTCTTTCTCAAAGTTCAAACAAGTGAGTCCCATGCAGCATTGTTGGGAGTGGGACCTGATAAGTGCTGATTAATACTGATTAATTAGCACAAAAGTGGGCTTATTGTCCGAGCGAGTCTAGTTCCCTCTTCTCTTTCCTTTTCCTTTGCTTCTGCTATGGACTGACAGAGCACACACTGTGCCACACTCTTGAACTCACTGGCCTTCAGACCTGTGAATTTACGTCCATTGTTTATTTCCATAAGCTTATTTCCATTGCATATTAATCTGTGTTATTTTGGGATAGCTTCTGCTATGGACCGACAAAGCACACACTATGCCACGCTCTTGAACTCACTGGCTTTCAGACCTGTGAATTTACTTCCATAAGCTTATTTCCATTGCATATTAGTCTGTGTTATTTTGGGATAGTGATACAAAATGAACTAAAACTATTGTGACTTGACCATGAGATATCCTTATATTTATATATTTATATAAATATTAGCATATTTATATACTTGGTGTAGCAGTTACTCTTAACTATTGCTGTGAGAGAGCACCCAAAGTCAGGTAACTTAAGAGAGAAAGGGAGATTTATTCAGCTTATGGTTCCAGAGAGGAGATACAGTCTCTTATAGCTGAAGTGGCATGGCTGGTTAGCCAAAGCTGGAAGAGGCTATGTCACCGCAGACATCATGGAGTCTGAGAGCTGCAAGAGTGCTTGTAGCAAAGGCAGACTCCTCCTGGAGGTAGGGTGGGACAAATCCACCTCAAGGCCCACCCCTTGTGACTGCCTTCCTCCAGCAAGGCTCCACCTCTCAAGGTTCTATGACCTTGCCAAATACATGAGACTGTGGGGGACATATTTCAAACCATGACACTTGGTCTCGAGGTGGTGGTGATGTTCTGGAAAGTTGTGGAGTCTTTAGGAGGTGGACCGTTACAGGAGGAAGTGGATCATGAGCAGCCAGCCTTGGGTTTTCTAGCCTGGCTACCCTACTTGTTTGCTTGCTCTCTGTTTCCTGATTATGGCCTCAATATAACCAGCTTCGTCAGGGTCCTGCCACTACGCCCCACCTGACCATAACAGACCAAATCCTTTCCTGAATGTAATCTAAAATAAAAAGAAGGCCTTCCTCTCTTAAGTTATTTCTTGTCAGGTTTTTGGTCACAGAAACAAGAAAAATAACTCGTGAAACACCTGTAAGAGTTACTCTTAACTGTTGCTGTGAGAGCACCCAAAGTCAATCAACTTTAAGGGAGATTTATTCAGCTTATGGTTGCAGAGAGAAGATACAACCTTTCATGGCAAGGCTGCCTGGCTGGCTGGCCGAAGCTGGAGACAGGCTACATCATACCCATCCGAGATGCTGAGAGCTTGCCAGACTGCTTGCTGAAAAGGCAGACTTCTCCTGGAAGTAGGGTGGGGCTCATCCACCTCAAGACCCAACTCTTGTGACCACCTTCCTCCAGTAAGGCTCCATCTCTCAAAGGTGCCATGACCTTCCCCAACACATGAGACTGTGGGGAACACATTTCAAACCACGACAACACCTGAATGTAAGATTATCATAAGAAGGTTGCAAATCCCACTTATATCTCACGTTGTAGAAAGAGTCTTGTGTTTCAGACGTGCATTTACTATTACGTAGTGATATTATTATGCAGAAGTCATTGTATAAATACAAAAGAATATCTGAAAGGTTATTGAATGGTCAATGATTTCTCATTATATAGCTGCTCAATGAATTAATACTAAGTGCACTAAATTATTATGAGGCAGGAGGTTGAGGGTTTTTATGGGAATAAAGTCTGCATACTTGAAACACTTAGGAAACTCTATTAGGCTGTAAATTCCTGAATTGCTGGATCCATTTCAATTCACAAGTATGCCCTCCCATTCTGTATTTAGAATCTTACACATGGCAAAGGTACAATTAATATGTGTGCAGTGAATTATATATATATATGCGGCTCAGATTTCCACCTTAACCTAGTGGAGGTAGGAAATGAATTCTGCTGAATTAATAGAAGTAACCAGGGGCAGTAAATTCAGAGGAGAGATTTGGTGTGTGAGGTTAAGAAATAATGGGTCGAGATGAAATACCCATAAAACCCAGCCCAAAGGAACACTGTGGGAAAGGAAGTCCCTCCCTCATTCACAGCATGGCATACCTTCTCACTCTAGACATACAGTCAAGCTGCTTCTCCGTTCAGAATGTTCTAGTCACTTTCCATCCTACAGATCACTGCATACTATGGCTCCCAGTCGCTCCCCTCAGCCCCTATCCCCCCAACTGCCTCCCCTCCCTAACAACTCTCAACCATCCTCACTTCCTTTTGCTCCAGATACAGTGTTCCGGGCAGGACCATGCCCTAGGTGGGGGGGGGTGTCCTGGGATATATTAATGTGAGAGGGCAAGGTCAACACTAACATCAGTGCATTCATTGCCCACTGCTTTCTGATGGTAGCTGCAATGTGACCCTATGTTTCAAGTTCCTGCTACCTGACTTTCCTGCCATGCTAGACAGTACTCTGAATGTAAATCTTTCCTCCTTTAAGTTGCTTTAGCCAGTATTGTATCACAGCAACAGAAGGAAATCTAGGACAGCCGGCAAGCTTATAAATACGTTGTATACTAGAAACTTTTTATGCTTTTCTTTGTGCAATTACAGTCGGACGTACTATCCATGGCAACTCACTTGTTCCCTGTGGTGGCCCCTTCTGAACGAAAGCACATCCCAGACTTTCCCTGGCTGATTTTCTCAGCAAGGTGCCTTCATGCTTTGGCTTAAGACTAGAAACCAAGGTCACCTGATGCTTGTAAGTGCAATCTTTTCTTGGTTATTGCTAAGCAAAGCTGAGTACACTTAAGGGAGTTAGGATAAGTAGAAGAAGAAAAGGGGGGTCTACTAAGAACTGAAGAACTCACTCACTTCTTCAGAACATACTCCCTTAGCCAAACCCATCTGTGACAGATGTTCCAAACTCTGCACCTTCTCCCAGTAACAAACTGCACACCCAAACTCTCTGCTGTGTGACAGGACAGCAGATAGTTGGTACACGAATCCGGGCCTTCCCATCCTTGAGGTTGCCCCCCGCTTCAAAGAACTTGAGTGTATGCAACATGAAGAGAACTCTAAATGTACTTGTGTAGAATGTGCCCTCCTGTGCCATCTGCCATGAGAGACCTTCCTCCAGGAAGTTGCTGGCCCCAGAATAGCAGATCCAAGCAGAAATAGAGCTCTTCCATCTCACTTATGGTCTTGTGGATGAGAAAAAGCATAACCCCGGAGAATTTTAAGTTGCTCATTATGAAATTAAAAACCCAACTAAGGCAGTTTTTTTCCTGGTCCTTATTGTTCAATAGGACAGCTTTTAAAGCATCGCCAGCAATATTTCCAATCAGAATGTTTATTCTATAATCAAAGTTGATATAGTTATACTATACATAATTCAATCCTCAAGCATTGAAGGACAAATATTTTATTTATCCAGTTGCTGGGAGACTAGCTGCCCTTCTTTTACTGATGAAGTAAGCTTATCTGCTTTAGAAATTTTGGCCTGAGTAGAAAGGATCCATTTCTTCTTATATTCTTTGAGAGCTTCATGCATGAATACAACAAATTTATCACTTTTCCCCTTTGTTACCCAATTCCATTCTCCTTCGTTCTCCCACTGAAATCCTTCTTTTGGCCAACCAGTGTCCTTCCAACTTTTATGTCTTTTTGTGTGTGTAGCCCACTGAGTTCCATCACTAGCCTTCACTGGCCTGTGCCTGAGGCCCTGTTCTTTTGCAACTGCTCCTCTTCCTCCAAATACAACAGGGAGTCAATAAGTTGAATTGATTGTCTAGTTGCTTTGCTCTATAAGGTACCAAACAACCATGTGACTTCTTCAAGTACTTTTGATGAAATGAAGTAAAACTATATACACAATCATATAAGATTGGCAGCTACTGCATTAACAGAGAATTTCTATCATTGTATAAAGTTCTATTGGACAATGGCAGCCTCAAGATTCTAGAAGGTGGGACATTTATTGATTTAGAAGATTGGAGAAGGAAACTTGGATGGGATGAGAGGATAGAAAGAAAAGAGGAATAAAGGAAAGGTGAGCTCTGTGGTCCTCTACCTGTGGCTTAGCCATAAGTGATCTCTGGCATTTGGCTGGATCTTTTAGAGATGTTGTAGGGTACAGAGTTCACGAATGATATTGCCACTAAGTGGATATAGTTGTGTGGTTCTTCTATAAGATGTGCCTACAGAACAATGCTATCTCAGTTCACTTCCACATACGGGACATGTGTGTCACTAGGCTTTCAAATTCATGATTTCCAGTCCCTCCAAAAGCAAGCTACAGGACAGCAGAAAGCCTTTCAGTGAGAAAAAATTTTTGGCTTGAAGTCAGTTCTGGCCCCGGTTCCGTCACAGTGGTAACAGTGTATTTGTCGCCCCAAGATTCATCTAGCTGAGGAACACACGCTTAGCAAAGGGGAAGGCAGCCACCGTGGGCTTAAATCAGCAATGTATCCAAGGCTGAATGCCAAGAAACAAAGGGAGACTCATTATGTAAGCCAGCTACAGGTATGTTAGTTCCGTTTCAGGAACTTCTAACAAGGTTTTCATTTATTTCCACGTTTCACATCAATATCAACTTTAATATGAAAAAAATGGAAAGAATTTTTCAGGTTCATTTTTTTTTTCTTTTAGGAAAGTATTGCATGAGGATTGTACAATACACTTTCAAAGTAGGGAAGTTTTTATTCATCTCTGGTCATGAGCTCATGTTTGGTCACTGATGATCATTGGTCAATTTCTACACCCTTTCCACATTTGGTAACAGTGTATTTCAGTCGATGTCCTACACAAAACCCAGGACCTCTTGGGAAATCCTGCCTGTTCTTTCACCCATTTTGCCTAAATTCTATGTCAAACCATCCTCAAAGGTGTCTCTAAATTTTCTGAAACTTTGACTTCAAGGTATTTGTGGCCTTACTGGGGCCACCAACCAAGGGCTGTCTAGAACTATCTCAATATTTTGTTTGCCTTTAATGTCTGTTCTCCAGTCCATCATTGTAAGTCTTTCAAAAATCCTTAGATTCTATGGTCTCTGTCTGACGTATGTTCCAGGGAAAACTTTGACCCTGTTTTCACTGATTGGTTGACAGTGGACATTGTGTGCTGAATACTTTTCAGAATTTTCCCACTATTTTTAAAATGAAAAGTCCAATTCCTTATCTCTCCTCCTGCCACTCCTCTACTCTCTTTAAATTCCAATCCTCAATGAATTCAAGTGATTATCTAGCTGCACTGCACTAGGTGTAAGGTACACATTAACCAGAAGTGACTATTTAATTAGCTATGATGAAACAAAAAATGTATTCCCAGTCCTCCATAAGCACAGGTGGTTGGTGGCCACCATATTGAACAACACATATAGACCATGTTCATCCTCACGTAAAGTTCTCTTGGACAACGGCTACTTCAAGACTCTCGAGGACAAGAAATGTATTATATTGCAAGGCTGAGGAAGTTAATTCTCTGTGAATGTGATGACAGACTAAAGAGAAGAGAGATAATAAGATTTTGCCCCATTTTTTAATTATGTGTGTATGTGTGCACGCATGTGTGTGTGGGTATGCATGTGTATATGATATATATGGGGATCAGAAGACAACTTTGAGGGCTTGGTTCTTTCTTGCTACATTTCATGTGTGTTTCAGAGGTTGACCTCAGATCATCAGAATTCATAGCAAGCACTTTTACCTGCACAGCATCTTTCAGCCTGCCCTGTTCTTTAACACTGTAGAAGTTACTATAGGATGGAGCTGTGAACTAAATTGACCTCAAACCAAAAAAGACTATATGTTGAACTCCTCATCCAACTGTGAGTGTATAAAGATGAAGTTTTTGAAGTAAGGTTACATGATATAAGATGGGACCCTAATTCAAGGGGGCTGGTACCCATATGCAAAGAGGAGGAGGCAGCAGAACACTGTCTCCATGCCCATGAAGATGAAGTAAGAAGGCATTTGGTCATCTGCCACCCAAAGAGAGGTCTTACCAGACACCAGGCATCCTAACGCCTTGATCTTAGATTCAAAAGGCTCCAAAGTCAGGAGCAGAGAGTCCTTCTTCTTCAAGCCAACTAGTCCCTGATTTTGCTGTGGGCATGGAGTAGACTGGGAAAGAAGGAAACTTTCATCTTCCTGCCAGTATAGCTGTAAGCCTGATGCCTGACTTCACCCAGGCCCTCCTTCCTTTTCTCTCCCCTAGCATAGGAAAGGATGGTCGCACAGTTCCTTTTGCACGTTCTCAAAGATGGAGCTCACCTCACTTGCTTCTCTTTGTTCTAAATGTACAGCTCATCTTTTCAGAATTATTTTCAACATCCTGTAAACATATTTTAGTACCTTGCATCTCAGAAAACAACAACCCTCATCTCACGTCTGAGACTTGTGATGGGACTACCTACTGATCCATCTCCAGAGTCCAGGGGATGCTTGTAGAATGGCTTCCCTTCCTTGTCCCTCCAGTTCTGCATCTCCACCCTGGCTCCCACTCTTGGAGCAGTTGTCCACACTTGTTCCTGTGTTGTCACCTGCCCCACACCCTTACTTACCTTATGGCACCCTGTGCTGATTTACTCTGAATTTCCTTCATGTGGCAGCATCTAACGTGTAGTAAAATAAATACAAACAAAATAAGTGCAGTAGTTCATAAATCTACTCTCTGGGCAGCTTGAGGCTGGAGACCAGAATTATCAGAAGGCAGAGACTGGGAATCCCTGGGGCAAGCTGGCTAGCCAGACTAACCCAATCAAGAACTCTGAGTTTCATTAGAGACTGGTTCAAAAAATAAGCAATGGAAGAGCAGTAGCAAATGATTGGTAATATCAGTTTCAGGCTTACACACACACACAAATATGCATCCATGCATACACACATGTACACATGCATGAACCCTACATACATACAAAAGAAAATAGAAATACCGAAAAGCAGCATGTCCCAAGAGAGAAGCACCCATAACTTGTCTTATTTCCTAAATTCTCAAATTCCCAAAATGGAGACGTGGAAGACTACTATTTATTATGCTAATTCAATGATCAGAAATTCAGATCATCGCAAAAGCAAGATGGATGGGGGCTGGAGAGGTGGCTCAGGGTTAAGCCTCTGCCTTGTAGGCGGAAGGTCCTGAGTTCTGATCCTAGACCCCACATATAGACGCTGGGCGGAAGCAGGGGTGGCCTGCGTTTCTGGTCCTGGTAGGGCGGAGCTTGTGAATCCCGGGGCAGAGTAAACAAGGAGGAGGTGGAGGTGGTCCATGGTGGTTCCCGAGTTCGCCCGTGGTTCTACATACACATGCACACACACATGTATACATGCACAATTGAATAAATAATAAATAATAATCAAAAAAAATCAGACATGCACAAAAAGGACTCTCTGGGAATTGGGGCGGGAGGCACTGGGGGATGGGGAGGGAGAGGGGTGGGGAGGGGGAACAGGGGGTACGGGGGGAGGAGGAGGAGGGAGGGAACAGGTGTACCTAATAAGTTTGTATGAGCTGAAATTTAAAAAAAAGCAAGATGGATGATCTCTATTGTGTCTAGGGCTTCTTCTGGAAGATTCACAGGTGGGGTTGGAGTAGATGATGTGTACTGTAGGTTAAAACTTCAGTCAGAATGCCTACCAGCTCTCCATATGTCTTGAGATTGTCAAGATAAGGTTCTAGGGGCATCAACAGAGAGACTGGAACAGAGAGACTGAGGTCATTGCACCAGCTCAGGCTGAGTCATTTTGGATCTAGCTTGAGAAGGCTGATCATCAAGGCTTCATTACAAAGTTCCATCCAGTCATGGAGTTTAAACATTATATTTATCCCAATGGTCCCTAAGTACTTGCTAGTTCAAAGTGTCGATATCTTCATTGAAAAGTCTGAAGGTCATTCAAACTCATCAAGTCTGGAAATGAACCTTCTGACTTCCTGTCACTCTCCTGTCTCCTTCATTTCATCTACACATGAATTTTATTCTTCCCTCAGTGCCATTTTAAAAACCACCCAAGGCCATATTGGGGGGAGAAAGCTCCCTGCCTCTATACACCACTGGCATCCCTTACAATGACTTTCTGACGACAGGTACCCAAAGAAATAGCTCTGCATATTATAGTTGTCTCGAAGGAGTTGTTATTCTATTAAATGGCATTAACCTTGCTTAGAAAATAAGCTGAATATTGCTTTTCTTCCCTCTGTTAAGAGGGCAATGTTCTTGAAGATGCACAAATCTTGTTAATAGGAACATCCTCTGTGATTTAATAATTTACTAAAAGTTATGTGCCAAATGCCTATCATATGCCAGTTATTGTTCTAGTTGCCAGGGAGACAGCAGTATACAGAATTTAGCTTCAAATAAGAGTGGGCAGGCAATCAGAAAACACACGGGAAATGTGTCCGGAGGTGATAAGGGCTGTCAGAGGAGGTCTCTGAGTGAGGGAGAGATGGAGGGCTGGACTGCCAGGGCCACATGGCATTTTCTCTTGTGTGCTTCAGGGAGTATGTCCCCATAAGGGCAGGACTGGTGTGAAAGAGCAGCATGAAGGCAGATGAGGACAGATGTCCTAGGTAGAGGGATGAGCTGGCCTGACTTGGGATATTCTGAATCCACATGAGCCAGTGTGGCAAGGCAGTCTGAGCAAAAAGGAACATGGTGTGAAGTGGTTCGAGGTGGAACAGGACTCTGATGTTTATGTGCTCAAAGTGCTAAGAGGCAGAGCATTTGGGTGGACACAGAAATCTTAGGTTTTACCATTTGACATATGCCAAGTAGAGGGAAGCCTTATTATCATAAGCAAAGAAAGCTGTGGATGGTGTATGTCTATGTGCTGCAGGTTTTCTCAAAGCCCCAATATCTACTCAACAAATGGTAAGTTGTTCACACCATGTTTGCACGCACAGCTGCCTCCCAATGCTGCTATTTCTTACGGAGTGTGGGATGCATCAGAAGGGCAGGTTGGTGTGGGTTCAGGACCAAGTCAACACTTCCTGTGGATATCTATGTGATGTCCAGAGAATCATCTTACTTTTCTAGCCTCTCTTCTTGTGTGTCATTGTACAATGACTAGCCCGAGATTGATGCAAATGCTTGGCACAGAGGACTTGCTCAGTCACTGTCTTCCAGTAATTGTATAGAGTTGGGCGAGATCCTGAAGACACAGGTACTACTATTTTACAGGTATTTCAATCTTTCCTCCCTATCGTCACATTCCTTACTTCTTTCACAGCTCTGTTTACCAAGCTGGCATTGCTCTGTGCCCTCTACCCTGCTTTGTTGATCCTCCATCATGGTGATGGACATACGACGTGCCACATGTTTTCATTCTCTGGTCCATCTGCAGAGCACAGTGGGATGTCTGCAGAATAGCAAGCTCCTGTCAACATTTTCTCAAATGGATAAATGAGAAAGAACTTTGAGAAAGAGCTCACACCGCAGCAATGGATGGTGTCCAATCACAGCCCTTGGCATTGGGGTATAGAGCCCTGAATGCCAATACAGATCCCTGTTCCTCCAAATCATTATCACAGTCATTACAGAACTGAATGTCCTGGATTTTGAGCCTGACAACTTGGAGAGCTCTAGAAGTTGGACCAATTTACTTTGTTGGAACGACTAGTCTGATCTATTTCAACTCCAGCCCAGTGGAGTCCTTTGGGCCCTCATCCTGCCAACTAACCCCCAGCTGAGACCAGGTAGCTACATTCTGTAAATTTCTTCCATTAGTAGCTGCCAGACGGCCCTTTTCTTCACTGAGCTGGCGCCCACTTAAGTCGCATGCTTCAACTTGTCATTTCTCCAAAGGACCCTTCAGACACTTCGCTTCCTAGAATTATAGCAGTTGAGTATGTTAGGCCATTTGCAGATGTCTCTTTTTTAGCCACTGGAGAATGGGCACAGAAAGATGGAAGAGGCCTGAGATTTTCTTTGGCCACATCAGTATGAGCTCCACGAAGAATAACTTGCTTGTTTCCCCAGAGCCAAGAGAGACTTATGGAAGCTGTTGTGTGAGACAGCAATTGTGTCTTCGTTGGACTCCCTGCGCTTCCTCAGGGAAAGAGGATGCTTCAATGGTACCTTGGCACTGGGTCGTAGGTGTAACTTACAGTCCCACATGTGTGTCTTGGGGTACAGATTCAGAGCAGTACATAAAAAGAGGAAGATTGTAATATTATGATAAAACTTTCTCATTGGAAACAGGTTTTGATTATTCTTGTTGACCAAGACGTATGTGTGATATCCAGCTGCTTGTTTCCGCAGCTCTCTGTCTCCCCATGCCTCCCCCTCTCTCCTCTAAGGTCTATGATTCAGACACTAAGAAGCATAAATGGGAATTACTAGTGTACAAGATATCCATGACAGAGAATTTTTTACCATTTCGTTCTGTCTTTAGCGCCTTCCTGACATCTTCCTCTCACATTGTGTCTGAAATTGAAAACTCAGACTTTTTTTTATCTTGTCAGGCATTTTTCCTGTCTTTTTATTTTATTTTATTTTTAAATAATGTATTTTTTTCCCCTGTTCATATAAACGTAATAGGTACCCTGGTCCCCTCCCTCCACCCTCCCTGGACCTCCCTGCTCCCTCCCCCCTTTTCCCCTTCCTTTCCCCCCTCCCTCTCTTTCTCACAGTGCCCCCTCCCCCCATCCCTGGAGCATCCTTTAATGTGTATGTCAAACTTTCCTCTGGGTCCTCCTCTCTGGTGAGGTGTAAGGACTCAGTAGCATTTCCTAGAACTCATTCTTGTGTTCCCCTTAAGTATACGAACACTATTGTGGCTGTTAATCCCTTGCTTCTAAGGATCCTAGTGCCTTTAGTCCATGCTAGACTTTGAGGGGTCAATGATATGTTGATCATTGCGCAGATCATGGAGAGTCCCATTATGATTGCTTCGGACCTAACTTGGGTGGAGTATCTTGCATATCATTACTCCTCCCATCCTTGTGCTCTTACAATCTTATCACCCCCTCTTCCGCAAATTTCCCTGAGTTTCAGGATGAGGAGAGATTAGGCTGGCCTAGTTCTAGGTGGTTGATATAGAGTCTCTGATGTTCTGAATTATGGTTTGTTGATTTTTTTTTCAATTTTGCTGCTCCTGCAATGCCCTTGGTTCCATCCTGATGGGTATTGGATGTCACCCCCCTGGCCAGAGATAAAAAGCTGTTAAAATAGAGTCTTATTATAAGAGTAGATTCAAAGGTAGTGGAATAAGAGTAGGAGACTGCAGTGAGAGAGGGGTCAGTCTCCCATTTGCAAAAATGGTTACTTTCTATCTGCCAGACTGTATGCCCTCCCTTTCTGGTAAGATCATACCCCATCAGTTGCAAGTGACCAGGAAGGAAAGTCTGTGAGCTTAACCAGATGTCTCATGACTTACTTGCAGTCCTTGATGGTGGCCTATTATATCTGCTGTAGCATGATCCCCTCTCTCCTTGTTTCAAGTTGCTCATCTTCACCCCAGTGAGATCATGAGATCAGGGATTGGCTCAGAGACTGTGCAGTTCAACACCTTTGGGGGAAGTCTGACTTGTGGAGACCACAGAGACGACAGAAGGCTCTGCCCTGTCACCCAGGGAGGAGGGCTTATAGGATGGCATCAACTTCCTGAACAGACATCTAACTTAAATGATGGTAGATTTACATAACAGTGGTTCTTTCACGCCCCCTAGATCAAGACGGGCAGAAACTGTGAGGGTAAGATTTACATTCATAATAAAGGTAGGGGTGGTTGGTGGGGGTTGCTGTTGCCATTAAAAGAAACGTTGCTCACCCTGGGACAGGAAGCGTGGGCATCCTTTGGGACTGAAAGGAAGGAGGTCTTCCTCTGCTCATTAACCCAGGCAGACAGTTAAGGGAGGGGGTGGGAACTGTCTGTACATGTGACAGAGAAACACGCTGGACACGCTGGAGATGCAACTTGGGAACTATGGGAGCAAAAGGTATGTAACGTAATAGTTGTAAGAGCCGAAGTCCAGACTCAAAAGAGATAGAGGCAAGAATAGGCGATGTAGCCACGAGGAGGAGGCTTTCTCCACTAGCCCTATCCAGGAGATTCAAGGAAGGTAATAAGGGATGGAAGGAGGGACGTCACTGAGTCCCTTCTGTCCTGCAGAAGTAAACCATTTCCTTTCTTTTTTTTAATTTTTTTATTATTTATTCAATTGTGCGTGTATGCGTGTGTGTGTATGTGTGTGTGTGTGTGTGTGTGTGTGTAGAACCATGGACGAATTCGGGAACCACCATGAATGCCTCCACCTCCTCCTTGTACTCTGCCCCGGGATTCACAGGCTCCGCCCTACCAGGACCAGAAACGCAGGCCGCCCCCGCTTCCACCCGGCGTCTATACGTGGGGTCTAGGATCCGAATTCAGGACCTTCTACCTGCAAGGCAGAGGCTTAATCCCTGAGCCACCTCTCCAGCCCCACTATTTCCTTTCTTGAGCCCCAAAGGAGTTAATGGGTCAAAAACATCCAAGATAATTCATTTCATTAGTTGATGGAAGGAAAATAATAGAAAGAAATGCAATTAATCATAGAGATGTATGCATGTGTGTGTATGCGTGTTTACATACATATGTATGAGTGTGTGCATACATGTGTATATGAGTATGTGCATGCTTGTGTGTATGTGTGTATGTGATGATGGTCAACAGGGGGCTGTGGGCGTTGGAGAAGGCAGACTGTGCTAGCTGTCACTCTGCACAGGTGAGACCTCCCGCTGGGTATTTATGAGGTTCTTCCTGATTCAAAGAGCTTCAGTATGAATTGCAGAAATTGCTTTCGTTCTCATAACCGATGCCTCCCTCAAGCCGAAAGTGGGGCTAGTGCCCTGCAGCTGATATTGGATCTTTTATGTTGTTCTAAATTAAATTCAGAGCCATTCAACCCATGCCACAAGCCCTATTATGTGGGCTTGCCTGTACTCAATCTATGTTCATGGGAACATAAAATGCACATTGTCCCTGTCGCCACATTTTATTATTGATGATGAATTCTAATATGTGCTTATCAACTGCCCTTTTAATCACTGTCAGTCATTTCTTTCTAGTGCTGTCTGATTGGAAGCCACAACGATGGATTTAAAATAAGGCCTTTACTCTGCTCAACTGTATTTAGGGCTAATTAAGAGTAAATAACTATTCCTAGTAAGGGGGGGGGTCTGCATTCAAGCACGTTTTTGACAAATGTGACCTTCCTCTTGGAGAAACATACTCATGTTTGTTGCCAGTAAATATTTCCATTATGATTAGAAGAAAATCTGTATTTTCTCCCAATGTGAATAGCATGTGACTTTGATGCAAGTAGAGGGAACTAAGTATTAGTCAAAGCCAGGAAGTAAAATGCAAGAAGCACTTTATTAAGGATAAAAAATATATGTAACCTTCCACTCCTTCCAGCATATCCCAGTTCAGCTGGCTGCGATCCTCAGCTGTGGGAAGCAAACAAGTGCATCCACAGGCAATCGGCTTCCACATCAGTCTGACATTTCCCCTAAATCTTCCCACCTCCGCCACTCCCACAGCCCCGCGATGCCACACAATTCATTCATTATATTTTGAAGGTTACAGGCAATTTCTCCCAGACAAGAATGCAAAGTAGATGGAACCAGACTTCCCTCATCTTGAAGGCTTATCTCCATCTCAGTTTCACAGGCTCTGGGGTAATGGCTAACCCAGGGGACTCTTGCATTTCTCTTTAGCCTGGTCCTTGTGTTTCTGCTTTCCTTTACCATCTAGAGTTACAGTTGCTTTGAAAATTATAGATTTTAATTTTCCAGTATTTTTACTTCCTACTGGAACCTCACATCTATTTTTATGTAGTTCTAGCTGATAAAATGAAAGGTCTCCTCACTGTGGGGAAGAAAAAGGAGATACACTGAAAACATGGCAACTCAGAAAAATTGGAATGAGTGCAGAAAGAAAGCTTTAAGCTACCCACATGGAAACACAAGAATTCTTTCTCTTATATTTATCCCAATTTATGGAAATGTAAGATGGCTCTTGTAAAATATAGAGTCAGAACAAATTAGCATAATGAAGAAACAAAGCAAGGATTTTTTTAAAAAGCACAAACACACTTAAATAAGAAATTCTCTTATATTTTCAGCAAAGAAGTAGCTGAAATCTGTTTTAGTTTAATTATATGTTCCTGCAACTAAAGACTTCACCCAAGCAACTTGGGGGAAGGAGGGTTTTATTCCATTTCATGATTCCACGTTACAGTCCACTACAGGTTCTAGCAGGAGGAATCCAGGGAACTGGCCACGTCATAGCCACAGCAAGACCATTCTTAGATATTTGCTTGCTTATGTTCAACTAGCTTGTCTACCTTTATACACTCCCAGACCTCTATCTGCCTAGGGACTTGTCTCATCTACAATTGGCTGGGTCTTCCCACATCAGTTATGCAAATAAGACAATCTCCTGTAGGCGAGTCCGCGGACCTGAGTTAATCTAGTGAATACCTCTCAGGTCTGCCCAGAATCCTGCTTCCTAGGTATCGGGTTGACAATAACAGCCATAACAAATACCAACAGCATCTTGCATGCACTAGCCGGCCTTGCCAAAAAATTTCTTTTTTTAAAAGACAATACTTTTTGAATACAGGGATGTATATGTAGGGGGTGGGTGCAGGTACACACGAATCATAGAATACATGTAGCAATCAAATAGCCACTTTTGGGAGTCAGTTCTCTCTTCTACCTTGTTTGAGACAGGATGTCCCTTGTTGCAGTTAGCCTGCGTGATTGCTGATACATTCACAACCAAGTAGCTAAAGGGAACAAGGGGTTTTATTCTCTCCTATGATTGTATGGTTACGATTCCTTATCCCGCTTGGTAGAATGGCCCACACTAACACCAAGGGCCTAGACCACAAGCCATACCAAATCCACAAGACTGCTCAGACAGGTACAGTCCTTACTTGTCAGACCAACATGTCTGGGCAAATATACAGAAGAATGCCAACTTCTTCAACAAGTTTTCTCTATTTTATTCACCTACCCCAGAATTCGCCCCACCTACCATGGGCTGGACTTTCCCCATTAACCAGATAGTCTCCTGCAGGCTTGTTTGGGGCCTAACTCAACCACTGATTCTTAACATATGTGTCCGGAGCACAAACCCTCAACTGTCAGGTTGACACCTGTATCCAACTATGACGCTTTTCGTTTCTGCTGCTATCTAAGTAACCTAGGGTAATTGAATCCGTTCCTGCCAGTTCTCCTGTCTGCATCTCTATATCACCTTAAGAAAGCTGGGATTAGAGATGCACGCCACTGCATTTGACCTTGTACTGGATCTGGGAATCAGTTTCAGGTTTTTGCTTGCTGAGCCTTAAAGTTTCTTAACTTAGATTCTGTTGATTCCCAAGAAGCCTACAAACAGAAATAAACTCTGACAGCATTTTAACTAATCCATTTAAAGATTACAAACAGATTCCTGTCTACTAATTAGTACAAAATTTTTGCTGTAGATTGAGTATAACTCCTGAGTTCACTTATCTTATGCACAAGCTCTTTGTTGGTGTCTGTCCTACATGAGGCTGAAATCCTCATGATACAGGGGAGTAAAAGTGATGGGTGTAGACTCAGATCTTGCAAAGGTCACATTCTGATAACTAAGATATCCAACAACATACAGAGTCTTCACATATTCTTAACCACACTTTCCAGAATTAAGGAGCTAGATCTCACCAGATGGGACCAGTTATTCTAGAGAGAATCAGCAGGGAAGGGCTTCCCAAGAAAGTGACTTATGAATGAATGCTGTACCAGATGAGGCAGAGTGTAGCTGTAGAAGAAACGAAAGAGATGAGCTATGCTAAGGACTTTGAACTTGAACAAACAAGGGAAGACGTGCACACTGCATTTTACAAAAATCTCTCTGGCGTGGGAGAAAATTCACTTTTCCTGAGCAGTATCAGATAAAATTCAGGATTCTCAATTGAATTTGAATTTCAGATAAACGACAATGTAATTTTGGTAAGTATGTCACCAAATTTTGCCCGGGGACACACTTGCACCAAATTCAATTTTTTTTTCAAGGCACAAACCATTGAGATAGAAATGCTGCTCTCCTTGTGTAAGCTGAGAGTAACTTTTACCTAGTATTCCTGCTCCTGTGTGTTACCCGCTTCCAAGTCAATTCTGCAAATTTCCTGCCTTTGGTTACAATTCCACCAGTGTCGAGGGACTGAGGGTAGCTTTTGGGTCTTTGGCCAGTGACTCATTTCCCGATATTCTTTTGTGCTTGTGGCTTTGTTCTCACTCTGTGACCTAGTATGGTCTGTAACTATTGATCATCATGTCTCAGCCTCCCAAGTGCATTTGTCTTTTTGAGAAACTCTCCAATCCTCTTTTGACATTCACTGCTTAGCCTTCTAAGCAGTGGCTCTGTGCTCCTTTCATAACATGACAAAAGTCTGAGAGTATCAACATCGTTGGGCTGGAGAGATGGCTCAGGGGTTAGGACTCTGCCTCACAAGCAGAAGGACCTGAGTTTGGATCCCGAATCCCATGTTAAAAAGGACAGGCAGAAATGGTGCCAGCCTACACTTCCCGTCCTAGAGCCTGGAAAATCTCAGAGTGAAGAAAAAAGGGTAGAAGTGAGTCAGGATGACTCCAGAAGTCATCCTTGAGCCTTCATAGGCACACACAGTGTCCTCTGAGACACACACACACACACACACACACACACACACACACACACACACACACGGGTAGGGCAAGCAGCCATTGTGATGGTGAACTTTGCGGACTGGATGCCTAGGAGATCAGTAAAGCACACCCATCTATGGGAACATTTTCAGAGACAATCAGATCTTGAAGCTCTGACCAAACCTAATACTACAGTATTATGACTTTACTGGGGAAATGTAAGAGAAACATTCATCCACCTCACACAGAAAGAACCTGAAGAGCAAAGAAAGGCTCATCAGAATGAGTTCAGTAGGGTTTCTTAGGCAAGCATGGTTGAATCAGGACCAGCTATACCACCTAAATGTCCCATCTCCAATTTTTACCTTTTATATATTTTAGTAGCATTTCAAAGACTAGTACATCTGGGAAAGGAAGGAATGATGGTTAGAATCTCAGAAGGAAGGTCAGGGAGGATCTTGTGAAGATCTTGTATCCCTGCCTCCTCCTTTCAAGAGGGAATGATAACCACCACATCAGTGTTGTATCCAGCTGTGTGTACACAATTCTGCCTCTTTTGCTGCCATGACCTCGGGCCGGGTCTCCGTAGGTCACTGCACTTGCTCTGCTGTATCATGATGATGGTCCCGTCAGCCTACACAACACCTGATGAACAGCTTAACCCACCAATGGATTTAGAACTTGAATAGATTGTTGGGATAAGGTGGAAACCGCGGTAGGCGGGGCCTGGCAAGAGCAAGGCGGTACTAGTGGTGGTGTTCTGAATTTTTTTGAAGGGCATGTCTCTCTTGGCCGCTTCCTTTCTTCTCTGTTTCCTGACCACCATGAATTGAGCTGCTCTGCTCTACCATGGTCTCCACCTGCCGTGATGGACTGAACCTTCCGAAACCCTGAGCTCAGTGAGCCTGTCCTCCAGTGGGCATCTTCTCTGGGTGATGAACGTCTCACTAACACTCCTTGATTCCAAGGCACCCAGGACTCACACACTAAGTGCTTGGATATTCCTAAGGAAACTTTGACCTCCTCTTTACTCCCCACCATCACTACCAACTGTGAGAACAGATGACCCTCCACTTAATAGCAGCATGCTGACAAATAAGAGGATTGTTAATACTTGTTGACAAGGAGAGATCATTCTAGGGCTATGGGTTGAAGATGTAAATAGCTTAAAGAAAGATTATTTTCTGTTTCTCAGAAGCTTACAAAAAAGAGAGAAAAAAAAAAAAACACTTCATAGAGAATGAAGAACTAAAGATGGGTTCCCAGGGCAATATACTGTGTTCCAGTGCTACCAGTAAAGGTCACAGACAGGGCACTGACATAGGGAAATTAACTGCCTCAACTTTAAAGACTGAGGTCCAAGATGAATGTGTTAGCAGGGCTGGTGGTTCTAAGGTCTCTCTCGTTGGCTTTTATTTTTTTTAAGTTTATTTTGTGTGTGTGTGTGTGTGTGTGTGTGTGTGTGTGTGTGTGTGTGTGTGTATCAGAGGGCACTGTGTACCCCTGTGCGTGACCAAGGGTGACTTTGGGAATCATCCTGGGTTGCTTCTACCTCCTTGCTTCATTCTGGGATTTCCCAGGCTCCACTCACCAGAGCCAGAAATACAGGCTGCTGCCATTTCTGCCTGGCATTTTTACATGGGACTAGAATCCGAACTCAGGACCTTTTGCTTTTAAGGCAGAGTCTTAACCCCTGAGCTATCTCTCCAGCCCTCTTGTTGGCTTTCAGATGGCTGCCTGTGTTCTCACATGGTCTTCCCTGTATGTGCCAATGCCCATCCAAACTTCCTCATCTTTGAAGGCCACCGTACAGATGGCACTAGGATCTACTTTAATGGGTCCATGTAATCATAATCACTTTCTAAATGATCTGTTTCCAAATGTCATTATAGTATGAGATATTGGGGACATACATACACTTGGGAACACAATTCAGCTCAGAAGAAGTGAGGATATACTTGTGATGACAGTTGAAATCACTAAAACAGCTAAGGGATTAGAGAGCCAAATTGATTTGCCAGAACAGTGGAATAGGAGGGTCAGAGTGAGATGCAAATGAACAGAGGAGATCTGACAGGCGACCGTGTCCAGCATCCCTACAATCCTGAATATTAAACTTCTCAACAGAGGTGTGGTCCTCCACTTTCTCCTTGGACATAAACTACACCCCACAGAGTAGGATGACGAACGTGTGCACAGCAGGCAATTAGAGATCTGATTAGAGTTCTTTGTAAAATGTCCTCTGGTCTATAAAGTTTAGTAGTCATCAGCCACAGATTATGTTTAAAAGCTTCAAAAATGGTGTTTGCTTTTGTTTTTGGGCATGGGATAGTAAGGCCTTTCAGTAATCGCAGATGAAAATTTTATGAACTCCTGCCTGGAACATAGCTTAAACTTATCAAAAAATATCTACCTCGTGGAATTACTGCAGATAATGATAAGATTGTGAAGTGGTTGTGAAATGGTATCTGAACAAGAGATAGTGAGGGTAAAAAATTCTTTCCCTATCTACCCTTTAAACTTGCATTGGGTTTTTGTCTTTAATTCCCTCCGTGTCTATCCTTTTAAACCTGCTTTGGGGGTTTTGTTTTTAATTCTTCCCACGCAGCATTTCTTAGTATCCATCTTTCTTAATACTTTGTCATTTTAAAACATCATCTACATTTACTATCAAGATCATTTTTAGATTAAAAAAAAACCCAACTGTTCAGTCCAAAACTAAAATAAATACAGGAATGCATCTACTTGAGACGTAAAAGGAGAGTGAATGCCAGGAGTGGAGGAGGATGAGTCTCTTCGTTGGCTTTGGTGAGCGTAACAAAGTTGCACGGACTAGGTGACTTACACAACAAAACATTATACTGTTCTGCTAACTGCAAGCCTGAGCTCAAGATGCATGGCAGAGGGAGGGGCTCGGATGGGGGCTCTCTTTCTGTCTCATTGATCGCTTGCTCACTACATCCTCGTGAGATGGGGGAGAGACAGCTGGGTGATGTTTTCCTGTCGAGACTCTCACCCAGCAGGACAGTCCCATTCTAATACCTTATGACTCCCAAGATCCCACTCGTAAATACCATCCATCGAGAGCACAGGGCATCAGCATGAGAATGTGGACAAAGCCATCCAGTCCACCACAAGACTGCACTGTGCTGTGCATTGAACTTTGTATAGCATATGCTATAAAACATGTCACTTGGGCCTCAAGTCTTAACAAAGTCCGCGTTCCAAAAAGAGACAGGATGTCTACCAGGAAAGATTGTCTGACCCCCAACACAATAGTCACATGGTTTTTATTATTGTGCTTTCCAGTGTGAGAGGTTTGGCCTCAGACATTAATTGCTTTCAAAAAGCAGGGAATAGGCTCAGATCTTTATCCATCTCTGACCACAGAACTTGCTCTTGGTATTCTGTTAATAAAGATGAAATTCGAGGACAGACAAGACAGATTTCTCTTCTCCTGTCCCAGGACAGACTCTTTATGAATCTCTGCAACTCCTCTGGAACCTAACGTTTTCTTGTTGTTCATATGTGAGTTGTTTGTTGCTGCAGTTATCCTACATAACAAACAACCGTGAAACCTCAGTGATGTGAACTTATAAACATCTAAACATCGATGTGTACTCATGACTGAACTGGCTGACCCATTCTGCTGATCTTGGCTGGACTTGGCTTAGTAGTCCTTCCTAAGGAATGTTACTCTAATACCAGGCGGTTGGCTGGCTTTCAGCTAGTGTGCAGGGGTCTTGGCTGGGATGGCTGGCTTTGTTTCACATGGTGTCTTAGTCCCCAGCAAGTTAGCCCAGGGCTCATTGAAAGAATACAGAGACAAGAAAGTAGATATGAAAGCAGCATATGGTCTGGATTAGAGGTGCGACCATCTTCTACTGCCTTGTAAAGCAAGACGAAGTCAAAACTGAAAACTGACCGCTCTTCTGGTGAGACCAGTGGCCTAGTGACATTGCAATAAGACTATATTTAAGTGGGGATAGGGGGATGTAGATTTGTGGTCACTTTCTCTACAAGGAGCTATTTTGAGTCATTGTTCTACAAGCAAAACTGTATGTTTTATTGCCTTTATTTATACTGCTTATTTAGAGATGCTAAGGAAACTTATTGAAGTCTAAGGGAGAATATCATTATGCAAAGCATTTTTAAGCATGAAGCTTAGCTATTTATACATCCTTATGGTTGGGAGTAAGGGAACACAGATCGTCTAATAGTTGGATTGGTTGGTGTGGATGAGATTATTGTGTTGGGTTTATCCAGATCCCCGAGACAGATTTGTGAGAAATTTATTACAGCAATCTGTTTGAGCGAAGTTTTCAATCGTGGAGAGAAATGAAGGACTTGTCCAAGCTGTGAAGGAGAAAAATTATGTAAGACAGTAAGAGTCATGTAGCAAGAAATCATATTTTTGAAGCTAGTTCATGAAAGTTCAGTGGTGATAAGCTGGACTGTCAGCTCATAAAATGTAATTTGCTCATGGGATCATATCTTGCGGCTGAAAGAAAATATATAAATGAAGTTTATCTCTTCATTTGTAAAATCTATGCAGTTGCCCTATGCGGGTTGCTTGCTCCCTCTATCTGTAACTCAAGATGAATGGTGTGGGAAAGTGCAAAAGGAGACTCCTGTCATTTCAAGAACAGCCAGGCCGAGTGAGCTTTACAATCTAAACTGAAGGGACACAGAGAAGTATGCTGACTAAACACAGCCATTTCCTAGGTCAGACCCTATGGCGGCCACAGTATCTCAGTCAGTCTGTCACCACATCGTAAGACAGCCCATCTTTATATGTTAGGGGGAGAGGTTATGAGGGCAAATGGCCTGCCCATGTTCACAGAACCAGTGACAGTGAATGCCAGCAAGAGAATCTTAATTCCCTATGTCTCTCTTTTTTTCTCACTGTCTGCCATCATTCCACTATAGACCAATTCCATCTCAGTTATCCTCACTTTCACATGTGAGAGTTTAAACAAAGGACACTTACCTGATCACACTTGAGTGTCTTGCTCTTTCTTGCCATCTTATTGTGGAAGGGTTTTTGGTTAAACCAAAAGAGTCTAGTCTTCAGGGGAGAAGGCAGGAAGTGTAATCGGCACGACTGAGGCAGCGAATCCAAGATTTGCCTTGGACCATGTCAGGCTTTGAGGATGTGGATGTAGTGGTGGCTGGGACAATATTGCCAACATTGGAGGTGGGGTAACTCTGTAGAACAGCAGGACACATTCATTCATCCCACGTACTTTCTCAATAGTTAGAATAACAGCTTTCAAATGCATTGCCTGTTAGCTAAAAAGAAAAAAAATTCCATTACTGGTAGTTGTCAAATAATATTTGAAAAATTCCCTTTCTGTGTTTCCTCTAAAACTACTTTTCTTTTACCAGAGCTTTTCTGGACATGATGTCATCCCAATTATTCCCTGACCAATTTTATCACCCATCACCTTAAACTAGACAGTCTGTCCACTCTTAGAAGATGTTTAGTACTGGTTGAGGATTGCCCAGAATAGCGACAACAGATACGCTTAGATTTTTTGGCCAGATCTTATAGTTCAAGTCGCATCTGACCTGTCTGTCTGATGAACAATTACTTCACAGTTGGAGATAGAGATAATTGGTTGGAAAAGTCTTGAGGAATACTTATAAGTAGCTTAAAAAATGGTGATTGGAAATATGAAATCATGACTTGACAGACTAGTTCTGACTGGATTCAGGAGAGAAAACTGCTTGAAATTGTTGCAAAAGTTAGCATTTCTAAAAATGTCACTTGGTTCCCTGAATGGAGTTCAGAGTTCAGTGCCTCCCACTTTCCTCTTTTGGCTTTTCTCAGAGACTCACCCAGAGGAAACATTTGTCCACCTCCCCCCGCCCCATACCAGAGGCAGGTTTCAGGCAGAGAAAAGGCGGAATTCAGCTTCACACAGATCTGCTCTTCTACAAGACTTTTGCTTCTTTGAGGCAAATGAGGGAGAAATGCTCGCATCTTGTAGGTAAATCTCTTGAGACAATGCTAGATGATTTTGTTTAATTTTGTTTTAGGAGGATATGGGAATAGGCATTCCATAATAAAGTTGGAAATTAGAAATGGTTACAGACCTACTCTGAAAGTGACACTGGCCACGGATGAAGTCTAGCTGAAAAAGACGAGTCCCCCATCATTATCACCTTTCCTGTGTCATGGCATTGACAGCTGCTGACATCAGAAGAGAGAGAGGTGGATGAATCCTGGGTTTGAGACTGCTGTTTGGTGCACAGGAAATCTTGACTGACTCTGCCCCATTTGCAGATTGCAGAGCTCCGAGCCTCCTACAGAAGTGCCAGTCACA
Organism: Typhlomys cinereus; assembly: GCA_023101885.1. Classification (NCBI taxonomy): domain Eukaryota; kingdom Metazoa; phylum Chordata; class Mammalia; order Rodentia; family Platacanthomyidae; genus Typhlomys; species Typhlomys cinereus. The sequence continues at coordinate 5,006,586 of JALPQD010000134.1, read as the reverse complement.
ATGCCCACAGCACCAGGGTAAGGCGAGTAAGCTGCATCCTTCAAGGACAGCTCTCTAATTGGCCAACTAGAGGCCATGGGAACTCTCAGCTAGGCACATCTCTGAATCTGCCTTCTCTTGACCACACACAGTCATCTACAAATGGCGCTGACGTCTCATAGCTGCAGGAGAAACAAAGGGAAAACTGAGCTTTCCTGGTGGCTGTCCAAAGATGACACTAGTGAAATCAGAAGATTCTCACTTCCCTTCTGTTTCAGCAGATGTTTTTATTGGTCATCAGGTTGAGCTGGCTAGCCAACCAGAAGCTCTCTTTTCCAGGCCAGCATTCCCTCTTTTTATACCCATTGTCCTCTATATAGCAGCTTTTACTATGTTCAGAATATGAGATTATTTCCACCTAACCAAAATAAAAGACATCAGATCAACCATCTTTTTATTCCAAACCACATTCAGCTTCAAATGACTGATTTATTTCAGAAGACAGAATGAGTGAGCTCATGTTTTTTTGCCATTTGACTAACAACTTCTTTCCCTAGAAGGGCAAGGAGTTGGGGGTGATGTCAGTTCCCACCTTCCTTCCCAAATCTTTCCTTAAGAAATAACCCAGAAAACCATCCTTAGTTAGTAGCCCAATGCTCACAAATAATCAACTTGTCTGAAACATGTCTCTGGTAAGGATGGAAGCAGAGCCACTTAGAAGCTATTGTTGAAGAATAGTAAGTCTAGCTTTGAAATTAACTGCTTGCTTTAATGAGCAGTAAAGCAGAAAAAGACAAACCAGAAAAAGAAAATTAATAATGCAGCTATTGGGAGAAAAAGTAGAAAAAAAGATGAGCAAGATTACAAAATACTGCTGCTAAAATTCATATTTTTAATTCCATATTTTTGCAAAGTTCAGTTCAGCAAATATTGTTTAGGAGTATTTGTATGCTAGACAATCTGCTAGGTTACAGAGATAAAAAGATAAGACTAAGTTTTTCTCCTACAAAAACTATGTTAAGCACATGGTAGACATTCAATAAATGTCAGTTCTCTTTTTTTCTGCTAGTAAGAAATGTTCTGTGTTGATGAATATTTATCGTGATTGCTAAGGAGGTTTTTTTTTTAAAAAAAAAAAAAACAGTACTGTGGTAGAGAAGGCTAGTTATCTTCTAAACATTCTCATTTTCATGGGCTAAGCACTTGAATAGACTACATTTCCCAGACTCCTTTGTAAGCAAATGTAACCATGTGACTGAATTTTAGCCAATAGCACATGATCATAAGTAGGTACTTGCTTCTGGGATGAGGTTTCTCATGATTAGAATTTCTTTCTTACGTTTCTTTTGGCTGCTAAAGCAGGTACAATAGATGGGTTCTAAGCAAACTATGAAAGTTCTGTGAAGATGAATCTAATGGTAGACATAGTCAGATGTACTTCAAGTAAAATTCTGCTGGAAGACAGGAAAAAATGGACCATAGGGCAGGAAGACAAATGAGCAGGCTACTGCAGACATTTAGGTGAAACTAAAGCCCCAAACTAAACAATGGTTCTGTTTCGTGGAGATAAAGAAGCTACATAAACATTGTATCTCCAGATGCAATATTTCTATGGTAAGATTATTTGAAGGAAGATAAGCACAGAGATGGATGATAATTTTGTCTCTATTCCATTACTCACTGGACAGAGCCAGAAAGACAGGCTCCTACACTGCCCTCTAATTCATTCCATTCACCTTTCTCCCTATTCCCAGAAATTCCCTTTCTTGAAACATCAGGATACACTCTTGGACACATACACAAGGAAGACAGTGTTTGAGACAAAACTAAGCTGTATGATTTCATACCACATAGAATTATAATCAAATACTATTATAAAAATTAATTAAAATATCCTTTTTCAGAAATTCCATGATTAGTCTTCGGAAAGATTCTTGTTGGGTTAAATACTAATAATAAAAAATTGAGAAACTTGAGAAAATATGCAATGTGTAATAAAGAAAAAACAGCGAAAGGTTTATGTACTGGGTTAAGCACCAGGAAATTACAGAATACTTAATGGCTTAAATTCAATATGCAGCTAAAAAGAATTTTTCATCCACTGTAGCTCAGAGAAGCCAAAAATTTGGACATTCTTAGCCCAAGTCACTGTTAAAATATTGTAGGAGCACTTCAAATCTTAAGCCTTTAGCATGCAGCTAAGTCTTCAAAATAGTATATTTTAGCAAAGCATTCTAGTGTTGTCAGTTTCTACATCCAGTTTCTACATCTGATATTAAAGTGAACTCTTGGTTTTATATAGCCATGTGTTTGTGTTGCTAGTGATTGAACCCAGGACCCATGCATGCTCAGCAAGTGACATACCACTGAGCTACATCTATAGCCCAACTGTCTTTTCTTTCCAGATCTGATTGATGGAGATGTGCTAGGATGCTTTTGCAAAGGTTCAGAAACAATGTGTTTACAACAAACTGGGTTTAGCATCTTTCATTTTGCCTTACCTAGACTTTACATAGCTTATAGTCTTTGTGATACCTTTATCAAAGTATGAACATATGATAATTTGATGAATTTGTGAATCTTAAAAGTTTCTAAGTAAACTATCCAAATGTTGAGAAAAAAACACACAAGCCCTTTATATAGCTTGCCAAAATTGATATGGAAAGAGGCAAAAATATCCCCACTGTTTGAGAGGTGCAAACTTTGACTATGAAGAAAGGAAATTAAAAAAATACTTTGATGTCTCACAGTGTTCTTGGTAGAGAGAAAAATAGTCCATTCTTTGAAGATAAAATGTAGAGCCAGATTAAGAAGGAGAATATCTGCTAATAGAAATAACAGGGAAAATTAGTTATATATCTCAGGAAAATAAGACATTACTTGGTAAAACTGGACAGCAGAATTGGCAGAAAACAAATTTTTATTTAACTATTTTATGGACTATGAGAACAACTGGAAAACAGAAACTTTGATTGCTTCACCTAAGAAAATGCACATTCCTTTTCTTCATCCTCAACATTTTGAAAACTTGTAGAAGGAAATTGGAAGGCGTGATGGTGACACCTAGACGTGGCCTTCCAAGTACACCTACAAGGAATTATCAATGTAAGGCAGGCCTCTGAGCAAGTTTACCAGAGACCATCTTAATTGCATGATTGATAAGACCAGCCCATAGTGGGTGGGAACATTGTCCATGCAGGTGGATAAAGATGGAGAGAAATAGCTGAGCACTGGCAAGCTAGCAGGCCATAAGCAAGTGTTCAGCCTTGGTCCTTGCTTTGTACTCTAGTTTTGCCTGTGATGCTATTAGTTCCTGTGGCTGCTGCTACTATAACTGTCCTGCTATGATAGACTGTAACTTGGAATTGTGACCTGGAGTAAAAACTCTTAGTCCTCTAAATTGTCTGAATCAGGAATTTTTGCAGTAATGGATTAAGAAATTAAAACAGAAGGATATGAAACAAGCCCTTAATGTGTGTAACACAGATAACTGCTAGCAGTTAGGTATAAAGCAAGGTTTTGAATAGCAAACTTTTCTCCCCATTGACTTTCTTCTTAAACTGGGATGAATATGTTCTCCTGATTCAAGACAAAAATAACTTCAAAAGCAAGATAAAAATTGAACCCAAGTATTCAACTCAACATCTTCTTTACAGCATACTCTAAATTAGCAATTTTTTAATGCTATCAACACAAAAATACATATACGAAAAGTAAAAATTATTGCCAAGGGAGCCATTGTGTGGAGTAACCCTGCATCAATTAGATGTGGTATTTGCAGACGTCTAAGGCTTAATACTGTGGTGTTCATTTTTTGGATTCAAGTCCATCCAAATTTAAGTGTCTACATTGTGATTTGTTGTTAGACTGCCATTTACTAACCTCTTGATTTGGTTACCATTGAATTTATTTTATTTAACTATATAATATATTTGTGTGTGTGTGTGTGTGTGTGTGTGTGTGTGTGTGTGTGTGTTTATGAGATGTGGTGGAAGCACATGCCGCAGTGGCATATGGAGGTAACAATTCCAAGTTACAGTCTATCATAGCAGGACAGTCACACAACAGCAGACATGGGAACTGATAGCATCACAGGCAATGTGATTCCACAACTTTGTGAATCAGCTCTCTCTCTTTACATGTATTCCAGTTATTAATCTAAGGTCTTCAAGTGCCTTTACCCACCATACCATCTCATTGATACAAGTAACATTAAACCTAGATTACTAACTTCTAGGTTAATAATCACTGAATTATTTGGGGTCAGTTATTAGTCTCAATGAGCAAATCACTGCAATGCTAGTCATTTGTACTAGGGTTGCTTAAAATGTGATTTGTAAGCAGTGTTAGCACAGAAATGAAGATGATAAATCAAGGATTCTAAGCAGGTACTCTTAGTAAAAATGCTATGTTCAACTATGAGTTACCAGAGTGATCACTTGAATATGATTTGATCTTTTTAAAATCAGATACTGGGATGCACTGGCCTGTGCTGAATTAGGACACAATCATAGTCCAAGATGGAGGCAGATAGATGCCAGATGTGAAGGAAAACAATAATGTGATCATCCCAAGTTGATTTTTCAGAGAACTAAAAAGTTTCCAAAGGGCAACTGGAAATTCTAAAACCACAGTCCTCTATGTTTGGAACTTGTGGAACTGTCTGGGGAAGACGTATGGTCCAATAGCTAGTCTGGTAACTAATTTTCTAAACTTCCTATTGGAAATGAGTGAATTGTAATAAGTAAAACAATGTCAATAAAACCACTCCAAATCATATTACTTCTAGATAATCACTACTAATATTTTGAGAAAATTTTCTCTAAATGTTCCTCATTTCCTACTGTTCACTTGATTCTGATTATTTCTCAATTCACAAAATATATTCCTCCATCATCCCTGTCATGAATGTAGAATACCTATGTTACAATTTGTTTAATTTTTACTTCCGTTAAGTATTTAGGTCAACTTCATACAGAATTATTTATTTATTTCCATCTTTTACTTTTAACTTTGTGTCTATATTTAAATTATATTCCTTGTAGGCAGCACATAGTTGAGCCTTAGCTTTTTAATTCAACCCAATATTCTGCATTCTGCCTAGGGTACATATCTCCTAGATGAGACATTAGTGTGTATACACTCACCTTATATTTGCTTACTGTGTTCTCTCAATATTTTGCTACCTTTTTTTTCTTTTTCTCTCTCCTACCATAATACATTTATTGACTGTTTCCTATGACTCCATTTGATCAGTTGTGTGGAGTTTTTTTAAGTAGCTTTAAGGTTTATAGAAGATGTATTTTACTTATCACAATATATACCATCATGGTTTGAATGTGAGTCTACACACACACACACACATACACACACATTCATGTGCTTGTGCAGGTATTAAGTGTTCATTTTGTATCCTTAGCAGGTGTTAAGTGTTAATCTTTAGGAAGATTGTGACACTTGAGAGATGGAGCCCTGCTGCAGGAAAGGATGTCATAGGCAGCAGACCTTGAGATTTGGTAGCCCTGTTCTGCTTCAGTTTGCTCTTGCTCCCTCTACCTCTATGATGTCCATGGTGACCTAAACCAAACTCCTACTTCTATCTTCCACCATGCCTTCTACTATGCAATTCCCTCTATAATGGACTATCTTCCCCCTGGAACTGTAAGTCAAGTAAATCTCACTTTTTCCTTTAAGATGTGTGTGTGAGCCAGGCATGGCTCCTTGCTGGATAGCTTACACAGTACCAAGGAATACTGTAGAAGCTACTGGGGGAGAAAAACAATCAAAGGCCTCATCAACCTGTGAGATTGCAATAAAAATCACCATGGCAACAGGGTACCACCCACGTAATGTGGCATGAGTATCAAGGAGACAACCGATAGATTTTAGATTGGACTCACGACCTACTTGTCAAAATGGAATACGTTCTTGTTACTATGAACTAGAACAAGAATCTATAAAAGGGAAGGAAATAGATTACTAAGAAGAGCAGACTGAACCTATAGGTAATAAGACAGTATGTCAAACTACTGTAAATGCCTGTTATTATACTTATAGATTGGGATAATATTCAGCATAAACTTAGAAATCTTCTTCTACAACAGAGGTAGAGGATTTCAACACCTTGATAGGATGCAGCCTAGGGTAGTGGAAGAGCAGTGAACTGGATACAGAATATCAGGCAACCGTGCAATGCTCACCTGAAATCAGGCCAACCACATTTCTCCCCATCCTAAGGCTCAGAAAACCTTGCAGAAAAAGGAGCCATGAAGATTGCAAGAGTCTAAAGATGGGAAGATCCACCACTGGACATGACATTCCATTCAAGGCAGGGTTACTGCATTCAGAAACTTACTATAATGAGACTTGTCTTTATCGGGCCTGCATAATGGCTGACATATCAACATGTCCCTATAAACCAGCAAGGATTTCAGGATAAATAATTACATGCAGTAGGAATCTTAAGGGCTAGGGCTAGACAGGTGAAGGAGAGTGCTCCTATCAGTGGGTCTTCCCAAGGAAGGACCAGTTGGTCTGCCATTGAGACCTGATTCCCCTCTACAGCAGACAATCCAGAGGGAACTCTGGGACCATAGAAGTAGACAGGCAAGAAGGATGGAGGGAATGGGATGGATTGATGAAAGGAAGGAAGAGGGGAAGAGAAGGAGAGGGGAAGGAAAGAAGCAGGGATAAGTACTCATTATGCTTTTAAACTAGGAAAAATATTTTAAAAATTATTAATAAAAAAGATGTGTTTGAGTATTGTCTCAGAGCAAAAGAGAAGTAATTAAATAGGAACCTTAAAATATTTCTCGACTACAGCCCTTTGCCTATTTTCCCACATATTTTGCTTCTACATGTGCTGAAAACTCCATGTATATTATAGATAATTAACTTTTTAAAAGACTACAATCAGAAAAGACTTTCACGTATACATAAACATTTGACTATTCTTCATTTATATTCCTTTGTTAAGCTTCAGATTCCCACCAGACCTCGTTTTCTCTTTACCCAAAGAATTTTCTTTAACATTTCCTGTAGTGTTGGTCTGCTGACTTTTCTTTGACTATTTTTAATGTTTTGATTATCTATTTGTTTTACAGCGTTGTGGCTGAACCCAAGATGCTACGTGTGCTGCGTAAATATTCTACTGCTGAGACACATCTCCAGCCCTTTGGTTTGAAAAAGTTATTTTCACAGGGTCTAGAATTGCAGGTGGATGGATTTGTTTGTGGCTGTTACTGCTTCCTCCTCCTCCTGTCCTCCTCCTCTCCTCCTCCTCTTCCTCTTCTTTCTCCTTCCCTTTCACTCCTCTTTCCTACTTTCACTCTACTGAGTATTGAACCCAGGGCCTTGCACATTTTAGACCTTTTTGTTTTTCTTTTAGTACTGGGCTCTGCTACCCTAATGAGTCCTGTTCTAGGGTTACTTGGCTTGAATTTTATTATTAATTTACGCTAATGGAGCAACAGACTACATGATTGTGAATGCCAAGTGTTGGATATCTTTGCACTCCTACAAATATTCTTGAGCTCTGCTTTGAAGCACAGAAAACTGAAAACCATCTTAACCATTTCCAATTGTTTTTGAGCTTTATAAGCCAGATCCTACAGGGCGTGGTCTCCACCTAATATTTCCCATGTACCGAGGACTAGTTTTACCCTCATTACCTTACAAGTCTTCCAAATTCTCTACAGAAGACTCCATGGATTCTGAAGGTTTTCTCTGCGTCTGGTAGAACATGAGCTATGCCCAGCCAGGTAAGAACAGACTAATATTAGGGGTCTCCGTGCTGTTTTTGCTTCACATAAACTGTGGATGATCCATCAGCTCAGGTTGGGTCTACTTCAGCTCCCTCTTTCCTATACAAATTCCTGAACTTTCCAACCAGGCTGGTCTGGGAGTCCATCTAGAAATCTCTCCTCCTGTGTTTTCATACTTTGGCAGTCACTGTCCTTTGTTTTCTGATGTTCAATGTCTGAAAAAAAAATCCTTGTTTCATTTCGTTTCTTGATGTTTTGGTTGTTTCGTGCTGGAGGGAACATCTAGTCTCTATCACTCTACCTTGACCAGAAGTATCCTTTTTATTGAGTTTTAAATGACTTTATATATTGAGAATCTCAACCTTTCATCTCTCACCTATTGAAGACTGGAAGCTATATTTCACTCTGTTTTTGTGGAATCACATCCAGTGCTTAGGTCTAAAAGAAGAGAATCAAAAAGGTATAAAACTCATGGAGTTCCAACCACTGAATTAGACATAAGTCAAACTGATTGTGTAATTTGTAAGTTGCCTAATGGTGGTATGCATGTACTTAACTGGATCTCACAGCAATGCACTTTGATAAATATACAACTAAGAATAAACTTTACTGAAAATGTACCAGATGTATATTTAAAGTTTTTAAAGCAGAGAAATAAAAATCACATTTAATTAGTAAGCTCACTTCTTCACATAGTCAATCTATAAAGCACTGAATATGACCCAAAAGCTATTCTGGATACAGTGTCACTTGACATTAAATATAAACTATGAAATGAGCATCAGTTAACATATGTCACAATGAAGATAGAGCATCAATACTTCCTCACTTTCTCTACAATGTCAGAAGATTGTAAATAGCAAGAAATATTTAACCCTAAAGGGGGTCGGTTCTCTCCTGCTATGTGATTTTGAGGGGCTTAAACTCAGGATGCCAGGTTTTCGAGCAGACACCGTATTCACTGAGCTATCTCACTAGCTGAGCTATTTAACTAAAGATTTACTTTGCCCTGAGTAGCTGTGAGAAGAATGTTTTCAATTCAGGGCAAATAGGAGTTTATTGCAACTATGTCAGCCAAATATCAAGTGGGATTGACTTCATGAAAGAACAAGATGCAAATATTTGTTCTCCAATAATTTGTGTGCCTTGCAGTATAGCAGACACTTGAAGCTAAGCAGTCAGCGATTCAAAGACAGCTAATGCTGGGCTGGGGAGCTGCCTTAGTGCACTGGGCACTTGCATCATGCAAAGTACGGACTGGAGTTCAGGTCCCCACCACCCATCTCAATGCAGGATGGCGGCCCATCTGTAATCCCAGCGCTTAGAAGGCAGAGGCGAGGAGATTCTCTGGGACCAAGTGGCTAGCTAGACAGGGCAAGTTACCAAGCTCTGGGTTCCATGACAGACTCTACCACAGTAAACAAAGTGGATAGTGATTGAGGAAGATTCTCAATGTCAACCTCTGGCCACCACATGCACACATTCACACATGCATGTGCACACATGTGCCCACATGCAAACATGAATACATGCATGCACACCACATGCTGATATGTAAACCTCCACAGTGTTTTGCTCAAAATGACATTACTAGCAATATAGATTTGAGAAACAGAGGGGGGGAAACAGCCCTCAAACTGTAGGCTTAAATCATTCGTTAGAATAGATATAAAATTCAGTATAGAAGTCCAAAGGGAATATTCCCAAAATTTTCCAAATTATTTCCAGCATCAGCCCACACAATCAACATATCCACTCACAATGAATTAGTTGATCTGCTGTGACTAATGACCAATGATTGCTAGTAAACTCATCCTTTTGGAATAATGTTAGATTTGCAGAAAAATCAGCAAAGCAATGCAGAAAGCGGCTGGGTGCTTGTCACATCTTTTCCCCTAAGGTCAGTATCTTACATGAATAATTTCCATTCATTTGTCAGAACCCAGATTCTAGTGCCTCTAATTACTGTGGACTAAACTTCAGCTGTATGGACTCACTCACATGCTACTTGAGTAAGGAGAGTAAATATGCCTTTTTATTTATTTATTTATTTATTTATTTATTTATTTATTTATTTATTTATTTATTTAATGTGTGTGTGCATGGTGCGTGTTTATGTGTATAGATGTGTTTCAAAGGGCACTGTGTGTATACTTTTGGAGGTCCAAAGATGACTTCGCAAATTATCCGGATTGCTCTACCTCCTTCTTGCTCTGCAGTTTCCCAGTCTCCACCTTTAGGGTTGAAGTCCAGGCCTCTATTATTTCTGTTGGTGTTTTTACAAGGGATCTGGGGATTCAAACCCAGATCCTTCTGCTTTTGAGGCAAAGGCTTAACCCTTGAGCCATCTTCCAGCCCCAGATATGTTTTATTAAAGAGTATTAAGTTTTATGGAGTAAGTCCACTATTGGCATTTCCACAGACATGTAAATAAACTTATCCAACTGAATCTTTAGTGCCTTTTTGGAGGTGAACTGTGATTCTCTCTCATGTTAGGCTGACCTTTAACCCCATCAGGTCCAGCAATGCTATTCTTAGAAATGGAAGATCTTTCCCATCAAAAGAGGCTGTTTTTGCTGGTTTCTTTCCAAGAGGATTTTTAAAGTGCCTTCATATTTTGAACTAACTCATTCACATTATATCTATTTTTAATTTCTTAACAGCAATGAGGGTGGTTCATCATAGTATTTTCCCCTGTGTATATTAATGCATGCATCCAAGTCATCAAATTACTCTTGTGTTTACCTTTGTATGAAAGGCCTTATGAAAAGAGGGTTTCATGAAATGAGACAGTGTGCCGGAAAACCAAAGATGTATAGTTTCTGTCACCATGGCAACCAACTAACTGGTTGCCCCTAGTCCTCCAGTGTAATTAATTTCTTGTGTGTGCTGGGAAGGTATGCTGCTTCTTAAGGAGAGAGAGAGAGAGAGAGAGAGAGAGAGAGAGAGAGAGAGAGGATATGAATATGCTCTTTCTTTGAAACCAAAGGAAATTAAATTTTACATGGTACAATTAGACTTTTGGCACTTTTTAATTTCATTCTTGTGAGTTTTACATATGTGAGATAATAGGATGTCATATTTGAAATCTGTTCAGCTATTAGGTCTGCAACATTGACCATCTTTCTCGGTTCTCGAAGACTTGTTTTCTCGTGCATGAATTAGCTAAGGGGAATCAGAACACGTTTTTGGCACACATCTGCACAGCATAGGAAAGGAAGCGGACATTAGGAGATCAGTGTTCCAGGAGCAGCTGCCCCTGACCCTCAATTTCTCTGTCAAAAAAAAAAAAAAAAAAAAAAAAAGGAGTCTCTGAGTCCCGTCCTTGTGAAGTCCTGACTTCATTAGGCTGGGGTGAGATCCAGGAGGCAGGGTTTTCAAAAGTTGCTTAAAAGGCACAGCTTTGGTTACAAATCAGAATCACACCATGTACTGACAGAGCAAACTCTGACCAGATGCAGTGAGCTTCTTTTGTAGACAAACGATATTTACAAAAGTAAGTCACTTTGTTCTTAAGCATTCCTTCAGCACCACAAATCTTCAAAAGCTTCCACAATATTGAAAGTGGCAGGGAGTGTTCTTTGGTGTTCCCATGTTGTCCTCTTGAGGTGATATAACCTTAAGTTTTGGGGATATATCTTCCCCAAAACTTACAAGTTACAAGGCCTGACAGTCAGCCAGTTTTATTTAAAAAGTTCCTTTCTCCATGAATCAGTTACTAAATTTAAGGAAGTTTGGAATCTGACTGTTAAACTGTTAGTAGCTTGAAACTGATTGACAAGGCTGCTTGCTGATGGTCGTATTTATGTCAGTGAAAACCAGTAAATGTCTCAGGTTGGGATTTTGTTTCTTCTGAGAAGGTAGCTTGATAAATATCTGCTGATGAACAGCTGGTCTTCAATGATTAAAAAAAAAGATCAAAAGGATCAAATTTAGCTGTACATCAATTTTCTTTCAAGAGATTCTAAATCCTTTATTATTTGGAAACATAATTTTCTCGCCTGATTATTGATATTGCACTGTATTGGGTTAAATATGGATCGGGTTACTATGTCCGAAGGCAGTTGGGATTAAAAACAGAAACAGGGCACATGACAAATATTTAAACTCATATAAGAGAATATACCAAAGGAACAGGAAAAAAAAATTCAGACTACAGTCTTGAAGTGTAACTCTGTACTCTGCTGTGGAAGTGATTAACATCTGCTTATGTCCCAACGGATGTAAGTCCCCATAATTTGCTTTTAATTTTTCAATTATTTTAAGAAAGATCAACACCTTATTATTACTGAAACAGAAACAGACGCTGAGAGCCTTCAGATGGTATGTCAAGAGATGGTTATGTAAAAACAAAAAACAAAAAAAAACTTCTGGTGGGCATGAGAATAGAAGCCAGTTTGCCCAAGTGGTCAATAAATCTCTGCTCTAAAAATACTGTCCGATGTGAGCTCAATATTTTTTTACAACTTACCACCTGTAGACAGCGTCATCTTAGGAGTACAGGATAGGGGGTGTTAAGGTTTCAGCATTCTGTAATAACTATGCTACATTCAAGCGATGGAGAACTATGAAGCCATAAAATATGAAAGAGACTTCTGTGCACTGACACAGAAAGATCTTTTGGGCAAATGAGTAGGAAAAGTAAGCTAGATGTAAGAGAGTGTGTAGAAGCTACTATGAGCTTGTTTATGAAGTAGGAAAGAACAATATGGGGTTGTAATTGCAGAGAAAGAAACAGTGCAAGGGAACAGGAAGATCTACAAAAGTGACTCCAAGAGAGTGGCGAAGACAAGTCATCCTGTACTGATAAGGAGATGAAGGCTTTAACCACGATCCCTGGGTTCGACAGAGCGAACCCAACAAGGCCACTCTGTAATCATGTGTGAATACTGACAAGAAAGAGATAAAGAGGGGAAGAAGGAAAGAAGGGAAGAGAGGGAAGGGAGGAAAGGGAAGTGGGGAAAAGAAGGAAGACAAGAGGGAAGGAGTAGGGAAGGAAAGAAAGAAGGAAGGAAGGGAAGGAGGAAAGAAGGGAGGAAAGGAGGGAAGGAGGGAGGGAGGGGCGAGTATCAAGAGATAATGAAGTCACAGTCTCTCTAATATCTATGAGAGCTGCTTTTCCACCTCCACAGTTCTGACTTTACTTTCTTCTTGTCACTGATATAAAAATTAAATTTTTTTTCAGTCACTGAATTGCTTCTCATTGCCTGAAAGCACTTGATTGGTCCAACGGTCAATTCTGACTCTCCCAAATGATATATTGAAAGCGTGACTAGCCAAGAGTGCATCACAAATTCCTCAAAGAAAAAGCAGACTGCCAAGCCAATGTGACTGCAATATTTAACACGAAAGGCAAAAATAATTGTCCCCACAGAACACAATGAAAATAACTGAAGGCAAGACCAATATAACATGTGAGAGACCTTGAGACAGAGTGACAGGACCAAGACATATGTAAGAATGAAAGTTGGCTCAGGGCTTCAGACTTTCCTATTTAGAAATAAATGGATCTTTTTATTTAACCAATAACTTCAAAATAAGAGTTCGACCTTTGGCTAAGTTCATTTCAGTCCATTTCTATAAGGAGATGGTTGGCATCTTTCATTTCTTGTACATGGTCTCCGAACGTCACACACATACCAGGTACCAAGGAGTCAAACACAAATGAGATCATTCAAGACTGCCCAGACAGAGTGTGCTTCCTCTAGTGTGGGGACGGCCACACGGCCTCCTCCAGCCCCACTTCAACATCTCTTTCCCAAGAACAGTTCGTGTAGTTCCTGCTCATAACTAGTGGGACTGGCGACCCTCACTCACTAGTTCATAGCTAGTGTCCTGTAGGGTTTTGGATAACAGCAGACATTTGTCTTTTGCAGAGTTGCATCCTCCCCAAATCCATGTTCATCTGGAACCTCAGAATTTGGAAACCTGGTCTTGGTAGGTCTACTTGGTCGAGACGAGGCTTGAGTGTGGTGACTCACACATGTAATCTCAGCACTTGGAAAGCTGAGGCAGAATGTCTGTCGAGAGTGTGAGGTCATCTTAATAACATGATTCTACAGCCTGGGGACAGCATGCATATCACATGCGCTAATTAGAGCAGATGCGAAGTTTCTGCTATTATATGTCACATCTTCTGGAATGATGGTCACCTTTCTGATGGGCGAAGAGACACTCATCACTGGCAATGTTGCCATCTTTCAGCCATGGTGAGCATCCTGATTCTGGTGACCAAGCGATCAAGACTCAAATCCAAATACTAGCTCAAGGCTGGACATAGTGGCTCAGGGGTTAAGACTCTGCCTTGCAAGCAGAAGGTCCTGAGTTCAGATCCCAGGTCCCACATAAAAAAAGCCAGAGGGAAACAGCAGCAGCCTGTACTTCCACACCTGGTGGGCACAGCCTGGGAAATCCCAGAGTGAAACAAAATGGAGATAGAAGCAATCCAGGATGATTCCCAAAGTCATCCTTGGGCAGTGCTCTCTGATACACACGCACAAATTAAATAAATCAAGTAGAAAAACAAACATACTACTTCATCATTCTTAGCAAGAAAAATGCAAGAATCCCTTCTGGAAAGAGAGCAAAGAACTGGAAGATTCTCTAAATCCTGGGGCTTCCGAGAAGCACTGCTAATCCCTTTAAGCTTTAAAGCTTCTACCCTCCAGACATGAAACACGAACTGACTTAAGGAGCATTTCTTCTCTTGATTGAGGCACTTGGAATTAAAAAAAAAATCCATGACTTCCTGATCCAGACCTTTGCATTCCAGCTGAATTCATCCATAAAGAAACTGTCATACCCTTGAAGAGTTGGTCTAATGCTTCGTATCTGCACAGGGGCAAGAGCAAGGAGAAGAATGAAAGTCAGATCTGTCTGCCTGAGGACAGTCATGTCATGCACCACTTGTAAAGCAAGGAGGACAAGGGATTTTCTTGTCATTTGAACTTGTAAATCTCTGAGCTCAAAGGAAGAAAACCATTATGAACTTTGAAGAATTGACATTGGGATTTCATACCTGAAAGAATAAGCGGAATGGTACTACTTTCTGTCTCTTGTCAGCCACCGAAATGACCTCTTCTTGCTGTTTAGGCAACAGAGCATGGCAGAGAACTTGTTAGGTGACAGCCGATGAGAGGTACTAGCTACATGTATTGATCTCAGCTAAGACAGACACACTAGTGGTTTGGCTACAGAAATTCTATAGAGTTCTGGATTGGAAGCAGAATACTTCTAATCAAGATCATTTTCAGACCCCTGCAATCAGTCCTGTAGGCTGCGTAACATCTCTTCTGAATACAGAAATGTAACTCCACAAGTGTAAAGAGGGGTCCTGCCATATCCAAGCTGCCTTGTTCTCCCACTACAGTGGGATCTTCCTTCTTCACCCTACTTCCCTCTTCGATGGCCCGCTCCCTCTCCTATCCCTACTTGTTGGATGACTGTGCTTCCGTTCTCTGCTTCCCCCCTCACGTGTCTCCTTGCGCTTGAGTCTCACTCGTGTCTAGTGATCCCACCCACAAAGCCCAGAGAGAGGCTGGACCAGAACAGTACAATCTTCTTCTGAGTTTTCCATCAAACTTCATAACCGCCTTCTTTTTCTGGACTTCTAACGATGAACTAACACAAGGTTCAAGCTTGGTCCTTGACATTCTTATCCGGGCTATCTCATCTGTGCCTGGGACTTCAGTTTGGTCTCTCTTCTACCCCAACTTTTATCCCTGGCTCAGATCTCTCTTCACTTTTAGGCAAGTAGTATCCACCAACTTTTTTACTTACATGTATCACAGGCTCCTCAAGCTCCATGGATCCAGAGGTTCTGAATCGCTCTCCTGCCCCTCTCCACACTTCACCCTCTGTTTCAGCCTTCCCAAATTGCCTTCTCCTCTGGTGCATTCCATTTTCAGGGCTGCATTTGAACCCTTCACCCAGCTGAACAGTAAAATCCCAAGCCTCTTAGTGTATTTTTCTTTCTTCCTGATTCATTTCCTGACAATCACTGTTCATAATCATTCTCTTCTACTGCAGCCATTCTATTGGCTTCCTTCGAAAGTCTTCTTAATAGTGCCCACACCCATGCCCATCCTCCTCTGTCAAGATGCCACAGCACAGGGATGGGGGAGATGCCTTAATCAGTGAAATGCCTACTGTGTAAGCACGAGGACCTAGGTTCAGATCCCCGGCACTCAGGTCAAAAATCTGGGTACAGTAGCTTACACCAGCACTGGGAAGTTGGAAACAAGAAGGCCCCTGGGTCTTGCTGATCAGCCTCTTTGGTCGAGTATGTGAGTTTCAGGTTCAGAATGACTGACAAAGACACCCGATATCAATCTCTGACCATCTCATGAATGTACACATGCCTGCTCATGTGCATGCACTCACACGCACGCACACACACACTGGTGTATACGTGACTGTTGTGATTTAAAGATGAACACCATTTATCTTTTCACAGAGATTAGCTTGTATTTCCAGTTAAGGTAGCCACATGGACTGTACACTTCAACCTCCACTGCCTTCAGGGATGTTTTATCCAGATCCAACTATTTTATGCAGGAACCCCAAATTACTGCAAATTTTGACGGCAAGGAATATTATTTCATGTTTTGAATAAAATCAAGCTTGAGACTGTAACAATAACATCACAGAGGAAAGAATTTCAGAGTAGAAAGTGGGGATATTTTGTTCAGTTTAGTGTTTATGATCACAAAACATTAACAATAGAGGTCATGTCAAAAGGATATTCGTTTTCCTCTAAGAGACCCTATTATCACCTACGATTAGTTTCTAACCATCTAGGAGTCTGCCTTTTAAGTCTCTGTCTACAAGTGATGTATTTGTTCATTTTAGCTGCCAAAACAGTCTCTCTGAGTTTTTCCTTCTCTTTAAGAATTTCTTTTCCAATGTAAGCGTTGCATGTTTATGAGTCTGACTTTTCATTGACCAAGACTTAAGACTCTAAGGGACTTTGGGCTGGAAACCATGGTGATGGTTCCGGTAAATACCACATTAGCATAATAAGCAGGAGATTCTGATTTTGCACTGGGATACGCATCCTCTCTGGTGCTAAAAATAGATTATTGAGATTATCTCAAAACCACCGTCAGTAATCGCCACACATAAACTAGACCGTATGCAAAGTTTCTGTATTGAAACACCGGGGGCTTACTTCCTTTTACCAGGCAAATGTACCATGGGTCACACCATTTACCTTGCATTCAGAACACTTAGACGAAGTAACTTCCTTTAATGAGCAATAAGATTCACAAAAGAAAATGACTTCATCTCACTTGATTGTTTGAAATCACATAAACTTCTTGAAAGGAAGCCACCGGGACAACAGGAAATAAATGGCTTATTTCTCGTGTGCTGTTTCTTTTCTGTGAAGGAAGCTGTCCATGGGGTTCGGTCTGAGCCACAGAGTGGCTTCTCTGATCCACAGGCCCACCTTCTTCAGTTTCCATTATTTCTGGGCAACCACGATATGGGGGAAAATCCCATAAATAAGCAGTGTTTTGCATTGTGCGTCATTCTGAGTGTGTGGATGAAATCCTCCACTGTCCTGATCCATCCCACTCAGACCACAAATCACCCTTGTCCAGAGTATCCACACCATGTATGCTGCCTTTCCAAGAGTCACTCAATCAGCCCAGCTCTCCAATCACTATTTCAATACATGTCAATCTATATTATTCAAGTAACCCTAGTGCTACATCACAGCATCCCTGTAATTCACCTCATTTTCCATCATTAGGTGACCATAGCACAATAAGACATTTTGAAAGAGAGAGACTGTATTTATGTAGTTTTTATTACAGTGGCCTCTTATGCTTATTCTATTTCATTATTAGTTGTTGTTCATCTCTAAGGATAAATTATAAATCAGATTTTATTGTGGATATGTACAGATGGAAAAGTATTATTCCCAGTATCATTCCCAGTGTCAAGCATCCACAAGATAATGAAGCATTTCTCATGTTCCTAAGGAGCATCAACAAGATATTGGAGCATATCTCATATGCCTAAGGAAGACCAGAGAAATTTAGTAAAGACTAAATTGCCTATCATGCTGGAGATATTGGCATTTCTTACCAATAACAACATCAATAGCAACTTAGTCCTTGATGTTTCTCTCTCTCTTCCTCCTCTCTCTCTCTCTTTCTTTAGCATCTGTCACAACTCTGGGACAATAAAGGAAAATAGCAGGTAAGTCTTCGAAGGTATCTGCTGTGACTTGAGAGTCTATGCCATTGTGGAAGGTGACTTTGGCTTCTTTGTATCCCACCACTGTAGAAATCCTTGGAGGGCTGGGCAGCCTGAGGAAGGGTGCATGCAAGACAGAGAAGCCTGCTACACGGCTGCAGATTCAGACTGAGCAGAAAATAAGCTGAAGTCAGTGAAGTGAAGCATAGGACAGAGAGAGAGAGAGAGAAGAAAGAGAGAGATGACAGAGACAGAGACTAGGGGCATTTGGTGGTGTTTTATGATGCGCTTTCCTCCTCTGCTGCTGTGAGTCACTTGAAATAGCTAAAGAACTTTGTTGTAAAAAGAGAACTTTAAAAAAAAATTAGACTTTTTTTTTTTTTGGCTGGGAAAACAGCTCAGTCAGTAAAGTACTTGCCACACAGCATGAGGACCAGTGTTCAAATCTTCAGCACTCATGCAAATAGCCAGGCGTGGCAGTGAGTGAGAAGCTGGGCAGAGGAGACAGCCGCCTTGAGCTCCACGTTCACTGAGGGACCCTGTCTCAAATCACATGGCAGAGAGTTACAGAGGAAGAAACTACAACAGAGACTTGTGCATCTATACACATATGCATGTATACACACTTGTGACCAGGTAGATCTCTCTCTCTCACACACACACACACACCACATTACAGACAGTGGAGGAAGATGGCTCAGCATAGCACATGCAACCTTGTTATGGGCCAACCTTGTTAATGGCAATAGGGGAGACTGAGAGACCACCCAATGTTACTCATACCACTTGGTCCCAGCTTGCCCAAACCCTGAGGATCTGAGAGCTCTCCTGTACCCCACATAAAAACAGCAGAAAAGGGAGAAAGGGAAAAAATGACATTGCTCTTCCTATATCCTAAGAACACAAATGTCCCAAAGAGAACCAAGGGTTAAAGAAATGAATTGTTTTGTTCTCTCTCCATACCCGAGTGAGAACTGTGACAGGCATTTATTCCAGGAAAGGTACCTTCCTCATAAATGTAGTTACAGCCCAGGCCTGGAGAGATGGCTCAGTAGATAAAGAATGCTAGTAGATAGATGCCTTTTAGCTTGCAAGCATTGGGGACTATTTCATTTAATACTCTTTTTTGGCATGAGAGCCAGAATTCAGATCCCCAGGTAAAAGCAGGGCAGGTGTGGTAACCACCTGTAATCCTAATATTCCAGAGGCAAAAATAGATTCTCTAGGGTAAGCTGGCTAGCTAGTATAGCTGACTGGTGACTCTGGGCCCATGGGAAGTCTGCCTTTATAATAGAAGAGGAGGGTGAGCAAAGGCTCCAACACCAGATACCCAGCTCCAGCCTCCTCCCACACATACACGTATGCACATATCCATCAGTACACACATGTACATACACATACACACACACACATACTTGCAAATAGCTATACAAACAAACAGGCACCCCACATACAGGCACTCACATGCAAAACATTAAAATTATAGCCCAGATAGTACCTTGCACTTAGACTAAATAAATAAGAGACCCATTTTTCATAAGAGAATCTGAGAATTTGAGGACTTTGAGAGGAGAAACTATGGGCTCGAAATACAAACTTTTATCACAATTTTCCCTCAAATACTCTTCATATATAACAATATCTTTGGTATCTTTATGTACAAGGTAGTTGCAGATCCTTATATATCCACTAATAATCCTGATTCTGACTAGGAAACAATCTAGAAATTCATCTGTATTAGTTTCTACTTATACCGTACCAACCTGAAGATTGGAAACCATACCTTGCTCTTCCAATCCAGCAAACATAAGCAAAGGATTGTGGCCTTATTGGAATAGCTAACTCTGACTTGTTCTTCTTGGTACACTTAGCAAATGGTGGCTAACCTAAAATTGAAAGCAAATGAGCAGTGTGGATTCTTTTATTTCCTTCTTTGTGATGTTCCTTGTCTCCATACTTCCAACTATGTTCTTTGCTTATATTATTAAAAAACCACACAAAGTACCTTTCTTGGAAGAGTGTCAAATAAAATAGTCTATAATGCTAGAAAACTAAAAGATGTCTACTAGTACATTTTTCTTAAACATAATCTAGATGAGGAAGTAGTTTTCCTGCCAGCCACTACATGAGGTAATCCAGAAATCTGGGATTTTGTTCTACATGTATTATTAGGATAGTCCCAAGCTTCCACCCAGAAGATATCTCTTATGTTTTTCCCACTCAATGAATGGCCAATCTCATTGCTTTTATCTTACCTTTAAGTATGGGGAAATAATTTCCAATCATGGTTCCTGATGGCAAACAGAACTTTAAGCAGATTCTCTTACCCCAGCAAGTATTTAGAGAAAGGCATTTAAAAAAAAATCACAGTCAGCAGAACCCAAATTCAATGCTAACTTTAGGAATCCACTATCTTTTGGCAAAAAGAAAGCATTGATCCCTTTACCAGTGTAATGGTTAGTTTCATGTGTAACTTGACTGGACATGGGGTGCCCACATATTTCATCACACATTATCCAGGTCTGACTGAGAGGAACTTTCTGGATGAAATTAACATTTAATTGGGTGTAATGAGCAGAGAAGATTGTTTTCTCTACTGTGAATAAACCTCAGCCAATCTATCGAAGATCTCAATAAGAACCAAAGCCTGGGTAACAGGCTCTCTTCTCTCTCTCTCTCTCTTTCTCTTTCTTTCTCTCTCTCTATATATATGTATATAGTTATATATATATATAGTTATGTATGCCTATATATAATTATCTTCAATCTGGGATACCAATCTTCTGTCTTTATATTAACTGAGACCAGAGTACCGGTTTTAAGGTCTTTGGACTTGGACTTTGGACTTGAGCTAGAACTACACCCCCAGTTTTCCTGGATCTCCATCTTACTAACTGAAATCTTGTTTTGTTTTAGTCTCTATGACCATCTATTTCCCTATACTCTCTCTTGCTCTTTCTCCTGCCCCTTCCTTCTCTCTCTCTTCCTGTATATATAAGTATATGTATCATTTTTCCCCAGAGAACTCATACTAATACATACAGGGCTGCTAGTTTTTGTAAATGACCAAGCAAAATGCTTCTATAAATTTAACTCTTATAAGTTAGTTACTATATCCTTCTAGAATGAATAGGATCTTGGTATCATCTTAGCTATTTTTAGTCTTGTCCAAACATTTTCATGCCAAAGTACTGAAACCATGTCCCATGACTGGGCATGCTGTGGAGTCCCCTGCATGGTCTTAGAGTTACCCTCAGCCTTCCTCTTAGCACCTCAGATCTGGGTCCTCCTCTTCCCCTGCCTCAGCTCATTCTCTGTCGTCCCTCAGTGACTGCTCAAGATCTCTATGGTTTCTCACAGCCAAGTCTTCTGAAGGAACGAGGTAAAAATCTAAGTCTCTGTTCTCACCATTGTGAAACTGTCACGTTATTTCTGGAGTTGCTCTTCTAGATATCATTAGTATTGGCTGAGTGACCATCTCTATGAATCAAATGATGGCTAATTAAGTAGTTTGACCTACTGAAAGTCTAACAGCTACATTATGCAACTGAGTTAGTAAGTTCACATCTGTTCACATCACAGACAGTTCAGACTTGCTAGCACAACTGGCCGGTGGAAGACGGCACAGACATTTAGGATGGGACCACAGAAAAACTGGCTGAGGTCAGATCAACTCCCAAGCAGCTGGCTTATTTATCCATCAGAACCGCAAACTCCATGTAGAAGAGCAGAGACTTCAGACTTAAACAGGCAGCAGAGGTCGCCTTTCTGCTCTGGTGCTGTAGAGATAGGGGAATTATTATCAAAAACATTAAAAGCAAGGTTGGAATCAATTTATGGTGTTTGGGGCACACAGAATTAAAAAAAATGACTCCACCAAATTGCTACCATTCACCTACACTGTGCAATTTGGGAAATTTCATAGGATCCAAGTACATTAAGGAGGCTCAGATTTGATTTTCTGCCTTGCTGACTCCCATAATCATCTTTTTATACTTTACAAGATTGCGCGACCAAACCACTTAGTCATGATGCAGGTAAGCAAGAGTTCTACAACATTCTGACCCTAGGGATCTCTTAAGTTGACTTTACATAGTCAGAGATCCATAGCGCTTCTATTCTGTAGGAGCAAACCTTGTATTACCACAGTAACTGTTGCTTTGGGAATTGTCAAATTATTTTTGACTGTGGAAGAAACCCATGCTTCTCCTGGAACTCATGAAACCAAAGAAGACTGCAACCCAGAATACAGGCTCGCTAGATCTTCAGGACCAGAGTTTCTCCATCTATCTGCATCATTCCCTGGCCTAGGCACTGCAGCTCTAAAGACAAATACAATCCTGTCTCTGCCCTGAACAAGTTGTTGAATATGAAGAGATGAAAAGTCCATGCGCAAACAGATTTTTTAAATGAAAACCATATGTTTGTATGAGTCAGAGTCCCTTCCTTGATTGACACGAAACATCAAATCCAAATTCCTCAGCCAGGAGCTTGCACCCACTCTCTTCTCTTCTCAACACACCTTTGAATGACATGATCCAAAAGCCCATTAATGTGAAATGCTTTTCAATATTTTGGTGATCTGGGCTCCTTATACCCCAAAGCTGCAGGAGCTTGCCAGTAGATATGGGTTGATGCCAACTCTTCACAACCGTATTCAGGCAGCACATGCCAGAAGTTAGCAAGTAAGAAGCCTGAAGCCGCCACCTCCTGAAACATCCAAATCCTTGTTGCTGTGCAGAAGAGGCTCTTTTGCTTTGTTTGTTTCAGAATCACTATGGGGAATTCTCAAAACTGTGGATTCCTAGGCACCACCCTGGCATTCCAGCTCAATCCAACTCAAAATGGCCCTAGATATGTATTTTATTTTATTTATTTATTTTTAATCTTATCTTATTTTATCTTATTTTTGCTTCAAATCTCTCTGGATTGGAACCATTCAGCTAGATTTGAAAACTACTCTATACAGAACTTAACGGAAGACCCCACAAGGCACAGACCCTCCAGGAAGTACTATAGATGGCTAATTATGGCCGTGGAAAGGGAAGTCACTTCCCTTGGTAGAATACCTACTTACATACCACCCATGAACCAAATAGAGCCCAGTCATACACTAATGTAGACAACCCTGATGAAACTCAGTAGGCCAACAATAGAGGGGATGGGAGAGAGCAAGTGAGAGAGAGAGAGAGAGAGAGAGAGAGAGAGAGAGAGAGAGAGAGAGACATAGAAGTAGGAAGGAGACTGGTTAGAAAGAAAACTTTCAGTGGGTAGAAGAGGGGGATTGAATCTGGAATTAGGGGCAAAAATGAATTAAATTAGTCATATTCACCTAGAAACTGTTATCACATTAAAATAACTTGGAATAAGGGTTTTTTTCAACATTGGTAACATTTAATTGGGAATTGGGGGTTGGGAAGCATGAAAAGAATATTCTTTATTCTGCTGTAGAAATTCTGAGCACTTGACAATTCTTTCTTTCTCATCAAAGAATATAATCTATGTATGACCAGGTCCTAGATTCATTTGCTCTTCTTTCCCATTCTTTGCAAAGCATTATTTGCTGGTCTCCAAGATGTTTTCTATAACCTCACAACTGAAGAGCACTTAATCTATATTGTTGGGGGGTTTTGTGTTCATATTTCTTAACCCCAAAAGAAAAAATTAAAAAAATTTTGCTGCACGACTTGAGAGTTCAATTATCTTGAAAAGAGTGTACCTACACTTGTTTTCAGCTAAATTCACAACCCCTCCCAAAATTATTATTTCAAAGTGCTTAAAGTAAATGCTTTTATTCAAGTAAACTACAGATATTCTTTAATAAATTGCCTAGAAATCAGCATATAAAAATGACCTGCTTCCTGAGTGGGTTCAGAATGCAGTTTTTAAAAGCAAGTTGATATACTCTGAGTGAAGCAGAAAAGGCATAGAAACCCTGGTCTTAGGTAGGACACATTGGCCTTTGGGTAGGATTTGGCTTTGGAGGAAACTTTCAAAAAATAAAAGCTTTTTTGAACATATTTCACATGGCCAGGAAAGTGCCAGCACGTTTGGGAGGTGTTGCTTTTCTAGGACTTGACACATACAATAGTCACATTCTTAAGCAGGGCATTCTGAAGGGAAAGTGGATAGTGAGAGGAAAGATCATGTAGGACGCAAGTGAGGTGGCCCAACGCCAGATAAACAGTGGCAGGAAGAGTGCATGGGGTCCATGACTTCACAGCAGCCTTGTATATTTTCATAGGACCAGCATGGGACTTGTCCTATCAACATTTCACTATGGAAGGAGAAAGATCTTAAGAGCTCCACACCTCCCTGAGAGACTGATGAAGACTAAAACTGGGGAATAGGGAAGAAAAGAAAGATGCTTCCTCAATGGTATATGCACTGATCTATGATTCATGCTCTTTCAGGCACATGTCATTAAAGGCAAACCAAATGAAACCCAGTAGACCACACATGCGAAAAGATTTGAAACTAGGAGGGAGTCTGGTAGGCAAGATGAAGGATTGTAAGGGGAATAAGAGGGGGAATGGGGTTGGGGATTAAGGGATTAAATATCATAAATTTTCTTTAGTCATGTAACACCAAAAGAATTAGAAAGGTTTCACATGGGGAAGAATATGGCATGTTAAATGAAATGGTGGCAGGAAGATGAGAGTCCAAGAGCATAACCTAACAGGCCTATGTGTGTGTGATCAATGATACACCTGTTTGTCCAGATGTTCAATGCAGACAATAAGAAAAGTCAAAAGGATTCCTTAGGTGACTGTGAAGTTAATGTGATGCATGACTGGAACAAAAGGCATCCAGCAAGCCAAGAGAAATATCTGCTTCTGAATAGTTTATGGAACATTGAGAGTTAAGGAGACAGAGAGTGAGGAATAAGAAATAGGAATATTCCAGAATGGAGTGAAGGGCATTGCAGGAGCACCAAAACTGCAAAAGAAAATCAACAAACCACAATCCAGAACTTCAGAGACTCTATATCAATCACATAGAACTAGGCCAGACTAATCTCTCCCCATCCTGGAGCTCAGGGACATTTGCGAAAGAGGGGGCGGTAAGATTGTAAGAGCAAAAGGATGGGAGGAGCAACGATTTGCAAGATTCTCAACAATAGTTGGGGCCAAAGCAATCATAATGGGACTTTGCATGCCCTGCGCAATGTCCAGCGCACTGTTGCCCTCATAAAGTCTAGCATCTGTTAAGGGCACCGAGATCCCTGGAGGCAAGGGATTGACAGCCATAGTAGTGCTCCTATGCTTAAGGGGAACAAGAGAAAGGGCTTATGGAAATGCCACTGGGTCCTTATATGTCATCGGAGAGGAGGACCCAGTGGACAGTTAGGCGTACACAATAAAGGACTCTCTGGGAATTGGGGGGGAGGCACTGGGGGATGGAGAGGGGGAGGAGGGGGTTCGGGGGGAGGAGGGGGGAGGGAGGGAACTGGTAAAAAAATTTTTAAATGTATAATTAAATTTTTAATAAAAAAAAAAGAAAGACATGAAAAAAAAATAGGAATAGTGCGGTTTGGAGTAAGTAGATATCTTGGATGATCAGCCAGGTGGCGTTGGCTGGTGTTTGGGCTGGGGGATGAGGGGAGACAAGCAAACATTCTGTAGTGACCATTGTGTTTAAAGACTTCCTTTCATGAAAGAATAACCAACGGAAACCCCATCACCCACCCAGAATGGGATTTGGGCAGAAACCCATGACAGCTCACACCTCACTAGGTAAAAGTCACCAGTATCCCTTGGCTATTCTTAGAAAGAAAAATAAATTTTCCGAACAACGTACTAATTAGAAGCTGGGTGTTTCTTCTCCGGCCCTTCCTTTCAGCAAGATTCTTATAGCATTGGGAATGTGCTGATATATCTATTTCTAGAATTTTTTTGGGGGGGGTGTTTGGGTTTGGGTTTTTGAGGAACCAAGAGAGAAAATGACTTGACAGTAAACTACTCCTGTGTGGGAAACAGGCCACGTGGGTTTAATTTGGAAGCAGAGCAGAGTCTGTGGCGCTGAGCTGTAAATCAGAAATCAGGGCCTGCGGTCCTGGCAGGCTGCAACAGCCCCAGCTCCGTGTCCAAACGCCCGCCAGTTCTCACGTTATCGGCAGACTAAACTGTAGATGACAGTTTGGCTTTCCAATCACACTCCACCCTACTTCCACCAGCAAGCACAGAAAATAGAGCGAGGCCCCTGGGGAGAGGCCAGGCTAGGCTTTGTATTACTCTGCGGCTTCATAATTCTCTCCGC
This sequence comes from Typhlomys cinereus, assembly GCA_023101885.1. Taxonomy (NCBI): domain Eukaryota; kingdom Metazoa; phylum Chordata; class Mammalia; order Rodentia; family Platacanthomyidae; genus Typhlomys; species Typhlomys cinereus. The sequence continues at coordinate 4,980,382 of JALPQD010000134.1, read as the reverse complement.
ACCCATCATTTTGATTCTCCAGCAGGAAAGTGTGGGGATCCACTCACTTCTATCTCCAGGGAAAGGATCTCCAAAATTACAAAGTATCCCTAACCAATTTCCTGTACTTTTATATAGAAAAAGAAATTATACTAGGCAGAAAAATGCAGACCAAGTTTCCTGCCTGGTTATATCCAATGAAATATCCTGTATGAAACCATTGAAGCAAGATATATACACACACATCTTCCCTTTCACCTGAATGCTTTCGATGACTACCATTATCAAAGGAATAAAGGTCCTTCATAGGAATGCTTTTAAAGGGGTGATAGGACCCAATATTTCAAATCTGTTTTGTGTTAAAACCTAATTCTAAGAGTTTTGATCTAAAGGAAGGTTAAACCCAGCAGTAGAGTTTTGCAGGAAGTTCTATGCATCTACACCACCATTCTCCTGGTTTCAGCCAATCTCAGACAGAATATATTTTGTAGCTGCATAAGCATTAAACATGCATAAAGTTCCATAAACACTGAACATATCATTATTTCCCTAAACAATATGGTGTGAAGAACATTCATGAAACACTTAAATTGCTTTAGTTGTTAAAAAAAAAAGAGGCATAATTTAAAGCTTATAGGTAGAAGGGAATAGGTTACGTACACATGTTAGACCATTTCATAAAAGGGACTTGAGTACCCTTGGATCATATTATCCAATGGTGTACCAAAATCAGTCCTCCACATATGATTAAACTTTGACACATCACCAATGCCAGAGAAATTCTGCAGATGACCACTAGTATCTAAAGGACTGAAGAGAAACAGAAGCTGATGAAAGGAATTGTCCTTTATGAACTTGTTTTCTCATGTGCAATTGACACTTCCCTTTGGTAGGATTTAGGAGAGTTTGAATGGATGGGTATGAATGGTTTCTACAGGAGACAGTCTTAAACTCTACTCAGAATAATCGCCCTAGCAGCCCAGTTCCTGGTTCCCACCATGGGATTTATAGGTGGCTCCAAGTGTATCATCATACACAGTCCAGGTAACTTTGATGCAAATGGTCTTTGATCCAGATTTTGAGAAATTCCAGTACAGTTGAGACCCTTTGCTGCAGAGATGGTTCAGTAGATAAAATGCTTTCTGAGCAAACAATAAGACTTTGGTTTGGATCCCCAGCACCCACTTAAAAACTGGGCATGGGGAGGGGTGTCCGTAACCCCAGCACTAAGGAGGTGGTGGGGACAGATGGATCCTGGGGAACTAATAGTCTAAGTGAAATGGCAAGCTTCAGGTTCAGTGACAGAGTCTCTCTCAAAACAAATATATTAATGAAATTAAGAAAAAAGCACTAGAGGGAGAATTCCAACAGTGACCTCTGGCCTCTACATGTGTACACATGCGTGTGTACATTTCAACACACGCACACAAGCACATACACACACATGCACCAATCATGCATACATGCATGTATATGTGCAACCCCCTCCACACACACACTTAGGTATATACTCATACATCTAAACTTAAAAGATATTAGGTTGAAAAACAGAGCTTCCTCTAACATATGGGCTATATAATGTCAGGGAGGGGGGTCTATTTGCTCTGTATTTGCTTAAGTGAATTAAAAACTTTTTAAATCCTTAATTTTTCAAGTGTCAGATGTTACATGACACTGCAGAAGGTATCAGGAATTTACATATAATCCCCCATTCCTTCTAAATACTCCAAGTAACAAAATTAATTTCCCACCATGGCTAAATAACCACTTACATTCCCTTAGCACATGAGGAAACCCTCCCAATCCCATCTTCTTTCAAAATAAAATAAAATATTTTTCTTAAATATTTATTTTTTGAGAGAGAGAGAGAAAACTATGTGTCCCTGTGGATGATCAAAGGTGACGTTGGGAATCATGCTGGATTGCTTCTATCTCCTTTTTGCTTTGCTCTGGGATTTCCCAGGCTCTTCCCACCAGGGCCAAAAATGCAGGCTCTGCCATTTTTCCTTGATGCTTTTTACATGGGACCTGGGATCTGAACCCAGGACATTCTGCTATCCAGGCAGAGTCTTAACCCCTGAGCCATCTCTCCAGCCCAGAATATCTTTTTTAAAGAAACAAACAAACAAAAATCCCAAACTCTGAAGATCTCACTCATAGTTACCAACCCACATATTTCTACACATATTGTGACATTTCAGTCATGAAGCAAAAACTACTCATAAATAACAATAATCTTGGGAACTTAAAAAGGGCATATTTTTAAAGTGGATTCTTAACCATGGTTTGTTCTTCCACTGATTCCTGACTCCAAAGCGAATCCCAAAAGGTTATTGGGGACGAGTCATTAAAATCACCAAGCTGACCAAATACAAAGGACAGGGTTTGGATGTGAAGCGGCTCATGAGCTCCCTTTTAAAAGAGCAAGATGCTTTCACATCTAGACTCTGCCTCACATCAGCTGTGTGACCAAGGACAGGTAAGTCAGCCTCTCTGAGCATCAGTATCTTTATCTTTAAATGTGACCCAAATGATGCCCACCTAAAGTGGGTGAAGAATGTAGAACGCTTTCGAGCTCACAGCAGATGCACGATAAACCTGACAAAAGGAAGAACATTTAATTTAGAAGGAAAAAAAAAGGAAACACAGACAATGGACTAATTTCATTGATCTTCAGTGGGGTTTCTTCTACTAGTCAAGAAAATGAACTCACAGAGGACAGTGATTTACACTTGGATTCGAGTCGGAAAAACACATAAACCTTGACGTAGCCCCTTAGCAAGTGATCGCAAGCAAGTAGCTTAAAACCTTTAAGTCTGGCCTCTTTGCTTGAGAAACAGGGCTAACACAGAGACAGTGCAAGATGCTCCAGGAGACAGGGTGGAGATTGCTTGGGTGGGGACTAGATAAACTCTTGGTCTGCCGTTAGTCATCCCATGTCTCGCTATCATCATTATTAATATGGAATGGATCAAGGTCTGTAAATGTCCTTTCAAAGCAAACATTCTGGTACAAATCTCATGGGTTTGCAGAAGACCAAACTTCTGGCCCTGGCCTTCTCACAAAACAGCTGTTATCAATCTCAGGCGTAATGTCTAAATTCTCTTCCAGATCCCTGGAGGCTGTCCACATAACATGTGGCTTCAAAGTCTGGGAATGATTGTCATCTTTATACAGAGCTTCTGTGAGGCGCTGGAGACATAGCACTTGGCCACAAAGTCAGCAATGCCCCAGGGCTGTGAGTATGGTGGGGATGAAGTTACCCTTCCAGTTTGTATCACAAAGAAAAGTCTATACACTCAAGAGCTTATTGATTCTGATACAATGTACACGTCTCTTATCCTTAAAGACATTAAAATGCATGTAGATTCTACGCAATTATTCAGGCTAATAAAAGAAAGATTTATGCATTGTATGTAAATTATGTAATAGATATGCAAATCAGAAACCATGCTTTTCCTTGAGCTACCTTTTAAAGACATCCAATAATTTTTCCATCGGTTACTTCCAGAGAGTCTGCGGGGGAGTGTAGCTTTCACTGGGTTCTAAGTACCAGGAATACCCAGCAACCAGGCATCAGGGGATGGAGAAAGTGGATGTAGTTGGTTTTGCTCTCTCAGCTGGTTATTCGCTGTGATGGGAAGAAGAAGTACAATTTCGTACCTTAGGTTGCCCTTGATATTCATGTTGTCAAGAGGTCCTTGCTCAGAATGACTCTAGATTCCAGAATATTCTCAAGCAACTCTGCAGATTGTTTTTTAAGTAGGCATGAATCCAGGAATATCTAATGCCTAGACCATGGCCATACTTATAAGACCATCTTTCAGGTTCAGAAAGATCATCCCTACTCATGCTCAAAGATTTCAATCTCATAAATACTTTCTCTGCCAAGACCCTGTACTCACATGTATATATAGATTTCACTGACCATCTGTAAGACAGGCACACTGGCTTGGAAAGGCTCGCAGCTAAGTCTCGTCTATCTCAGGGAATGGCCTGTCATGTCTCCTGCAGACAAATGCTATCTTTTGGGATAGGGAGAGGTTATGAAGATCTTTCTTGACCCTGAAATCCAGTTTCTTTCTTGATATTGAGGAAAAACAGGAGGGATGTTGCAGAGGTCTGTCCTTCCAGAAGGGTGAGGTCCAAAAGCAAGAGCATACTCATGTGATATCACACTAGATAAACACAGGAAGAACACAATAAAACACTAGGTGTTAGGCGAAGAAAGGTAACGTGCACCTGCTTCCGGCCTTCAGAAGAATCTCACAGGTGACTTGGCATCTGAACGTACTTCCCGTGCTTCAATAGAGAGAGTGTGGAGACATTCTAGAGAGCTGGGGTAACAGGAGGTGGATAAAAATGTCAGGGAGTCCCTAGACAGCAAGCAATAGACAGTGATAAGAACATGCACAATGAACTCTGGAAAGTAGAACTGTCTATACAAAAAGGCTGAACACACGTTCATTTTCTAAAAACTCTTTGTCTAGGGAAAAGGTAAGAGGACCGAACTCCAAGAAGATGAATCCAAAGCTCTGTAAGAGGGGGGCTGTAAGAAGGGCAGAGGCTGGAGGACTCTTCCCACCAGGCTCTTCCCACCTCTTCCCCCCAGGGTCTCTAGGGATGGAGCTCCCCACTGCCTCTGTCAGTCTTCATCAACCTCCCTAGCAACAGAGCACATGGCCTGGTACAAGCTTTGACTCCCTGCAGAAAGGTGGACCTCAGAGGACAAATCAGGGAGTAGGTAGAAGAAGAGTATTTGTGTTGAAATATTCCCTTATATATAGCTTTTGAAAAATAAGAGTACATGAGGAGATGCTAGTAAGATCTTCAGGGGGAAAAAAAATTCTGCAAATCTCAAACTCCTGGTTGTTTTCCTGTGATCGCTTTTATTTTGAGACAGGGCCTCTGCATCCCAGACTCCAGGCTAGTCTCATCGTCTTTGTAGCCAGGGATGACCTTGAATTTCTAATCCTACTGCCTCCACCTTCCAAGTGCTAGAATTCCAGGCATGTTTCACCACACCTCATTTTAAGTATTGCTGGGGCTGGGGATTGAACCCAGGCCTTCATGCATGTTGGGCAAGCACTCTACCAGCTGAGCTACATCCCCGGCCCTGTTCCCTGGTATGGATGGTGTGCTAGAGGCATAAATTGGGGGAAAGGTGGATGACAGGACATGGGACTTCTCTGCACACTCTTGGCAATCTCCTGCGGGTCTGTGGTTGTTAGTGTGAAATGAAAAGCTTTCCCAGGACAAGTTGTACAACATTTGCATCAGAGGCCGCCCTGTCCTTGTCTTTGGCCACTAACCAAACTCATCAAAACACAGCAGCTCACAGAGGCAAGACCATCTCGGTGAGAAATCCCAGTCTCTCTGAGATGCCTCAAAAATCCTTGATTTCTTGAATCTCCCCAAAGAGTGGCTATTTTTCTCTAGATGGCTCAGAGTTTCAAAACATTCCTTATTCCATGGCTTAGTTAAAAAGTCAAAAAGTATTATCTTTAGACCCAAAATTTCTTTTAAATAACTGGTATGCCATTTAGTCTGGTCATTAACACTCACCATGTCTCATTCTTTGATCCTCAGACAAAACTTACTTGTCTACTTATTTATAATTGTCTAAGATGCACATACTTAATGAGACTAAATTTTTTAAATAAAAGATTATAATGAAATAATGATCTTTGCCCTACATGGAATCCATTATCTAATCACTTTGAAATAACTCCTAAATATATTTAGACTAGAAGATGAATGAATAGAAATTGTGGAATTTGGCAACAGACATGCTTTTGTCTTTGAGTTGGGAAAACCTCTGTCTACCCTAAACAAGTATATTTGGGACTAGAATCTTGTATCTGCTTTTTAAAGAAATATCTACATCACATATATTTTTCTCTACATCAGATATATGATATTTAGACATCCAAAAAATGTTTAGTTGAGCTTTGTTTTCTTTCTCTGCCTTTATTTCCTCTTTTCCTTTTACTCCCTGACTTTGACAGATATTCCCTTTTGTTATGGTTTGAATGTGAGTTGTCCCCCACAGACTCATATGCTTGAAACCTTAGCTGTTGCTAACGTTTGTGAGGATCAGGGCATCTTTAGGAGGTGGAGTCTTGCTGAAGGAAGGCGTGTCACAGGGGGCTGCCTTTGAGGTTGGCTAGCCCCACCCTACTTCTGCCAAGGGTCCGCTGCTTGTTTTCTCTGCCTCCATGATGATGGAAATAACCTAAGCTGCCTTCTGCCAGGCCTTTTCTGCCATAATGGACTCTGTCTGGAACCATAAGCCAAATAAATCTCCCCTTTCTCCCCTTAAGCTGCATCTGAGAGCTGTCCCACAGCAGCAGATAAGAGTAACTGCAACACCTTCTTATCACACTGAACAGCTTCCATGAAAGATGGAGCCATCCTTTTCTAAGAACTAGACTCTGTCTGCTCCTGAGGAAGTTTCCAGAGGTGCACATAGATCTCGAAAAGAAGAACTAATCATCAAGCTTCATTTCACACCAGTTTAGATGTTCAAAACAGCGTCGAGTAGATACTGACTGCTTTACGAAGTTTCTGCTTTTAAGTTTGAAATATCCTTACACATGTAATTACATTCGGCATTTGTGAGATGCCAGTGTTTGCAAACTACTTCTCCTAAAACAAACCCACTGAAGTGAAAATCATATGGTCATCCTTAAGTATCAAAAAGCTGTGCTAAAATTGAAAATACATTTTGTCCTTTGAACAATATAATAAAAGGGATACTGAATAAGGAGGTTTGATATACTGCTGATCATGTTCATTAATACTATTCTGACTATTTTGAAGGTCACATTAAAAAGCTGAGTGGGCTATAGAAATAGGAAATCACAGGACACTACTTTTCAATTCTCTACATTGCTATCTGTTCCTGAATCTCATGTCTGCATGATTAACTTCAACCACCACACAAAATTTCCTTTTCTGCAAAACTTTTACAAGGTTGTAAGTTCCTACTAACCAACTTGCTTTAAAGATCTGTTGATGATAAGATCAAATAATCATGTTTCTCTAAAGTGCTTAAAACACTTCCTGTCGGAGAATGAATGCTAGTGAAGTATGGATCCTGTTTCTGTTGGTCAGTTATACTTGCTAGCGCCTCTTAATGCCTTTTATGTTTTATTCAAAAAACAATCTTGTGCTTTGAGTGTGTTATTTCATAGTCTACTTTTCTGAAATCTACAGGAAAAACATTCAAAGACAGAAAAAGGAAATAACGAATTCAAATGATTTGGGGGAGGGGTTAAAGATTCTCCAATAATCACTTTCTCTACTCTCTGCCTGAGAGCAGCCTGTCTACTCTATCCTCCAGCAGGCACCCTAGCTTAGAATGGACTAATGTAAACAAATAAAAATCCCTAGGAACAACAGACCATCCATTTCCTTGCTGCTCAGAGGTTACATTGGTGTGGGGTTTGTAAACTGTCGTTTTGGAGGGCCATTTTAGGAGAGCAAGCCACTTATTGGAAGGATAGAGTCATTTCCAAGTGGAAGAGAGATACGCATCTTGAACGAGGTTAGACGAAACCCACATGAACACCAGATAGAAGTCTGTCTTGAATTCCACACCACTGACATCCCCAGGTAGGCAGGTGCTAGGGTAACATCACCACACGGACATAGGTTGGGAGCTGAGCACTAAAAAATAGCAACAACCTCTAAGGCTGGAAAACATACTCTTGTTAGTCGGCTCTGGCTGTCACGATGAGCGACTACAGGCCAGTGGCATCTTCCAAAGGTGTCAGTAGAATGCATTTTTTAAACATTTTTTATTATTATGTCCGCTCATACAAACTTAATAGATAGACCATTTCCCTCCCCCCTCCTCCCCCTGAACCCCCTGCTCCCCTTCCCTCCTCTTCCTTCCCTCCCTGTCTCCCAGTGCCTCCCCCCCAATTCCCAGAGAGTCCTTTATTGTGTATGCCTAACTCTCCTCTGGGTCCTCCTCTCCGATGACATACAAGGACCCAGTGGCATTTCCCTGAACCCTTCCTCGTGTTCCCCTTAAGCATAGGAACACTACTGTGGCTGTCAATCCCTTACCTCCAAGGATCTTGGTGCCTTTAGCTGATGCTAGACTTTGTGAGGTCAATAGTGTGATGGACATTGCGCAGGGCATGCAAAGTCCTATTATGATTGCTTCAGCCCTAACCAGTGTAGAGAATCTTCAGATCATTGCTCCTCCCATCATTTTGCTCTTACAATCTTACCACCCCCTCTTCCGCAAATGTTCCTGAGCTTCACGATGGGAGGAGATTAGGCTGGCTTAGTTCTATGTGGTTGATATAGAGTCTCTGAAGTTCTGGATTGTGGTTTGTTGATTTTCTTTTGCAGTTTTGCTGCTCCTGCAATGCCCTTCACTCCATTCTGCTGGGCTACTGTATGTCACCCCCTGGTCAGAGACAAAAAGCTGTTAAACTGGAGTCTTGTTATAATAGCACATTCAAGGGTAGATGTAATAAAAGCAGGAAACCTCGGTGAGGGAGGGGTCAGTCACCCATTTGCAAAATGATCACCTTTCATCTGCCAGACTATGTGCCCTCCCCTTCTAGTGAGATCATATCCCCTCATTTGTACATGATCAGGAACGAACGTCTGTGAACTTAACCAGTTGTCACATTTCTTACTTGCATTTCTTGGAGGCCGATTTTCTCTGCTGTAACATGGTCCCCTCTCTCCTTGTGTCTGGTGTGGCCCTCCAACCCAGTAGAATGCATTTTGAATAGATCCTTGGATGGCCTCTTCTCCCTCTGCAAATGTTCAAATGTTCAGTCTATCCCCCAAAACTGATGTGTCAGAAGTTTAATTCCCATTGTAAGAGTGTTGGGAGTTGAGGCCAGACAAAAGGCATTTGGTTCATGGGGAGGGAAGATTACTTCATGAATGGATCGATGTTGCTTTAAAGGTACTCATGGGAATGGATGCTCAGGCTCCTTTGCACCTCTCCATGACTGGAAGCTTTCATCTGTCTACCTCCTGTATGGAGAGGCAACAGGACCCATGGTACACTTTAGCCAGAGAGCTGAGCAATAGGGCACCCACTTCCTGAAACCCTCACTTCCTGGAGCACTCGCTCACTTCCTGGAGCCCTCACTTCCTGGAGCACTCACTTCCTGGAGAATTGCATGGGGAGAGACACTCTCTATCAGGAAGAGTGTGATGCCTGGTTCCATGTTAGACCTGCTGGGCCAGCCCAGCCCCATCTGGAGAAACTCCTTTCATTGCACTCTGAAGGCACAGAAGTGGTTAACTTAATAAGTGAAGAAGCACTCACATCTATCATCTCTCACTCCCCCCTCCCCAATATTCTACGTGTTTCCCTTGGGCTCCTTTTTGCATGGAATATCCTAAGCATGCTCCCTGAAGGCTTATCCTGAGGTGAATTGTATCCAGCCAGGAAAAAAAGAAAGTGCACTGCAGCTCTGACCCCTAATACTTTGTGTGACCTTTGCGCCTCTTTACAGGATCTTTACAGAGTTACCGAGTTAAAGTTATTAAAGCGGGCCCTGATCCAACATAGTTGGTGTCCTTATGACAAGGGGAAATGTAGAGACAGACTTGCATTGCTGGAACATGATGACAATACAGACACTGAGAAGACATAGAGGAAGACAGGCGTCAGGCTGCCACAAGCCAGGAGATGCCTGAAACAGATCCCCCACCCCCAAGCACCTCCATGAGGACACACTTGCTTCTTAATTCAATATTGATTGATGATTTTAATGCTGGGAATCAAGCCTAGGATCTTGCATATGCTTAGAAAGTGCTCCGCCACTGGGCCTTTTCCTGGGTTCCTTACAAAATTGTTGTTTATGGTATGCAGTTGAGGTCTCTTGCTGCATTTGCCCGAAATATATGGGTGCAGCAGACTGAGTCAAGTTCTTGCTGACATCACATTATACCAAATGAACTTCACTTGCTCCAGAGTCAATCTCCATCTGCAACCTTTACAGAGGAGTGGGTCAAGGAATTCTAGGCTTGAAAAGAGCCACCATGGGATAGGACCAGATGGACATTTCAAAGATTTGCCACAACGCTATTGATGGCAAGCTAGTAAAATATGTGTGAAGACAACAGTATGGAAAGGACAGAATTATAGAAATGGGAAGATCTAGGCATTTTCTAGTGCAGCTGTTGAAGAGCTCTGAGTTATTATTACTGTGAAGCTCATATGAATCTACATATGAGATAAAGTCACAGACATACAATACACATACACTCCCCCCCACACGCACACATGGGATTTCACAGAGATCTAAAATGTGTCAACCACCTTCCAGTAAAGAAAATGATGGATCAGTGGTGGGCTGGATCACACCTTGACTCTTATCCATTAAGAGTCCATTTAAACATTGTTCTCATATTAGGGAAGAAGGACTTGAGCCGGGGCGGGGGGGGAACCAGAACCCTATATTCTCCTTCCCATTGAATAAATCTCCTTTTTTCTAGCTTTCCAAGACCAAGAAGGCTTTAACCCCCAAGCCATCTCCCTAGCCCAAATTTGATTTATGTTTAATTGACTTGTTGAGCACAGGTGAAAGACCTGAGGCATAGGCTGTTACCCCAGGTGGAGTAACTCCAATGCTTTCACAAGTACAACGAAATCCAAGTAAACATCTACAGTCTAAGTCTTCCTATGTCTCCAGCATCAGTTTTCTAGATTTGATGATGTACCACAGCTATGGACAGAGTTGATCAGCACCGGGGGAAGCCGGGTGATAAGCTAGCCATCTTTCTCTGTAATTTCTTCTGAGCCTTTAAATCTTTCAAAAGAGAGAGAAAGTTTACTGAGAGGCACCCCTGGCTGGGAGTCAGAAGAAGGAGATCTTAGTTCTTCGTTCCTCTTCCTGATGTGGCCTCATCTCATGAACTTGAACTCGATAGTGCTGTTTAATCACTTGCTAAGGTGATGTCGTGGTTAACAATGTGAATATCTGAATAATCACAGGCTGCTTTCAAAAACAGACTTGAAGGATACAGAGAAAATATTAAGCATGTTCAGTGCAGCTTGTCAAAATTTTCTGTTCTTAATTTAATATTGATTAGACTTTCTCTAATAACCTTAAATCTGATTCAGATCTTAATAGTTGAAAATCTGAAGACTCAGTGTTGTAAGCAACTGTGACAGACATGCTCCAAAGCATCATACATGTTTCATCAGTTGTCAAGTTGCAGTTATCAAATTTGAATGATCTCTTGCTCCACACCAGCTTTTCACTTAAAAAAAGGTGGGTTTATGAAATGTAATCACTGATGCTAAGACACAGTTTATGGACTTGTCATTACTGTCTTCAAACTGTCTCCCTGGTGTTCTGTGGAGATGTAAGTCAGGTCTGATATTCTTCAGTAACACTTTTGGGATATACTCATATATTCTGTTTTCAAGATTTATTTTTAACATGATGATGGCATTGAAATGCAGTGGTAACAGACTAAACAAGTTACAGTGCAGGATCGTGGATGGTCTGTTTTCTGCAATGTACACATGTGTATTACATTTGTTTCCTAGGAACAATCTGAGAGAATGGACACCTCACCGTTGACAGTGATTGTCTCTGAAAGACTGACATTGCATATTCACTCCAAGGAATATGTGTTCTCATATATAATTAATAAAGATAAAGTGTTGGTTAGTGTCCTTCCCAGTCATACCTGCCAAAATACACTTACATGAATCCCTTTCTGTGTATCAAAACACAGAATGTACTACAATTATAATACAGAAGATTTCAGAATTCGCAAGTATTATCCTCTGTAGTCTCACTTTTAATTTAGCATGACATAGCATGTGTCTCCTTCCTGCTGACCCCACTGTCTCCTTTGTGACTGGTCTCAGCATTGTCTCCTTTGTCAAGCCGATGCCTAGTTCCCTAGAAACACACTAGTTCCCTAGCGCCAATTTCCATCTCACCTCTAATTTAAAGCATTTGGTTGCACAAGTAGCCTCCTGACATATTTGAATGTTAGCCTGCTTGGCTTACCTGGTGGGGAGAGGTTTTATGAGAATTCTTCCTTCTGAACCCAGCTCTATCCCTGATCCCATGTGCTTTTCCAGCGAGAGGGAATTCCAAGCCAGGCAGAAGCAGAGAGAACTGAAAACCAGCAGCTTGAAAAACATGTGGCAGCAGCTGAAAATGATTACTCCAAGCATGGCCAGGGTAGGATGGCATCGCTCATGTGAAAACGTTTAAGGATGCACAGGACAGTAGGATTTGACTTTCTACCTCCTGGTTAAAACACACACATTTGAATCTTGGAAGTGAGGGGAGATCTAAGATCTTGACTCCTCGGGAGTAAAGCAAAGAAGAAGGCAATGAATTTAGGGGTTCCAGGTAAGCATGGATAGGGAGAGGTTCCAGGTAAGCATGCTGTAGAGAGAAGTTGCATCCTGACCAGGCACCTTACCATGGTGGGGAGTCTTCCCAGACTGGTAGGCTGAGAAATTGACTTTTCAGGAGACATTCACCCACAAAGATCTGGATTCCATTCTGACATACAGACCTACATACAGAAGTGACCCCCAACCAAGATGCAATCACAGAAAAAGGGAGAAAAATTCCTTATCTTTCACCTTTCTTTTGGAAGAAGGCAAAGATCTAGATGTGTGTATGTGTGTGTGTGTGTGTGTGTGTGTGTGTGTGTGTGTGTGTCTATGCGTGTATAAGAGAGCACTTGAGTGTGTGTGTCCATGGAGGTCCAAGGGTAACATCAAGAATCATCCTGGGTTTCTCTTCCATTTCATTGCTTTGCTCTGGGGTCTCCTAGGCACTGCCTTTCAGGGCCTGAATTGTAGACTGCAGCCATACCTGTTTAACAGTCTTATGCAGTATCTGCATCCTTTTGCTTGAAGAGCAAAGGCTTTAACCACTGAGCTATCTCCCCAGCCCTCAAAGATCTGTTTTCCTGTTATCAGCAACATTGTGGTGTGGGAACCAGAGCTCTGAAAAGTTCGTGAGTCATAAATTTGAACTCTAACCCCTGTGAATGCTCACAGAGAAGGCTGCATAGTCTCTGAGATTTCAAGAACCTGCTTTAAAGAACTCAACTAGGGATTGGAGAGATGGCTCAGAGGTTAAGACTGTGCCTTGCAAGCAGAGGCCCTGAGTTCAGATCCCAGGTCCCATGTAAAAACACCAGGAGGAAACGGTAGCTTACACTTCAGGCCCTGATGGGACAGAGCCTGGGAAATCCCAGAGCGAAACAAGAAGGAGGTAGAAGCAATCCAGGATGATTCCCAAAGTCATCCTTGGTTCTCCACAGGGTCACACAGTGCCCTCTGATATGTGCGCGCGTGCACACACACACACACACACACACACACACCTGCGCACGCAAAAATAAATTTAAAAAAAATTTAAAAAGAACTCAGCTAGATGAAGAAGATTAAAACTCCATGACAAGAAGTTCTTAGTGTAGAATTTAGAATATTTACAAAAATTCAGGAAAAGAGAAAATCAGAAATAGTAGCAACAAAGGGAAAGCCAAAATTAATACACTCAGTAAAGTAACAAAATCTCCTTGGATCAGACTTTAAATAGGAAGCACATCTAGTAAATCCAAATGGTCCTCAAAGGAACAATAAAAGGTCCCTAAGAGTTAGGGGTTGGAGATGCAAGTGGAGAGGAGTGGAAGGAAGCTGAGTTAATTATGCAAACACCCAAAGCACAAATTAAAATTACAAGAGGAAACTTGGTCAGCTTTCCCAAGAGACACAGGGAGACAGCTGGTAATTTTGCCAAGATGGAGAAAATCAAAGCCAGAAGCAAGATGCAAACTGAGACAACAAAGGCGCGCATACAATTCTTTAAATACATAATGTGAGAGACAGCTACAGCCAGTGGGCCTTTCAGAGTGCTTTTTCAAAATCCCTTTTTACACGAACTTTTTTAGATCAGCTTGCAAAGCAATGGGTCTCATATGGCATGTTTGTGGGTATTTGTTATTCTACTTTGTTCTTATCCATCCACTTCCCCCATCGTCCTTTTCCATTCCTCTGCTCGCCTCTCTCTGGTTCCTTTCCTTTCCCCAAATACTCCCCTTCTGCCTCTTTGTCACGTGTATTCGTGTATTCCACATCCTTTCCTTCCTCTCTCCCTTAAGATCACTTCCTCCCTTCTCATTGTCCCATGTCTAATTTCATCTCTCCTCTGTCTCTCCTCACACAAACATCTAGATTCCACCTATGGGAGAAAACATGTGGTATTTGTTTGTCTCTGAGTCTTGTTTACTTTGCTGAACATAATGATCTCCAATTCCAAATCACCTGCAAATGCAAATGATCATCACTTTATTGTGTTTGTGCACCATATGTTCTTTATCCATTCATCTGTTGAACAACATCAACAAATGCCACATGCTTTCTCCCACAGGTGGAACCTAGAGCCATCTTGTTTGCTGCACAGCCAGGATGGGTCCAACAGTTAGTGCAACAAAGGAAAGCCATCCTAAAAAGAAAGTCTGAGCTAAAGCTGTTATATACAGGCTAGAAAGAAACCACCCCCTGGTGGCTCCAGACTTTCTTACTATGTGAGCTGCTATTTCATTCGTCCTGTAGAAGTTGGTGTGGGTGTCCTTGCCATCCAAATTCCGGGTCAGAATGCTTGCCGTGCATGTGCGGTATTTCGGAGTCTCAGGCTTTAGAGTGTGTACCTTAACCTCGTGGAGTCCAGAACCTATTGAGGAAGACGAGTGTGAGCAATAGGAATGTGTGGCGATTTATAAGGCAAGTGCACAGATCCTCAAGGTCAAGATTTAGCAACAAGCATAAAACACCAGTTATATGAGATCAAGGACACTGTTCCTAAGAACACTTGTTCTCCGACTGCAACCATGTGATGAAAATAGATGACACTGAAGAAGGAAATTCTGCAGACATACGAAACCTTTACAACAAACCCTTACTCCCTATAGTACATAAAATGCAAGTGTGTGTGTGCGTGTGTGTGCATGCGCACATGTGCAGTGCATGCACATGAGTTGCAGGTGTGCATGTAGAGACACACGCATGTGGAAGCTAGAGGAGAACGCATGATGTCTTCCCTTACCACTCTCTGCCTGATAGCCTTAAGGTAGGGTATCTCACTGAACTAGAAACTCACCAATTTGTCTATGCTGACTGGCCAAGTGAGTTCAAGGTCCACCTGTATCCACCCCTGATGCTAGGGTTAAGAGGCACTTGTAACCATCCCTCGCTTTTTACAGGGGTGCTAGGGACTTGAACTTGGGTTCTTAGGCTTGTAAAGCAAGCACTCTTACCCCCAGAGCCATCATGTGAGCTCTTCAAAGGATTCTTTCAACTTTCAGTCCATTAAAACAGGCAATGCCAAAAAAAAAAACCAACCCCGCTTTATATTCAAATCAAGAGAGCTATGAACACTATGTGGGGCACACTGATTTCTGCAAGCAATGAGGAATGCTGATCTTCATGAATGTACAGCCAGTGGGGATCCAGATGATAGCTACCTGGGATGAGGATGTGGTCAGGGAGACTTGAGAGTACAGACACAGCTGGTCTGGCAGGACGGTGCTCTGCCAATGCATTGAAGCATTTGGAATCCTAAAGTTGGAAATGACTTAGAAAAGTCCTATAAGCTTGTAGGCATCACTATTTTAAATATAAAAAGTGCTGCAGCTATAACTAAATGAACTCTGAAAGTCTTTGCACTAATCAAATTCTGTGATATATCTCCAATCTGGTCTGTCAAAGCTTAATTTCGGTATATTAAAGTATCATTCAGATACTCATCAAATTGTACAAATCCATGGAAGTTGATTTTTAAATAAAGACAGACACAGAAGTCCAGATTTTGCATTGTGTAGAATGTTGGCACTATGCGGTGCTTTTAAAAATCAAACCACACCCCCAAAGCTACTGACGGTAATGCATCTGGGAACAGAAGCAATATGACATTATGACTATACAATTACACACAGCTTGAAAGCACACATAAAGTAGGCACAGTCTCTTTCAGAGAGGTGTCCTTGGGGGCTGTGACTGTCATCCCAGACGCGGACCTCAGCCAAACAGCAGCTTTACAAACTGCTTTGTTTGAGTTGCCATTATTGTCATTGGTCATTCCTTTATTATTCATAGTGATTAAAACTGTCCTTTGACTGACTTTCGAAAACGACAGAAAGTCAGCTCTAAGTCATGAGCACAAAGGTATTGTAGAAGGTGTCGATTTCCACTTTGATCTGAACTGAGTCACAGTGAGTTTTATTGTTTTGCCTGCAAACTGACTCTAAGGAAATTCCCAATAGGATGATATCAATCAGCTCTCTGTTAATATGACAAAATACCTGAGAAAATCAACTTAAAGAAGGGAAGGTTTATTGGGATAAATGGTGTCAGTCCACAGTCAGCTGCTCCACTGTTTAATATAGAACATCGCAGTGGCAGGAGCATGTGGCAGAGGGTTGTGTAGCTAAAGACAGCTAGAAAGGAAAGAAAGGAGAAGAGGAGAAGGGAGAGAAGGAGAAGCAAGGAAATGAGAGAAGGAAGGAAAAGATGAAACTCAGCAATATGCTTCAAGAGCAACCCACCAGCGAAGGATTTCCTCCCTCTCAGCTACTACTGACTAAAGGTTCTGCCAGCTCCCACAAACACCACCAGTCTGGCCATAAAGTCTTAGTGCATGGACTACAAGAAACATTTCAGATTCATATCATAGCAAGAAGCTAAACATTACATCAAAGTTTTGAGTCATGATATCATGCGCGTCATGTGTCAGGGCTACTTAAGTAGAATGACTTCTACATAGATAATGTTTAACCACCTACTCTATTGATTTCACTTAAGTTCAGACTGGAGATACCCTTTGCAGAGAGTTGGAATGTATGAATCCTGTTGAAGTTTAAATGCAGGAAGTTATGCTGTAAGCTGATAATATTAAAAGCCGGGGTTTCTGGGACGTGGTTAGGCCATGACACCTTTGCCTCAAAGAACAATTAGAGGGAGAATGTTTGTCCCCTCATTTCACCCCTCCTGTGACTCAAGGACACAAGAATGAGAAACTACTTCAGAAGCAGAGAATGGGTCCTTACTAGGCACCAAAGGTGCTGGTACCTTGCCCTTGTACTTCCTCATACTCAGACCTGGGAGAAATAAAATTCTGTTGCTTCTGACTTTCCCAGTCACAGGTACTTTGTACAGCAACATGAATGAACTTTCTGCAACAATTCTCTGAATTCATCATTCCCAAATACAGTGAAGCTCGTATCATAATCCAGTCCCAAGAGTCAACCAGATCCTCCCAGAATAAGATCGACATTCAGTAATAAAACCAGGCACACGCAAGTAAGTGCTGGAGCCAGACTTAGAGTTTTAATTCCTATCATGGTGTGTAAAAAAAAAAGTCCATTTGGCCACAGAGACAAGAGAGTGAAATAGAGAAGTCATATAGGAGCTTAATCTCTGAACATTGAAACCCTAATAGGATCTAACAAAATGTATTCATCTCGTGCTTGAGAGATAAAGGAGCGGGGGTGGTTGGATGGCTGTGAGGGTAACGCACTTTCAAGTATAGGACCAGAGTGCAGATTCCAAGAACTCACATAAAACTCGGGCAAGCGTGATGGTAAAGGCAGGAAATCCCCAGGGCCAACTGACTAGCAACTTTAGATAATTGGCAACTGAATTCATGAGCTGAGAGAACCCGTTTTAAAAATTGACATGGAGAGCACTGAAGACGACAGTCAACATCCACTTTGACCTTTCACACTCAGTCAAGCACACATAGATGTGGTCGTACCTGCACACACACATGTGAACATGCACATACTCATGCACACACCATACATACCCATCTACAATAAATAAAAAAAAATTTAAGGAGAAAAGAAAATCTTTTAAAATTATATTTGGAATAATATCTAGAATAGTCTACAACTTCATATTACTGCTGCCTCACCAATCAAAATTCTCTGAGAAGAATTTTACAAGAAATCTCAACTTTTGTTTTTCTACATGTTTACTACCATTAGCTGTAATTCTTCACAATTAGATTAACAATTAACTGTAACTTTCAAATTCTGTATCTGTTTACAATCTTTGTCTTTGGGAGATGATGTATTTTGTCAATTTAAATCAATTGTTAAAATTTGGGTGTCTCCTTGCGGCGGTGGCGGTGCCAGAGTAGAGTCAGAGCTGCGGCAGTGCGAGTCATGGCAGGGCAGGCATTTAGAAAGTTCCTTCCACTGTTTGATAGAATACTGATTGAAAGATTTGTAGCAGAAACTGTAACCAAAGGTGGCATCATGCTTCCAGAAAAATCTCAAGGAAAAGTACCGCAGGCCATTGCAGTAGCTGTGGGATCAGGCTCTAAAGAAAAGGGTGGAGAGATTCAACCATTAGTGTGAAAGTTGGAGATAAAGTTCTTCTCCCAGAATATGGAGGCAGCAAAGTAATTCTAGATGACAAACATTATTTCCTATTTAGAAATGCTGACATTCTTGGAAAGTATGTAGATTGAAGTCACTATTAAGATGGTGCTGCCCATTCTACTGAAGTTCTGAAATATTTCATCATGTAAATAATCTCCACGCCTCCCTTTTATAATAAACTGATATCTACACTGATAACAAAAAATTGTTAAAATTTGAAGAAACTCACTAGTTGTTCATTTTTTAAAGCTAGTAAGCCAGGGAGATGGATCAGAGGCTAAAGTGCTTGCTAAGCAAGCAAGCAGACCAGAGTTTGAATACCCAGAATAGAGTAAATACTAAGTGGTATGTTCCCTACTCCTGAAATTCCATTGGAAGGCAGAGATTACGGGTCCACCATTCCAGAGTGGAATGTGTGCAAGGAAGCCTGGATTGTTTTGCTCCTATGGAAATGGTTTTAGCAAAAAGTAATTTTTTTTACAAGGCCATGATTTTCATATTTTCCAGGTCGGTACAGTCCCATAGAGTACAGTAGCTCCAGGGTTTGAGGGTTTCAAAAGTACAAACTTGCTACAGGGAAATGGCCCCCATTTGGATTGAGAATCCTGTCATTCTATCTCCTCCCACTCCTTCAATTGATGCAGAAAACCTTATATTTTTAGGACAAAGCCTGAAGTTGAATTTGATATTTCCTTTTGTTTATGACAATGTTGTACATTTTTTGCAATTTGTAATTCTCCATGTCTAATCAATTGGCACATGTTAGTTGAGCCTTGTGTGTAGTGTGATTGAAAATGGCCCTTATTTTTGCTGGTTTAAGGTCTACTTGGGAAGATCGGAGTTGTAAGGGAAGAAAGAGGTGCCTAGAAGTGGGTGCTCACTTGTGGGGTTTACAGCTACCACTCGGGAAAACTCATGAGCTGGGGAGATATTCTATACCTAGAAAAGAGCGAGGGAAGGAGTCTGTGTCCAGGGAGACCATGGGACTGAGCAGGCTAAGATCCCACATCCACAACGCGCTGGGACATGGTTAAGCTAGTGTCCCCTAAGTCCCCATGCCCCAGGGAGAGGAACAGAGGCAGGATCTCCCTGCCTCACCCCCAACCCCCAAGAATTAGCATTTCATAGTTATGGCCTATTATTTAGCAAAGACTTAGAACCCAATCAAGGTTGTGACTGATAGATTGCTTACATCTACGTGTAAGCAAACCCAGAGACAGATACAAAGATACAAAGACACTGAATAGAGATGAAAACTACTGCAGATGGCAAGTTTTATAGTAACTTACACAAAGTTCTATTCCAGCTTACATAGTTTCAAATACTGAATGCCTTCTTTGTATAACCAGAGAAAAGAATTTTGCTTCCTACCGTCATTTAGTTGGAGATTCTGAAAGAGCAGACTTACAGAGAAATATAGAATCTGTATGATCAAACATATCTCACGTGATTATTTTCGGTTTAATATAAAAACAAATCTCAAGTAGTTTGTATAACACAAGATTATTATTTAGTTTTCATAAGTGTGTGTGTGTGTGTGTGTGTGTGTGTGTGTGTGTGTGTGTCTATCAGTGGCCACTATGTGTCCCTGTGGGGAACCAAGGGTGACTTCTGGAACAGCCCAATTTTTTTAAGTCTAGCATTTAACCTCTCCTTCCCTAACTCTATCACAGAAGAAAAGGAAAGGAAAAAACAATACAGAAGAGGATACATATATTTAATGAAAATGAATACATGTCAATTTTCATTAGTAGGGAAGAAATTTAATTCATCCTTCTGCTATAACAATAAACCTGACATGATCAACTGATAAGGAGCAAGGTCTATTTGGGTTTGTAATTTTGGAGGTTTCAGGCCACAGTGTGTTGGGTTCGCTGATTTAGGGTCTGTATTGGGGCAGAACATCACAGTGGAGAGTATGGTGGGGGAAAAGACTTACCTTTCAGTAACTGGGATGTAAAATCTAAAGAGGTCAAGAGCCCAAGATTTCCTTCAATGGCACAAGCCCAACAACCTAACCTCCTCCCACTAGTATCAACATTCTAAGGTTTCACTGCCTCACCAATAGCACCAGGGCCTGGAGACCAAGACTTTAATGTATAGCCATTAGGGAACAATCAAGATCTGAGCAATTCTATTACCATGATTCACTTCATTGAGGGAGCTACCTACAGCCTAATCAGTTTAGTCAGTTAAGTCTTCCTTAACATTGTTATTCCCCAATAGTTCCTAACTCTAACTATGCACAGAATCATCGGGCACTCCTTCTAAAAGCCCTGAGGCCTACCTGGGAGGAAGAACAGAGCTCTGTTTAATTTTAAAAAGTATATATACATATATATGGTGTATACACACATACACCTCCTAGACCAAACCACACAGACTATGCCAATGCTGTTGGTTGCCCATCAGCATTAGGTGATAAAACCACATTACTGAAAAGAACATGCTTTCTCAGGAGGACATTGAGTTACCTGTGAGCTGGAAGCCTCCTCCATGTTAGCTAGCTTTCTTGGAGCCACAAGGTGCAATTCAAGATACTGGGAAATAATGTCAACAACAATCTTACTTGCATTGTACTCTGCATGTTACATTACCAATGTGCCAGGCAAGATGTGCCCACTGGTACAATAGTGGTATGACTGTGATGGAAGTAGCCAATTGCATTCTGGTTGGATTTCAGGTCTGTTCTATGGGAGGGAATTCATAGCTGGTACTGTAAATCTGGCTGAAAGTCTTTGGCCATCGCCCCTTAGTGAGGAAGCTACTATTGTTATTTCCTCAATGGACATGCTACACCCATCAAATTGGCTTCCAATTATCTTTATTTAGCCCCATGGAGTGCTGCCATCAACTTGGATCAGAGAAGCTTCTTTGCCGTGGCGAGTAAATACTGCAGAAACTTATAACTGGTCAAAGTGTTGAGAATGAGATTTTGTTGAACACTCAGACCACATGGGACTCCATGTCACCTCTTCTAAGGCTCAAGGAAAATTACAGAAGAGGGAGTGTATGAATCTAAGGATTGTGGGGAGTATTGGGACTCTGTCCTTCAGACATGGCATGGCCATTACCTGTCTGAATTCTCAGCAGCTGTGATACCTGCACAATAGCTGCTACTTCCTTATGAATGGGGAAGGGGCTCAAAGGCCTCATCCTTCCTGAGGATTATAGGTAGTTAATAAGTGCTATGGGGGCAGAAGGCTCATGAGGCACCAACTCTTCTTGAGTACTTTTATGAAGCTAATGGTGGCTAGAAGGAGAGATTTTGTTGTTGTTGTTCAGTGGTGTAGCCACTGTTAAGTTGCTCATGCTCCTGTAATAATCCCTTGCTCGTGCTCTTATTGATAACCCTAATTAAATTCACTAGAGCTGTGAATTGCTATCTTGGTATATCAAGCATCTTCTGAACATTTTGATATCACTGAAACAAAGGACAGCTGACAGAATGAAGATATATAAGCACGGAGTAAAGATGGTATTAGGGAAAATAATAAATGAGAGTAAATGTTGGAAGATTTAATATAAACACCAAGAAAGATTCTAGAATGCAAAGAATTACATGATTATGAGTGAGACCTGTGGTAGCATCTTGTTCAAGTTTCAACTGGCTTCTCTGGACCCTCATTCACTGATTTTGAACCTAAGGTTGGCAGGGTACATCAGACTGGGATAGAATCCAGGTTCTGGGGGAAAAGGTAGGTAGCTCTAAGTTGGGAGCCTGGGATCTGGAACCCAGAATTGTCTGATCCACACTTAGTGCTGGGGTCACAGTCTAACCACCTGAGAAGAATGGTGAGGTAGGGTTGCATACAAATGGTGCATGTGCACTGTACCCAGTGTGAAAAGACACAAGGGCCATCCTAGGTTGCAGCAGGTAACAATTTCCCTGACATTCCATCTCACTTAATGATAGCATCTGGCCCAACCTGGAGTGAAGTGGTCTCCCAAGGAATCTCTATGTGAACCTAGGGATCCCAAAGAACATAAACTGGGACATGACGGGAACTGAAAAAACTTGAAGCAATGGTCTGATGATAAATTCACTGAATATTAGGATATGTACTCGCCAACGTGCCTCAATACTGGCTTTTCTGAACTCCTTTCCCCTTAAGCAATATTCAAAATATAAACAGGGGCTGGAGAGATGGCTCAGTGCTTAAAGAGCTTGCTGCACACACCAAGGGATCAGAGTTCAGTTTCCCAGGTCCCATATAAAATGTGTTGGGTGGCCTTGGGGAGCTACTGTAATTCCAGCTTGGGAAGATGGAGCCTATGAATATCCACAGCAAGCTGGCTAGCAGACTAGTCCTAGTAGCATAGATTTAATTAGGGATGCACACTCAAAACACTAAAGTAGAAGAGCTATGAAAGATGATTCCTGATATCACCTTTGGGCCTTCACATCTAAGCACACTCATATGCATGTAAACCCACACAAACTCTTATGCCTACCTACCCACATACAATTATACATACACCCAAAAAGAAAAAAAAATCCATAAACACTACAATCTAAATGGCTTTCTTTTCTTAAAATCACATCAGTTTCTGTTCACAGGTGGTATGTATTGAGATGGCTTCTGCTAAAGCGGATGGATTTCTAATAATCCACTCTTGTGACCTGTTTCTGTCCCCTGGTAGCCACAGGTAGAGCCAGCTGCCTGGGGCAGACCCTGTTGGCACAGCAGAGAGCAAGGAGAAGATGGCAGCTGAGCTCCCATTTCATCTGGCTGGTACCCAATCGACAGCGTAATGAGGATGGGACCTCAATTATTTAATGAATTTACAATTAGACTGTTCTTATCCACCAAGTTGCAAGGTCTGCAAATGACCTTTGCTATTCGGGATAGGAAACCTGAGGGGACTGCACCCCCTGCTGGTAACATTAGCGTGATCAGAATTGACTTAACTACCTGCGCTCACAGGTAAGCATGGTGAACAGGAGACAGCAGTGCTAGACTTGTGATTCCTCCCCAGCAGCAATTCCAACAGTTCCGGAGTATTCCCTCATCCTTCGTTAATGTTTGGCATGGCATGTAAAGCTATCTGCTGCCTTCCTGCACCTGTGTAAACATTCTTCCGTTTGAAGAGCTTCAGTAGTACAGTAGAGTTTACCCCGAATGTGTTTGGGGGATAGAAGAGTTATGTTGTTTTGTTTTTACAGGAAAACCTGAGTAGAAGAGATAGACTTCATTCATTTTACCAGGAGCCTGTGTAAAGAGGATCAAAGTGCCAATCAACAGTGTGCATCTCGGTAGGGAACCCTGAAGACATCAGTTATTACTGGCTTATTATCAACCCAGGAAGTAGGAAGGAGAATTAAAAGGCAATTTGAAGTAGGCAAAATCAGCCCTTAAACATAAGCATTCTTCCTTCACTTCTTTGTAAGTAGCTAGGCCCTTTTTCAAACCAGCATTTAACTTGACCTACCATCCCCACCTGCTAGGAAGCCAGTATGACCAAGGGGAATCAAGTAGCTCATGAAGAGTATCTCAGATTCCCCAGAGAAATAACATCATGAGGCTGGGAAGCATAGACCCAGTTTATGTTGGGCAACTCTATTTTTATTACGGTTCTACTTGGTAAGATCATCCATGCAGAAGCTGGTCACCTATATGTCTCTGGTCACCAGAATAGTCAACTTGTCATAGATCAGGGCCGTGTAGCCCACAGCTGCTGCAAGCATGTTGGGAGATTTTATGTCTCAGCTATGCTCTGAGGGGTCCCACAAAGAAGTATCAAACACAAAGCAAACATTTTTGAGAGCCCCATGATCTCCATAGTACTCTTTGGAAGTTGTCAGCACTGCCAAGGCCCACCTGCTGTGGAAAGAGGAAAAGCTGGAAGATTCTGGGTCTCTTCAAACAAGGCACAGATAAACTCGGTATATGGAAATGGCTAAAACAGGTAATCAGCTTGACGGTGTAGTAAAAATGGGTATTCCAAAGACCTGTTTCTCCCAAGCCCAGTTTGAAGGTTTAACCAGAGAGACGTTGATGCGGAAACTCAAAATAACCAGTAGCACCGTGCTGTCTTATTTTAATTGCGGCCTTTCCTCTTGTCATTCTGCTCAAGGCTCTCAAACACCTAATTTGCAGAATCACCCATTTTGAAAGGATTAAAATGTCAATGATTTAAGTTCTCGGAATTTTTTTGAAGCCATGAAAACCTACATGGGGTGCTATTTTCCAGTCTTTCTGGTTTGCCTGCTACACCACATAGAGTAATAGGGGATTCAAGATTCTTTAGGAATAAGAAAAACAAGCAAAATTTTTGATACGTGGTTATTTTTTTAACCGTGTTTCTTCCATTTTGCAATAAACCTTGGATTTTTTTTACCGTGATCTTCCATTTTGCAATAAACCTTGGATTTTTTTTATTCCAAATTAGTACCAAGGAAAGCTACTCATTCTTGTACACACTCAATTTAGTATGTATAATACTCACCATTTAAATATTAATTTAAAACCAAGCCAAGGACATCACACACACACACACACACACACACAAGAAATATAGCTAGCAAATGTATGAAAATTTTAACTCATTTTAGCCTTGCTTTAAATATAAATGGAATAATTGCTTTCTAGCAGACCACCAGAGATATATTCTGAATGCTAGTTCTCAGTGCTGGTTCTGCTAAGAGGAAGCAGGATTTTATGTCTACCACACAGGGCAATACCAAGAAGTAGAGGTTTCTGGAAAGAAACTTGTTATCATATAATAAGGACTGCAAAGACGACCATTGGGCCTTGGCTCAAGATTCCCATTGCTGTTACCGTACCATAGACATGCTCATTTCCCTTGATGTTGACTGTTTTAACTTTAGGTAATTAAGTCCCTGAACTTGAGCTGACTTCCCAGAGTACGCATTGCCATCCCAACCACACTTAACAGCCAGATGTATATTGAACTCCAGTCAATTGGATGCAACTAGAAATAGTGGTGAACTCCAAAGACTGTCATAAAAGACAACCGAAGTGCATCTTGCCCCTGGTTTTCACTACTTGAAGCTCAAGTGGAGAGACAAACCGTATCATGAATCTTGAGTAGTTTGCATCAGATCAGAAGACTAGAAGTAAAGTGACTTGGATCCCAGACAGATGTGGAGTTACAATACCGCTCACAGTATCATAAAGTTGTTGCCCAAATCCTGGAATTTGTGTTGCACAGAAAGAAATCCCTAACATTACCGTATAGTTATTCTGCTGTTCTGTTGCTTACAACTGAAACCTGAAAGTTCGCTCACTAAAATTTCATATTCATCTTCATACTGCATCCATTTAATGTGAACTACCTTCAAAGCATCATAAAATCATTGGAATCAAAATCTGAAGGATACTTAGGGACATGAGAAATGCATATCATGTCTGTTGCAGAGGGGGAAAAGAGCGAAATCTGAGCATGTATAAATTTTATCTTTGAAGAGGTAATGCATATGCAGATGCTTGAATTATTCAGACTTGGATCTATCCTGTAAATAGATTATAGATCTGTTTTTAAAAAGCATGTGCTTTTTTTATATCTGACCTATGGTTTTCCACTGCTGCACTGTGGATAATTTATTACATGTTAGCATATATCTAATCAATATATTTGTCTTACCTCTTTTTCCTGTTTTTAAAGCTACTCAGAGGAAGAGAAAGCAAAGGCACATACCTGCCACAGTGCACATGTGGAGATCAGAGGAAAACTTCTGGCATCAGCTCTTTCTTCTGAGACGTGGGCTCTGAGGATCAACTCAGATCACTAGCTTGTGAACAGACATGGCTAAACCACTCATCTGTCTCACCAGCCCTTTTCTCCTTCTCTGTCCTCTTTAAATAAAATTTTTAGGGCTATCAAGATGGATTGGTGAGTAAAAGCACTTCTGTGCAAGTCTGACAACCAAAGTTTGACCCCCAAAGCACACATGGTAGAGAGAGATGATTTCTGAAAGCTGATTTGTGACCTCCGCACATGTGCCATAGTAAATGTACTGCAACACAAGTGTGCACGACATGCACGTACACACACACACCACTCTAAAAAAAAAAAACGAATTTTTTGAACAGACTTTTTAAAAAAAAGTTTTTATTATTTATTCAATTGTGCATGTGTGCACGTGTGTGTGTGTGTGTGTGTGTGTGTGTGTGTGTGTGTGTGTGTGTGTGCGTAGAACCACAGGCGAATTCGGGAACACCATGGACCTCCTCCACCTTCTCCTTGTTTACTCTGCCCCAGGATTCACAGGCTCCGCCGTACCAGGACCAGAAGCGCAGGCCGCCCCTGCTTCTGCCTGGCGTCTATACGTGGGGTCTAGAATCCGAACTTGGGACCTTCCACCTGCAAGGCAGAGGCTTAACTCCTGAGCCACCTCTCCAGCCCCTCTTGAACAGACTTTTAAAAATTAAGTACTTTTAATGATTTCCCTATTGGCTTAGCACTATTCCTTTTTTATTCTTCCAAAGGATATTCAAAAGTTACCACATATATAATAACACTTATGTCTAGAGCTAACTCCTCTGTTTCTTCCAAAATATAAGGGACAGCAAAGAATTTTTTTTTACTCCACTATATCTTTCCCTTTATTATTTCATTCAATTCACTTCCATTCAATTATGTAGCAATTATTATATTCCATAAGTATTTAAGTCATGCCACAAATAGCTCCTCTTCCATATTCATGAACAAAAGACTCAGTCTAGCTTGAATCTGAAAAGGGAGTAGATAGAGGAGAGAAGTCACAATGTTAAGGTGAGGGTGATTCACCCTGTCAGCCACAATAATTATTGGGTGAGGTACAAGGAAATAGAAATCAATAGTGTGTGTTAGGTTTTCAATGTGAGCATCTACAGAATCCTATGAATACAATTGTATTTTTCTAAAAGGTAACTTATAGGTAAAAAAAAAATTCTGAAGAATAACTTGTCTCATGCTGAGAAGGCTTTTGATAAAATTCATCATCCTTTCATGACAAAAGTTCTGGAGAAAACAGGAAAGGAGGGGACACAGTTCAGTATAATAAAGGGTATTTTTTAATCTATTGCTGGTGGAAGTATAAACTGGTACAGCCACTTTGGAAATCAATAAGAAGGTTCCTCGGAAAGCTAAAAATGGAACTATGATATGGCCCAGCTATACCATTATGGCCAATATTCCCAAAGGACTCTATGTCTTACTACAAAAATGTTTGTTCTTTCATGTTCATTGCAGCTCTGTTTACAACAACAAGAAAATGGAATCAACGAACATGCCCATCAACAGAGGAATGGATAATGAAACTGTGGTACATATACACAAAACATTTGCAGACGACATCATCATCAATCAATATCAAAAGGTTAGTCCACATCTGCTCGTGTTTAACTTAGTCTTGTTCACCACGAGATCATCTATAAGCAGAATCCTAAGTACCCTCAAGAAAAGGTGACATAGGTATTTCCCCATTTTCACTTCACTTTTTCCCTGTCATTTCTAATTATTTCTTTGATGTTTTACTGGTTTGTTTTGTGGGTATGCTGTGTATGTGTGTGTGTATGTGTATGTGTGTAGGCCAGACCTAAAATCCAGGTCTTCCTGGTTTGCTCTCCACCTCCTCATTTTTACCCCTTACTACCCGATCCCAAGTCTCTCTCCTTTTCCTACTACACATCTTTCCACCTTGTTTTTTGAGACAGGGACTCAGCTGATCCTGCCACTCGCTGCTTGGCTAGGGCTGTCTGACCCCCAAGCTCCATGAGTCAGCCTTGTCTCCATCTGCCCTGCACTAGCTTTTCTTTTCCAGCGGAGTCATCTCCTCAGCCCTTCCTTGACGGTTTCAAAGGAGATGCTTTTAAATGTTTTTCCTCCATTTTAGAGCGTTAAGGTCACCTAACCTGGCATGCATCTGCTTATCTATCTAAATGAAGAGAAAGAGGCGAAAATTATTTTTAGTGCTTTTTTTGTTGTGGAATGGAATGAGTGCATCCTGGTAATTCTCTAGCTATTCTAGGATGCTGCCTCTCTCTGCAGAAAGCCTTACTGTCTTATCAGCAAGGCTCGGCACTCCTAATCAAGAACAGGCAATACTATCAGTGCTGTTCTGGCTGCGTGTGTCAGTTTGGTCTCTTCAGTCTTATTTTCAGGAACTGTTTAATTCCACTCAAAGGTTAGTCCAACCCCAAGGACACAAATGGACCCCCATCTACTGCAGTAAACAGAGATGTGCTCCCTGTAAGATCTGGGCCCCACTAGGCATGACGTCATACTCCTGAGAACCCCACATGAATCCGCCCTGTGTACCTGAAGTTGGCGTTTAGAAATCCCAGCTCAGTAAGAGTGCCAGTGCTTCAGGAAGTCATGCTGCCGTGGAAACGATGTCAAACACTTCTAATACAAAGTAAGCATGGGTTATTTGAAAGTAGTTCTGAAGAAGAAATGGATCCAGTGTGCATGTACAGTCTATAGCTACACGTCCCACTAGAGAAGTAGTGCAATTAGAAGACGGTTTGGAATTCACCTCTGTGGCAGGAATCAATGACACATGCCTATAATCCCAGCTTCTGAGAGATGCATGTAGAAGACCAGGAATTCAAGGCTAAATTCTGCAATATAGCAAATTGTAGACTGGCTTGAGCTATATGGAACCTTATCTCATAAGAGAGAGACAGAGAGAGAGAGGAGAGGGGAGAGAGGGAGATAGGGAGAGAGACAGAGACAGATACAGAGACAGATATAGAGAGAGAGAGAAGAAAAGAAAAAGGAGTCTGGGTCTGTCTTATCAGAAGACAAAATGACACCTGATCTCTAAAAACCCAGTAAGTTAATTACAACTGCCATACACACTCATGTCCCAAACTTCTGATTTCCTCTTAGCCAGCCAGTGGGAATGTATACTGTGTCAAATGTCATTTATTTCATTTATAAAAGTAACAGAGGACAAACAAAGCAATCTAACTAAGACTGCCTTCCTTCTTCCTTCCTTCCTTCCTTCCTTCCTTCCTTCCTTCCTTCCTTCCTTCCTTCCTTCCTTCCTTCCTTCCTTCCTTCCTTCCTTCCTTCCTTCCCTCCTTCCCTCCCTCCCTCCTTCCTTCCTTCCCTTCCTTCCTTCCTTCCTTCCCTCCTTCCCTCCTTCCCTCCTTCCTCCTTCCTTCCTTCCTTCCTTCCTTCCCTTCCTTCCTTCCTTCCTTCCTTCCTTCCTTCCTTCCTTCCTTCCTTCCTTCCTTCCTTCCTCATTCCTTTTTTTTGGCCACTTGGGTCTCTAACATCAGCCCAGGTACATTCTAGATCATGTCTTCATTGTCTTCAATTTATAACTAAGCCTTTGGTGTCAATTTTATCACAAGAGCTAAAAGAATTTTGCTTCTGACACCCAGGCACATTCCATTAAAAGCAACTCAGATAAAGCTCAATGGACCACACATCCAGAAAAAATATGAAAACAGGAGGAAGACTGGTAGGGAAAAAGAAGGTTTGCAGTGGGAATAGGGAGGGAGATGGGATTGGGTAACAAGGGGTGAAAATGTTATCAGTTCATTGTATTCATGTGTGAAAATGTTAGAAGGAAAAAAATAAATTAAACAAGAAAGCTGTTGAGCAACATAAACACTTAGATCACAGACTTGTGGCTTTATCTTATCAATATCAGCAATATTCCTGAGACCCTCTAGATGTAAGCAAGGTTCCTAGGGCAGTTCTGAGATTGGCAGTGTTTTCAAGTGGGAGAGCCAACGCTCATCTACAATCTGGAAATCTGCAGGTAATGCTCTGAATATCATTTTCTTCACCTAGAAATTAAAGATAATGAACCAGAAAAAGAAAAAGATTTTGCCTCTGAAGCTCAGTTTGCTGTCTTCAGCCAGCGCATGTTGAGCTCCTAATCTGTACTGTATGACTGTGGTTTCTACAGATAAGATCCAGCAGCTCTTCCTTAACAGAAGGAGAGATCAGGCGTGGGTCACAAGATGAAGTTGGCACACTCTCTCCTAATGTCAGTCAACCCGACTTGATGAGGGTAAAAATCTGGGTATCATAGATTTATATCCGTTGGTGTGACCTCATCTGTCCTTGGCCAGAAAAAAGGAATTGGAAAATTAAAGTAAAACATCTAAGCCTTCCTTGACATTTGGAAGCTGGCCTGGTATTTCCAGCTGGTCCATGTCATCTCCTTGGTAAATAATCTCCTAAATGATGTCACAAAACCCCTACCAGGAACAAGGCTAATCTGAGGCCGCGATAAAGTAAGACCAGGCAAAGCTTTTTCTAATGTTGCCTAAGCACAGACAATATCTAGGTCATCACGTCTTGTATAAAACACAAACACTGTTTGGGAGTCAAAATAAGTGACTATTTCTCCCACCATTAGATATGACTTATTAAGCCTATTGAATCCTTCTCTCTCCCCAAACTCGTCCACTTCAAACTCTTACTTTTTTAGACTCCTCTAAATTACTCTATCAGAACCCAAATGCGATTGCTGCTTCTGGTTCCCCATGGTGTGTTTTCTCTTTTGCTACAGTGAGTAATAAACCTAATTTAACCATAAGAATATTATCGGTAGTCTTTTCCTGAACTGCAATGATATTTACGGCATTTAATCTGATTTTCCAAATAAAATTACTTCTTTTATAACATTGTTTGTTTCACAACCAACATAACCCAGAAAACTGACACAATTTCAGCTACAGATGAATAAATGAAGATCTTTAATAGACAGGGTGGTGGGGGATTGTTGAAGACATAGTGCTTGTGGGCAAGGCTCAAATTTGCAAACACATTGGTGAATATTTATCTATTTTTTTAAAAGTCTGGATTGAGGGGATGACCCAATGATTAAAATTCTTGCCACTGAAGCAAAAGAATTCATATTCTGATCCTATATAAAATGCCAGACTGGTGTGGCAACTGGCCTGTAATTTCAGATTTGAAAAGTGGAGATTAAGAATTTTTCATGCATACTCATGCTAGCTAAACTTGCCCTAATGGTACACCCTAAATTTAATTAGAAATCCAGACTCACAACTGTAAAATAGAAGAACAATTGAGGATAGTCTCTGATATAACCCTTGGACTTCCAATTGCACATACTCACATGTGCGAGCACCGACATACACAACATATGCCTGCCCACACGAACACACACATACACATATGTACAAATCCTACCCACATGTACATGAAAATAAAAAATACTCATGCATTGATTGTTCTCCAAAAAGACTGCAGGGCACCCATGTCCCATGGAAATAACCCTCTCAGAAGCCTGTTCTAGTCTCCGGTCCTCATGTTCTGCTTGGAAATCATTTGGCATGAAGCAAATGCTAACCTGTCTCTTATAGTGCAAAACAAGAATTCCTTTCCCAGCAAGAAGGAAGTCTTTCATATTGGAATGAGGGGACCAAGAAAAAGGGATCAAGCAAGTGAAGGACTTCCACTAGCAGTTTGGAGAGTTGGGGTACAGAACATGAGGAATATACCTTTGCCCCCTCCCCAGATCATCAAATCAGAAGGTTAAATCTGACGTAAATTTCCAATTTATGAAGACAATTTATATGGAAAACAAATTTAATCTCACTTGATGCGAGTTATTCCATGCTTGAAAAATGTATTTATTTCCTTAGGGAGGTTAATAAAGGAAGTCTAGCTATGAAGCTATTTATAGGCTATCAGATATTATTAACACCCATGAACAAATCCATGTTTCTAATGAGAAAATGTAGCAGTGATATAATTATTGAAATATGAACTCAGTCTAAAGTCAAGTGACTTGGTATCTAAAGTTACATTTGTGGAGTCACAGTTGGAGAGAGGTTAGTGAGATTTTAACTAATCATTGGTTTGTCATGGTGAACGGTAAGAAGAATTATAACTGCTATAATAAAGGTATCATTCCACTGACATTAATCACATTCTCCGAGTTGTGAAAAGAAATCTTTACCTCTTATTTAAATGAGAATAAAAGACTTTGACATTACTTGGATTTTTTTTCATAACCTTTGCGGGCAGCTTTTACGTTTCATTCCATTTGCTTGACTTCATACAGTGAACAGCTTATAATTATAAACAAGCATCTTTCATCCAAATCAAAAATGTGGAGGAAAGAATAAGCCATCAAGACAAAAATAGGCCTTTATAAACTTGTTTCCCACTTTGCTTCAGTAGCCTAAAACTTACTAGTATATCTATCTGCCATTGATCATTTTAACAAAATTTTGACCCTTGAAACCATAGGAAGAATAACTTTTGTGATTATTTATTTATTTATTTCCAATGGAATAGAAAAATTAATATTTATGTCATATACATATATCACACACATGACATGTTCAGGAAAATTTCATGAAATTATAGCTCATGAGGAATACATTTAACTCAAAAGAAATTCATACAAACCTTTCAATCAAGTTATTTCCAGCCCTCATGTCTTCCTGTGTATATTTGCATGGAAAAGGAGCACATGTAAATTAAAAGTGCAAAGGAAGAGAGAGAAAAGCAATGGCAACAAGACGGGCTCTTGGCATGTGTCTCCCTGGAGGAGTTAGCACCATGAAGTCCTTCTAGGCAGTTGACTCCCGCCCCTGAGTCATTAGGAGATTAAGGAAATATTTCTCCAAATGCAGAGCCTTTACACAGGCCACTGACATTCACCTGCCCCCACAGTTTGTTGGTGATCAGTTTCCGTAGGGAGACAGAACACACTCACACAGGAGAAGTGACATGAAGCATATTTACTACCTCCAGACTGGCAGTGAGGGGCAAGAGAAAACTAGGATTCACTAGTCTTCTCTAGTACGCAAGCCCTCCAAAGTTTGGGTCACCACTAGTGGAGGGGATGTGCTTTCATCTGTGTACACTCTGTTCCTTGTCTGTATATGGAAGAGGTTTTTTTTCAGGTTTGTAGAGGTTAAGGGTATTGAGATGGAGTTGTTATCTAGACAGTCCTAGTACGTCATTGCAAGTCTCCTTGGAAGAGAGTGGTAGAGTAAAGTGTCTTCATTGAGAAGAAGCCATGATGGAAGCAAGAGGAAGCAGGAGAAGCAGGCCCAGAAGATGATACGCTGCTGGCCTAGAGGATGAACCAGGCCCAGAATATACTATGCCGCTGGCCTAGAGGATGAACCAAGGAGCATGTGGAGACTGCTTAGGAGGCCAGGAAAAGTGAGGAAATGGATTTTCAGATGAATCCTGTAAACACACCCTGCGTGTGCATACACACACAGGTAGATACATGCACAGGTACATACACATACACTAATATGTGCACATACATACAGAAATATACACCCAGGAAACGTAAAAAAATTGAAAAATCATGAACATGCTTCCTTTGAGGTCTTTTTTAGAGACAGTGGGTAGAAAAACATCCATTTATATCTGAAACTAAGTCTAAAAAATACTTTGAATGTGTGATTATCAGGTAAAACATTAATGTGACAACATATGAATGTTAGAAAAAAATATCATGAACAACAACAGAAGGAAAATAGGATGTTATAGTACAAATAGATTGATGGCTTCATATTCCAATAAATCATGAATACAAGCACTAAGAATAATAAAACAGTCAAAATTGGCTTATTGCAATTCCCTGTTTTGCACTTTGTAGCTACGTGTATATTTTGGATATAAATTATAAACAAAAAAGAAATTTATAACACTACAACAAATACTGCCAGATGCTATCTGAATGGTTACAAAGATCATAGAGAGAAACAGTTCTGAGTGGCTGTCAAACCAGTCGCCTGAATATTCCCCATGGAAATGTCCTACGGAAAAAAGAACTGCCAAGAAAAGGTTTTGACATTTCCTAACTGGCAATAATGTTAGCAGACTTCTGGTTAATATAGGGTGAAACTAATGAGAGATTCTCTGTTTTTTGGATTTTGATCTATGCTAATGCTTTCTGTAGTCAAGATGCCAACTTTAGCTCAAAAGAGTAGGGAATATTTAAATCAGATTTTTAAAGCAGAACTTAACTGTAGAAGTATCAGACAAATTCACAGCTGGATACTATCAAACTATAAAGCAATAATAATTTCAAATGCCATTTCGACTTCTCTGGAGCATGGATTAAGAAGAAAAATTTCTAAATACTGTTCAGAGAACATAACACAAACATTTGACAAAGGGAACACACAAAAATGAGATGATACTTTTAATTATGCACATAAATCAAATTACCACCCCTTTAGATGCCAGCAAGACACCTGATAAATTCTTTAAACATTTACTTAATGGGTAGGACATAGATGAGCAATTCCTTATTATTAGAATATGACCATCTTTTTTTTTGTTTTGTGTGTGTTCACGTGCATGCATGTGCACATGTGTGTGCCAATGTGCTAGTCTGTACACGCACAAGCCAGAGGGAGACATCGAGTATCCTCTTCTATAACTAGAGCTCTGCCTTATACCTTTGAGACTCACCAAACCTGGGGCTCACTATGGTTCATTAGAATGGCAGCCAGCAAGCTCCCAAGGTGTCTCTGTCACCCCATGCCTCAGCTCTGGGGTTTCTGAGGCATATATGGTCATCCCCAGTTTTTCACATGGGTGCCAGAGATCCAAACTCAGGTCCTTATGCTTGCATAGCAAGAAATCTTACAGCACCAACTCCTCAACCCACTGTCTTTATTATATAAGTGCACATATTTGTATATGCCTTTCTATAATGTCTACTATGGATAAAGGAACCTTATCCAAAGGGATAATGTACCTTATAAGCCAATAAGATCTTGATCCTACATTGTTGCTGGGATTAAGAACAAGGGTTTCTTTTTCTAACAAATTGATAGGACCATGAAATTGCTGCCATAAGATAGTTTGAAACCTTGAGAACCATGTAGAAACCATGTAGAGCTATGGACTTATCTAGGCATAATATTGGTTATGGTGCAATCACTTTGTTTCTGATAGGATTGGAGAGACATAAGTCAGATCCAGCATGTCTAGAATGAATAAGAAATCTCTGGAAGTCAAACAGAAAAAGATACGGCCTCCTTTTTTAAATAAAAGGACAAAGCTATTAAAGATATCACAGAAAAACTAAGTGGGTTGGTTTTTTCCACCTAACTGTCAGAGAATAAGTCAAAAGAAACTAGCCAGCATGTTTTCTTATCTCCCATTGCTACTAACCAAGAACTTCTAGCACACCAAGATCTAGTTATGATATGGAGAGGTAAGGACCCTCGCACGACTGGAGGGACTTAAGTAAGATTTCAGGTGCATCCAAGCTATCAGAGAGAGAACCACCTAGCTGTGTTCTTCCAAGCAGAGCGCCTGGGATAAAGCAATTCAGTCCTGACTGCAAGTTCATCCCGTAGCAACCACACAGATGTCACAGGAACCGGGAGCCAGTGAGCAGGACAAGCATTGCCTCCAGTATCCAAAGGACAGTCAACAGGCTGTCCACGGAAACTTGGGCTGTGAGTACAATAGTGCACCAGAGCAATGCTTAGGGGAAATTAACCAGCTCTGTGGTTACCCATACAGATAGGTATAACGATTGCTATATGGAACACAAGCAATAAGGAAACAAGCGGGATTTAAAACATCATGCTATTTAAATAAGTTTTTTTTTCTACTTTTTACAAGCATATCGAGTACTTATCCCTGCTTCCCTCCATGGTCCCTCCCTCCCTTCCCTTCATCAATCCTTCCCACTTTCTCCCACTCTCCTGCCTGTCTGCTTCTATGGACTCCAGGGTCCCCTTGGCTTGTCTACTCTTGTGAGGGTTCAGGCCTCTATGGCATACCAAGTTGCCTCTTTTTGGGCCACCTCATTGATATGGGTATTTCCCTTCACTCATGCAACTTTAGACCCCAAGGTTTTTAAAAATTCAAAATAGGAGGCCCTGGGTTCGATTTGTGGCACCATTAAAACAACAACAACAAAACAAACTGTATTTGAGGCATACACTTGGAATTCTATTAACCTCTGTGCTAAACTGACATCAAATCTCATCTTAAAATTCTCCAACCTGGGCTGGAGAGGTGGCTCAGGGGTTAAGCCTCCGCCTTGCAGGCGGACGGTCCTGAGTTCGGATCCCAGATCCCACGTATAGACGCCAGGCGGAAGCGGGGGTGGCCTGCGCTTCTGGTCCTGGTAGGGCGGAGCCTGTGAATCCCGGGGCAGAAGGAGGTAGAGGCGTCCATGGTGGTTCACGAATTCGTCCGTGGTTGTACACACACATACACAGACACACAGACACACACACACACACACACACACACACACACACACACACACGCGCACATGCGCACAGTTGAATAAATAATAATAATAATAATAAATTTAAAAAAAATTAAGCTTTAAAAAAAATTCTCCAACCTGCTTAAAAATTTTTAAATGAAGTTAAAAATTTAAATAGCCAAATATGGACCAGTGACATGTTATAAGTTAAAAAATCTGACCGATTCAATTCTGTACACATGAGAACATAAATAATGCTGAGATTACGGAAATAGCAGTCATTGTACTTTTAAGCTTATACCTAAATAAATGGATGGTAGTTATTATTTTAATTGCAAAAGCAAGCAAAAACGAGACCTTTAGCAAGATTCCTCCATAAAAGATACGAATCGGTAAAAGTAGACACATTTGTTCAAGTTATGAGAGATAAGATCTTTATGAGAAGAAGCAAATGTTTTAAATCAATATGCAGCCGGAGTTAACTTTGGAAAAAGACTGCAAAATTGTATAGAAGCAATGTTTCAATTGAGTGAAATCTGAAATAAAAAATAGACAAAAAAGAAAAGCTTAAAATTTGTGAACATTAGGGTGTGAAATTATGAATGAGCCATCTTCAGAGACAATTTTCAAAATGAGTAATACAAACATGGGGCGAAATAATGGCAAGGTGTTTATACAGAAAATAAACCCAAAAATGCATCAGAGTTGGTCTCTATAGCAACCGCCTCTGGATTCCTGGCTTGTTTGCTTATCTAATTATTCTTTTAAATTCTGGCAAAACGCATGCAGCATCCAGTTGCCCATCTTTACTGCTTCAAGCACATCATTCAAGTAGTGAGTGCGTTCAGGGTATGGGCAACCATCACCCCTCCCCATCCATTTACTGAACACTTCTCAGACTCTGGGGCTGGGGCGAGAGCTCAATAGGGAAAGTGTTTGCCATGTGAACAAGAGGACCTGGATCTCCAGAACACAAGTAGAAAGTGCAACATGGTGGGGTACACTTGTAGCCCCAGAGATCGGCTAAGCAACCTAGTCTAACTGGTGAATACCAGGCCAGTGATAGACAAGTCTCAAGAAAACCTCCTGAGGAGTGACACTCATAGATGACCTCTGACCTCCTCACCCTGCCCTCCCCCTCAGTTAAAAAATAAGCGATGCCTATTAGGTACTGACTCCCTCCTTCCCCTCGCCCCAGTCCCTGGCAATCACGGTTCCCCACCACTGCCTCTTCTCTGTGAATCTGATTTCTACAGGGACGTCATGTAAGCGGAATCACATAGTGCTTGTCTTTTCGGGGCCTGGCTTAATTATCTACAAGCATCACCTGTGCTTTTTGGCTACTGGGCATTAATGCAGCTGTGAACATGGGCGTGGCCATCTGCTTTTTGGATGGTAGTCTGGAGCTTTGAGCCACTGCCCCCAGGCAAATTCTCTGGAGGAACTGAAGGTCCACACACTAGAAGAAACCCGAATAAGTGTAGCAAAATGGTACCAGTGGTTAAACCCAAGACATAGCTGTATACAGTTGTTTTCCTACGTCTATATATTTAAAATCTCTCAAAATTTTAAAAATGTTTAAAAATACCCTGGAGCAAGCCTTAGCAGTCAGAAAACATGCCTCAGCCCTTCCACACCAGACCTCCACAGCTCTGCCCACGAGGCCTCAGGCATCGGCCACCCATCACCCATCACTGCTCGTTCTGGTCACTGTCTGTTAGGTGAGACCAGCTTGCTTCTTGTTCCTGGAAGGGTTGCTCTTGTGCTGGAACTAGCCAGGAAGAAGGTTCTTCTCTGAGGGTAGTGCCACCGCTCTAACCTCAGAAGGAAGCAGAACAGGACAGGGAATAGCCGCTGTCATCACCCTGAAGCTCAGCCAGGACTGTCTCCCTCGGAGCCGTTTCCCCAGTTTGTCCTGTTTCTATTGCCACCAAGGTCTTGTCCCAGAGCCTTGAAGCTATTTGATGGGATCCTAACCAAGAAACATAGTCACTCCCCCCGCCCCCACCGCCCACCCACATACCTACTAAAAGGAGATTTTCGAAGTTGGCCTACATGATACAGTCTGGGATGTCCAGCAAAGTCGGGACATCTTCACACGAGACATGCTGAGGACTCCATAGCTGCTCAGATCCCGAGAGCATATCAGGAGGACTTGCACTGCAGCAAGCCCCAGTCTGCTGTTGAAGATCTGGAGGATTCCTGGAGAGTCGCTGGTCTGCGTTCCACCTGGGAGGACGGAGGAAGCTGGGCTGCAATGTTTGAGAAGACTGGCAGCAGCAGCAGCAGCAGCAGCAGCAGCAGCAGCAGCAGCAGCAGCAGCAGCAGCAGGGCAGAAGTGTATGGCAGCGCCCAGGAGGTAAGCAGGCAAAACACAAAGCTTGCTTTCTTGGGCTTCCTGTAGCTGGCCTGCCACTGGAAGGTCAAGCCCACATTTAGGGTGGGTCTTCTTGCTTCAGGTAAAGTGATCAAGAAAACCCTCTCAGGTGTGCCCAGCTGATCCTGTGAGAAGATTCCACATCCAGGCAACTTGATACCCCAAATTAACTGTCACTGGGCCATTCTAATAGAACGAGTAGAAGGAGAGACCGGTATCTGCTAGCGGCTTTACCATTTGACAGATAGAAGATGGGATTTTCAGGACTGAGGAAACCCCAAAGACATGAGGTTGTGGCCCAAGATGGGGCCTTTCTTCCATGCCTACTTCTCCTTCCATGGAATTGTTACGTAACCCCTTACCAAGGTGTTTGGCCCTTTGGGGCCCTCTCCTCAGCCATGTTGGCTGTGGCCCCTCTTTCCTGTTCTCATCGTCCCCTCTGATTTGAGCTGTCTCTTCTGTTCTAATGCTGTCCCTCTAATGCCAGGCCCTCAACTCTAATAAAACTCTTTCTTATGTCTCTCCTTCCCTTGTGTTAGTTTCTTCTTATCCATGGACCTCCATATTTTACAGGTTGTGGGGTCCCTCGTGATCTTCCCTTCCCCCATTTTGACTTAACCAAATGAACCTTCACAGCATGGAAGCTTCTGGAATAGAGTTGAAGAGAAGGAGAGGTGGGGTGGGCTTGGGTCCATCTAGGCTCCTAATCTCCAGGATTTTGTAAGCCTAATGCACTCCTGAGTTGATGTCAGCGTAGAACTGGAGGGTGGCTGGTGGATAGCAGGACTCCTCCAGTGGTAGAGATGGGTGAGGCAGTGAAGGGTCAGATAGAAACATTTTTTTTTCCAAATATCTAAAGCCCACACTGACTCACTGCTGGCTCAGCAGCCAGACTGTAGGTTTTGCAGTGTCACACAGCTGTGTGACCTTGGGCAAGTCATTCGATTTCTTTCTGCATCAGGAAAATGTGAATAATAATCACGCCTGCCTTCCAGGATTGCTGGGATCCCAGCAAGGCATCAGTACATACAAGAGAACTTAGAGCAATGCTTGATGAGGCTCATATATTCTTTAAAATTTCTATTATTTTGTATGTGTTGGGGTGGGGGTCTTCGCGTGCCACCTCATGCAGGTGGACATCAGAGCACAACTTTAGGGAGTCAGTTCTTTTCTGCCACATTGTGGGATCTCTCTGAAGATTGAACTCCAGTCGTTAGATTTGTGCGCAAGCACTTTTACCTGCTGAGCCATGTTGCTCGCCTGTGGCAAGCCTTATATTGTTTTAATTATACAGAAGCACAGTGCTTATGCTAGTGGTTTCCAGCAGGTCTTCCTGGCACTAAATCTAGCTCTCCTAAAATACGCGCCTGAATATCAAGTCTTCCCTGAAGAAAAAAATATTAATTAAGAGAGTGGTGGACGCTGCTGCCTGCAGCAGGGATACGGCCTCTTCTGTGGCTTCATTCCTGTTACACGGCAGAGGTGAGGAGAAAGATTTCAGAGCTGATCCTAGAAAGGTCACTTGCCTGAAGTTTAAACCCCCTACCGCATGCACATACACACACCCAACCCTGAAGTTCAAGAGTAGAGGGCAGTTTGAAGACAGCTTACAGCCATCGTTTCTATTTCAGTCACCTGGCCTGCCAAGTCTTCCTCCCTCCCCATCCTCTTTAGTAATAATGTTAGAAAATAGTGGTGGTAGAGTTCTCAGAAATTCTTCACTTTGTATCTGACTGCTAAGAATATCAAAATAAGCCTATTTTCAGATTTTTTTTAACTTAAAAACAGAATGACTCAGCATCTCCCACTTGCTCCTTCACACTTGGTGAAAAATACACATACATATGAAAACACATGAAAAAGTGGGTGGGCCAGGAAGATGGCATAGTGGATAAAGCACTTGATGAACAAGCCAAAAAAAAAAAAAAAAAGACAAGAGTTCCAATCCTCAGATTCCACATAAAAATGCCCAGTGGATAACTTTTAGAACAGGGTTTATTTTAGTAACTAGAAAACACAGTTCTTGCTCTCAGGTTATCAAATTAGAGATAGGCTGCTAAGGGATGTCAGGTGGACAGAAAGCCCTTGGAGGTGCCAAGTGGGCAGATAAACTACAAGCTCATCCTGCATGTGCTCACAGCAGATGTTGTTCTATGATTTGATTTTGTTTTGTTTTGTTTTGTTTTGTCTGTGACAATGCTGGGGATTGGATCCAGGGCTTTGCTTGTAGGCATTGAGTTTCCTACATAGCCCTTGGTGATTTGAGATGAGGTCTCATTGTGTAGCCCGGGTTGGCCTTGGTTCCCCTCCTATGGGCTAATATTACAGGCATGCATTGCCACGTCTAACATACTGACTCTTTGTGGAAAATAAAGGCCTCAGGACTCATTATAATCTTGCAAATTCTTACATAACAGTGACTGAAGCAGGAAAATGGAGGGCTGAAAGCTAAAGAGAAGAACAGAAAGGAGCTTTGGGTTCAGGCCTTACTTACCTGGCTTGCAACAGTGGGTTGACTCCAACTAAAAAGGAATTAAGTGGTATAAAATTGAATTCAAAGTGCTTATTACAGTAGGAAGATGATTTTATAATTATATGGCACCTTTTTCTCATTGACCTTTAATGTCTTTAATATAGTCAAATAACTGGGATCCGTTCTGATTGCAAGTTTAAGGGAGCTTCAAATCAATGGATGCTTGGGTTCATACTGTCCATTTGGATTTCTGAGACAGAACCACAGTCTCTAGAGTAAGGTCGAGTCTACAGAGAGCACAAAGGATGATAAAATGCTGACAAAATGAACCTGTCCCTCCCTAACCAGCTGTGACTGAAACTACACTGTGCACTCTCCAGAGAGAAGTGCGGCCTGGTACTCTAAGTGGCTGGTTGTAATCAGACTGTAATTCCTCAAGCCACACTATTCAACATGGAAGCCACTAGTTCATTGTGCTAGTTGGACACAGGTACCAACTTTACAGTTGAGGACTGAGTTTTGGTCACAAAGAATCCATAGTTCTTGAGACAGACCCTAAGCAAGTCTGTGGGAGATTGTCTAGTTGATGAGGGAAGACTCCCCCCTCCTATGGTGAGTGGAACCATTTCCTGGGCAGGTGGATAAGACAGAGAGAGCTGATTCACAGTACTTTGGCATATTTTGGCAGACTCACAGACTGGCAAATGGGAATGTTTCCCCTCTCTCAGCAATTTCTGTGGATATCTGGTAGCCAGTTCCTTAGGCTTCTGATGTTGGTATAACTTACCTTCCAAGCTGAACTGAGAACTACATAACCAAAATCATAAGCAGAAATAAAAGCCCTAGTTTCCTTGTTTGGTTGTCTATTTATCAGCAACACAAAGAGAAACTGCAATATACATAACTACTAAGCACTTAAAATATAGCCAGCATGAGCTAAATTGAGCTGTAAGTACCCCAGATCTGGATAGCTTATAGTATAAAAGAACATAAACTATTACCTTACACAGTACCAAGGAATACTATAGAAGCTACTGGGGGAGAGAAATAATTACAAGTCTTATAAACTCATGAGATCTACAAGTCGCAATAAAAATCACCATGGCAATAGGTGACCACCAGTGTTAACAGTGGCACGAGTGTGAAGTAGGCAACAAACAGCTTTCTGATTAGACTCAAGACCCACTTGTCAGAATGGCCCACATTCCTGTTACTGCTACAACAAGAACCTAAAAAAGGGAAGGAAATAGATATATAGGGAAAAACAGCCAATGAACCTATAGATAGGAAGACAGTACACCAAACTCCTCTGCAAATAGCTATTATATCCATAGATTTGAAGAAAACTTTCAGCCTAGAAGGCTTCTATAACAGAGATAGAAGATTTCAGTATCCTGAGAGGATGAAGCCTAGGGCAATAGAAGAGCAGTGAAGTGGACAGCAATGCCCAGCCATAACGTACAGTACCAGTGACCTAGCAGGGCTCACCCAGAATCAGTCCAACCTGTTTCTCCCCATCCTAAAGTCTTGGGTACCTCTCGGAAGAGGGGGTGGTGAGATGTAAGACTCTAAGAAGAGAAAGTTCACCACTGGACAAGACATTCCATTCAAGGGAGGACTGCTACATCTAGGAACTCACTACCGTGAGACTTGTTCTTATCAGACCTGCATAATAACTAAAATACCAACATACCCCCATAGACTATCGAGGAACTCCAGAGAGATAAGAACATACAGTGGAAACCTTGAGGACTAAAGCTGGATGAGTGAAGGGAAATACCCCTATCAATGGGGTAGCCTGAAGAGAGGCAAATTGGTAGGCCACAAGAGGCCTGAACCCCCCACAGGAGTAAACAAGCCAGAGGGAACCCTAGGGTCCATAAAAGCAAACAGGCAGGAGTACGGGAGGGAGTGGGGTGGATTGATGAAGGGAAGGGAGGGGACATGGAGGGAAGCAGGGATAAGTACTCAATATACTTGTAAAATTAGAAAAATTAAAAAAGAACATAA
The DNA here is from genome assembly GCA_023101885.1 of Typhlomys cinereus. NCBI lineage: Eukaryota > Metazoa > Chordata > Mammalia > Rodentia > Platacanthomyidae > Typhlomys > Typhlomys cinereus. Next base: position 4,936,975 of record JALPQD010000134.1, on the reverse strand, counting down.
ACTATCTCATCGTGTTGATTAGATGTTTAGATAATTTCACTTTGGACTTAGTAGGTTAAACAAATAATAGTAGTAAAACAAATCATTTCAACTCTTTCTTTGTATTTTAATGTGACTATTGGAATATGTTTAATTGCTTCTGTGCCTTGCATTGGATTTATGTGAACAACTGTCTGCTGACTTTGCCTGTAACTCTCTGCCTCAACCAGGGCCCTGGCCAACACCATGTCTCTGAAGCCAACTGCAGTCTTCAGATGGATTCTTCTTTCAGTCTTAGGATATAGCTTTAGGACATCGACTTTGCCCTTCTGTGGATTTTTTAGGGGAGTACTAGCCCCTTCCCAGCCTTCTAGGTGACCACTCCGTATGTCCCAGCAGTCGCCAGTTTCTTCTTGAGCCCATTCACTCTTTCTCCAGCATGCTCTTGGCTGAAGTAAACAGCAGAGCAACCCCACTGAATCCCAGCTCTGGCACCATTTTCCTTTAAAATGTAGATCTGAGGGAAGGTGGGAAATAGAAGTCTAAGAGAATAAGTACCAGAATAGAAGCAGGCCACTTCTATGATGAAAACCATCGTGTTAGTCCCTTGGCAATACCATGAAACCAGACATGGGTACTGGTCTCTAATCTCAGCACTTGGAAGGCTAAGGCAAAAGATTCACCAAGTTCAAGGACTGCCTAAGCTACACAGCAATAAAAAAACAGAAAGAACTACCATGAACAAGAAGCCAGTTCCTTGCCCACTTCCCATCACATCACACTCATTCTTTGCCCAGTGCAGCCTGAGTAAATGAGGCTGTTTTCCCATCTGCAGAATGTCAGGGGGTGTTCCCAGCTGGATCCTCTGCACAGGCTGCTCTCTCCCTGACACATGATACTGAAAGGAAGACAGCAGCTCAGAGATCACCCTCAGGGTTAACGCCTCCTCCGTCATCTCCTGCAGCACCTCCTTGGGGTACTCTTCAACTTCTTGTGACAGTTTCTCATACATTCTGATGGTGTCATGGGCTAGATGCTAAACTCCAACAAGGGCATAACTGTGCCTCCAGAACTTACAAAGGTGACAGGGAGAGCTTCATTCTCATATAGGAACATGGGCATTAACTGTTTTATAGGTTGGTTGGTAGATAGGTAGGTAAGAAGACAGACAGACAGACAGACAGACAGACAGACAGACAGACAGACAGACAGACAGATAGATAGATAGATAGATAGATAGATAGATAGATAGATAGATAGATAGATAGTAGATAGATAGGTAGTCATGGTTTGAATGTGAGTTGTCCCCCACAGGTTCATGTGTTGAATCCTTAGCTTAGTTAATGTTTGAGAAGGGTGTGGTAACTTTGGGAGGTAGAACCTCGCTGGAAAAGAGATATCACAGGGCATGGGCATTGGGGTTGGTTAACCCTGCCTTGCTTCCACTAATAGTCTGCTTTAGAAGTCTACAGCCTGTTCTCTTAGATTCCATGAGGATGTCTGCAGTGATCTAAGCTACCTCCAACTTCTGTCAACCACTATGCCTTCTGCTATGGGATTCCCACCTTAATGGACTACATCTTCCCTCTAAACCGTAAGTCAAACAACTCTCCCCTTTCTCTCCTTAAGTGCTTGAGTCTAAGCGTTATCTCAGCAGTGAAAGAATGATGATGATGAAGTAGATAGATAGATAGATAGATAGATAGATAGATAGATTTATATCATTATATACAAATAATGTGACTATGTTCATAGAAAACACAAAGCTATTGACAAGTGAATGTAGCAAATTTACTTGGTATAAAAATCACTTGCTAAAATAAAATTATTCTGTATTTTTAAATATACAATTGAAAATAATGTCTTCCAAGCTATCATCTGAAATAGAATAAAAGCTAATGTATCCAACTCAGAAACTTTGTGATAAAACAACAGAATCTTGGGAGCAGTTTATGTATTCTGTTAATTAGGAGAGATTCAAAGCTATCCTTTGATGGTTTAACTTCAATGCGGTGGTGTTTCACCTGAGACTAGCTCCTGCTTGCTCTGGAGTGATATTGAAATTGTATCTACCTTTTGAAATATAAATTTATATTGAGGAGCAAACTACAAACTGTAATTAGCACATCCATTTCTTTGCTTTAGAAGTGCAAAATTGGTGCCATGAAAATTCCTTGGGCAATACCTCTAATTAAAAATAACTAAATTAAAGTCAGTGACATGAAGCAAATAAGTTTTGTAATAATGTTACTGCTTACATTAAAACACTTCAAAATTATAATCCAATCAGGCCTAAGTATATTCATTTGTATTATAGTTAATATGAGGTACTAAGTTGAGGTGAGACTGCTCATTAATACTAATAAAATTGAAAATGCAGGAAAAAGTTCCAGAATACCATAAAACATAAGTGTTTCTCCAGGTATGTAAACTGTTGGTCATACTATAAAATAAATGCTCTGAATCAGCCTTGGAGGAGGGAAGCCCAGTTGTCAACTTGGTTCTAACCAAATCTGCACTACTGAGGCATAGTGTGGTACCAGGAATGCTATGTCACTGTGACAAGATACACAAGGTGGGGGGGGCAACTTATTGGGCTGGAGAGATGGCTGGAGTTTGCCTCACAAGCAAAAAGACATGAGTTTGGATCCCCAGATCCCATGTCAAATGGCTCATCAAAAATGGCAGCAGCTTGCAATTCTGATCCTGGAAAGCTGAGCTTGGTGAACCCCAGAGCAAAGTGATAAGGAGGTAGAACGAACAAGGATGATTCCTGATGTCATCCTTCTGATGTCACCTTGGGTCTCCACAGGCACACATTCCAATGCCCTCTTATGCACACGCACACACACACACACACACACACACACACACACACACACACACACACGAAGTCCAGTATCTTAAAGCTTCTTGTTGCCCCTCCTTTCACATAGGACAGGAAAGAACTGCCCCAAGCAGTGCCCCTCAGCATCTCAGACCCTCTTGCAGGACAGGGATCTTGCCCGGACCTTCCTTAGATGGTGATTAAACAAATACTGGACTCTGACCCTTCAGTGTTACAAAAAATCAGATGCTACATGCAGCAGTTATTCTTTCCTGTTGCTGTGAGACATCAAGGGAGAAAGGGAGATTTATTCAGTTTACGGTTCCAGAGGAGAGAAACATCACATTATGGCAGAAAAGTCATGGCTGGCCGGCAAAAGCTGGAGGTCGCTTAAATCACCATAGACATCATGAAGGCTGAGAGCTGCTGATTGCAAGCTCCAGATCAGACTCACTAACTTCAGCAGGGCAAGGTTAACCAACCTCAAGGCTCATCCCCAGTGAGTGTCTTCTTCCAGCAAGGAAGAACTTCTTCCACCTCCTAAAGGTGCCATGACCTTCCCAAATACTGGCAGCTGGTAAGGATTCAAACACATGAACCCATGGGCAGCAACTCACATTTCAAACCATGACATTGCACAAACCACCCAGCCTTTCTCACCTCTCCCTGACTTCTGCGCACTTTCCAGTGTCCATTAGCAGCAGTCCCAAGCTGAAGCCTGCTGGAAACATCGATTTACTAACTACAACATGTTGGTTTCCCTAGCAAATGCAGGTGTAAGCTCCACAGGTAGAGACATATATGCACACACAGAGTGCGCTGATATAAAGACATGCCAGCACAATCACTGCCTAAATCTTATGATCTCAGTGTTGATATCAAGTTGCCCACAGCCATCCTATTTTTAGGATGACTAACTGGTGCATTTATACTTCAATCAGTAGGTGGTATAGGACATTTATTCAGGAGACATCTACATTTCCACATCTCTCCTAAGTTATGATATCATAATTAAAGGGATGGAGAGAAGCAAGATCCATCTCCCACATTGAGATGACTCTTGTCCATTCGTAAGCACAAATATTCACATGACTTAACTGTTTGATAACTTTGGCTCCAAACACATGGAGGCCCCTACAAGCACAAGAATGAAATATGGGCCAGAAGAGTGGAGGAACATCAACTCACCTGGGTGCTTCACTGATGAATGCACACCCTTCCCAACAGTCCCATCTCACCTCATTACCTTCAGAGGGCTGGAGAGATGGCTCAAAGGTTAAGACTCTGCCTCACAAGTGGAAGGTCCTGAGTTTGGATCCTAGGTCCCATGTAAAAAACACCAGGCAGAAAGGGCAGCAGCCTGCACTTCCAGCTCTGGTGGGCAGAGCCTGGGAAATCCCAGAATGACCTAAGAAGGAGGTAGAAGCAATCCAGGATATTTCTGAAGTCATCCTTGGTCCTCCACAGGGACACACAGTGCCATCTGTGAGATGTACATACATGCACATAATGAATGAATGAATGAATGAATAAATTTGTTGCAGTTCACCTGCATGGTTGCTGATAAATCACCATCAAATGGCTTAAGGAAACAAGGGATTTATTGTCTTATGATAGACTGGTTACAGTTCCTCATCCAACTTTGCAGCAGAGCTTGCACTAACACCAGGGCTGAGAGAACTGACCACACCATTTCTATATAACGGCTGATACAGGGACAATCCTAACTTGTCAGACCAGCATGTCTGGCCAAGTGTGCACAAGGATGCCAACTCTCTCAACTAACTCTCTGTATTTTATTCCAGGGCCTAATCCCGTCCACCATGGGCTAGACCTTCCTCATCAGCTAGACAATCTCCTGCAGGTTTGCTCTGGGCTTAACTCAACCATTAATTTTCTACAAATGTGCCCAGAGCTCAAATCCTCAACTGTCAAATTGACACCTGTGCCTAACTATGACAATATTTAAAAACTTACCATCAGGGATGAAGCTCGTTTTTTGGAGTGCTTGTGTAGCAAGCATGAAGTTCCCAACACTGCATAAAACTGGGCACAGTGGTGCACATCTGTAATCCCAGTCCTTGTAGAGAGAGGAGGACCAGAAGTTCAAGGTCATCCTCAACCACACAGTGACTTTGAAGACAGCTTTGGCTACATAAGAATCTGTCTCCAAAGCAAAAGATTGCTGTTGGGAGTCACAAAGCAAGGACTGTAAGAAGAGACCATGGCTTTCCAGATTTTTTGCTTCAATGTATATACGTAGGAAGACTTTTTACAACTGGACCATCTGGGGTGAAGCTATGAAAGACACTTGGGACACACACAGCTCACGATGATCCCAGAGTCGCTTCTTTCCTACATTTACCTGCCTGCGTGTCTTGGCCCTGAAGTAGAGGAAAGAGAAAGTCTAGCACTGTACTCCTTGCTGGGCAGGAGTTCAGAAAGCACTTGAGATAGGACTGGTTGGAAAGCCAACATTAATGGAGGACGGTCACGTGCTGCACTCAAACCTGCCAGGGGCCTCGCTGCTGCGGCTTAATTGTGCTGCAGCTGTAAAAGCCCTTGTGGGAACCAGCACGCTAATATTAATTCTCAGTCAGTGTTCTGGACACAGGCAGCTGCGTTGGTAGCAGATCTCTAGCTGTGTATCAATTACTCACTTTTTTTTAAAATTTCTAGATTTAGGGCAGTTAAAAACAAATTTTAACTGCCTGCTTCTCTGTCAAATTAGAGTCCATTTAATGTTTGTCTGGAATTTCTTTTTGATGTCTCACTTGTTCAGGAACTAAGTAAGAAAAAAATCAAAATATATCCACTAGGCTTGGCTTGAAGGTAGAGAATAAAAGTAGGTAGCAGTTTCTTACCTAATGCTCTTGTATCCATCCAACTTTTCAAAATTTACAGAATCTCAAGCTGTCTCCCAGCTTTAACAGAGCCACAGATCGTATCTACTTGAATGCTTGAAATTAGATTGTAAAAGACTTTGCGATCACCCCCCTTCCCTCCCCCCCCCCCCGTCCCACCTCTACAAGCCTAGTGCCTATGGTGAGGGGGGAAACCGAGGCACCTCCCTGCAGCATGTGACTGAGCACTGAGTCTTCAGATCCTGCCAGCCTTGGACAACCACCAGGATGAGATGCACCCAGCCGGGCCCATTCAGCAGGCGCTGCTTTTAATATGTTGGTTCTCAGCAGCTGGGCCATTTTAAAGAGTGCCGCTGGGTTCAGACGCAATGCTTTGGGGGTTGTCTGTTCTGTGGAGTAGGGAACTTCTGCAGGGCTTCCAGGCCTTTGGATGTGGTAGGACCACTGCTGGCAGCTTGGTTGACAGCTACTGGATGCCACGGCTTCCCACACTCTTCTCTTCTTAGTTTCTTCTTGCTTGTTTACTTCTGGGTCTCTGCTGACTCACCAGGCGCTGCTACTGTTTGCTATGGAGTGGCTGCTTTACCCTTCACACTTCGACTTACCTGCAAGACGGCCTTCGTGCTTCAAGCTTTCTTGCTTCATGCCCTTTTGTTATTGCTCTTACAACTCTGACTTCTATTTAGATTTTAGCATACTACATTGCCATTTTTTTTGCTTCTGTAAAGAAAAACTTTCAATGTCTTATTTTTACGCAGTTATTATTTCCAAAGTACCTATTTCTTATATAGAGTCTTTTTATAACACTTATTTATTTATTTGACAGAAAGAGAGAACATGCATCCATACTTTGGTAATGGGTACATGGGTGGAGGTCAGAGAACACTTTCAGAAGTCAGTTCCCTTCTTCCACCATGTGGGTTTCTGGGAATAGAACTTTGGTCGCCAGGCTTGCAGGTAGGAGCCTTACCCCACTGAGCTATCTTGCCAGCCCTATCCTACAAAGAATCCTGATCATCCATAATATATACTCCACACAAAACCAAACTCAGAATGAACCATAGACTTAGAAACATGGACATAGAAGCAGAAAGGGGAGGAGCTATATTTGTCATGATGAGGGCCAACAAAAGGACAGAAAGAATAATAAGAACTAAGTAGGACATGTAAATATGACATGTATATATGCCCCCCATGAAACCCATTACTCCTTGTGCCTTCTTTAAAAATTAAGAATAAATAAATAAAAATAAGGCCAGATATGGCAGTATAGACCCATATCCCCAGCTCTTGGGAAATGGAGGCAAGAAAATCAGGAGTTCAAGGGCATTGTTGGCTACATGGTGAATTCAAGATCAGCCTGGGTTACATGAGACCTTGTCTCGGAGAACCAAAGTATTTTAGAAGTAGACAGGAGGCTACGAATGAGAAAAGATCTAAAGAGAAGAAGGAATGTGGGGGTTACTAGGGGAGGGGGAGAAGAGAGGGCGACTGAATGTCTGTGTCACCCAAAGCATGAGGAGGGACTATTTGAGGGGATGAAAGGGAACAGTAAGAGGGAGAAAGAATGGCCAAGGCAATGTGGAGGGGTAAATAAAAAATAGAAATAAACTTAAAAACCGGAACTGACTCAAATGCCAGTGTATAAGTAGCTAGCACATTGTAGCACATCCATGCACTAGAATACTGCTGGTGGATTCAAAGCTAGAAACTACTGATACATGCAACAACATAATAAAGGCTCATCATAAAAGACCCCCTCCCCCAAGCTGTATGTGCCAAACATTCATTCTTACGCAAAATTCTAGAAGCTGTAACTTTTGCGAGAGTGTGAGCAGGTCGGGAGCTGCCTGGGGTCCCCAGAGGAAAACGGGGTGGAGAAAAGCAGAAGGTCCAGGGAACCTGGAGCGGGAACCACAGGCTCATTATCTTGATTGCAGTGGCCGCTTCATCTGTCAAAAGTTGACAAATTACGCTTGTGAAAGTTGCTGATACAGACAGAAAATCGTTTTTGTCAGACTGGGACAAATCTGAATTGAGAAATAACAAAGGAGAGGAAGCGCACCGCCTGGCTGGCTGGGATAAACGTTGTCTCTGGGCAAGCTCCATGGGAATTCCTTCGCACCTGCACATGTGCCCTGCTTTGCATGTCTCAAGTGAGTGCACGTACGCACAGAATCCTGTGGCAAAGTTGATCCTGAGCACTCTTTGTTTCAAATTTTTATTTACTTAAGATATGTGTGTGTGACATAGAACTAGGCCAGCCTAATCTCTCCTCATCCTGAAGCTCAGGGACATTTGCGGAAGAGGGGGCGGTAAGATTTTAAGAGCAAAAGGATGGGAGGAGCAATGATTTGCAAGATTCTCTACACTAGTTAGGGCCGAAGCAATCATAATAGGACTTTGCATGCCCTGCGCAATGTCCAACACACTGTTGACCTCACAAAGTCTAGCATCAGCTAAAGGCACCAAGATCCTTGGAGGCAAGGGATTGACAGCCACAGTAGTGTTCCTATGCTTAAGGGGAACACGAGAAAGGGTTCAAGGAAATGCCACTGGGTCCTTGTACGTCATCGGAGAGGAGGACCCAGAGGAGAGTTAGGCATGCACATTAAAGGACTCTCTGGGAATTGGGGGGGAGGCTCTGGGGGATGGGGAGGGAGAGGAGGGGGAGCAGGAGTTCGGGGGGAGGAGGAGGGAGGGAGGGAACTGGTCTACCTATTAAGTTTGTATGAGCAGAAATAATAAAAAATGTATTAAAAAAAGATATGTGTGTGTGTGTGTGTGTGAGAGAGAGAGAGAGAGAGAGAGAGAAAACATACTTGCATGCCTGTGGAAATCAGAGGTCAACTTCTCAGAATTCAGTTCTTTCCTTCCACCAAAGTAAAGTGGTGGAAGTGATTGCCTGGCATGTACAAAGCTCTGGGTTCAATCTCCAGGACTCCACAGGAATCTGGATACAATGGCACATACACATAGTCCTAGCATTCAGGAGTAGAAGTAAGAAGATCAGAAGTTTAAGATGATTCTAGGCTACACAGTGAATTTGAGCTAGCCTGGTCTACCTGTCTCGAAAAAAAAAGACTATCCCCCCCCCCCACATACCTGACTTTCAGGCTCAAACACGGGTTCTGATTTTTGGGATGTGATGCTCTGCTGTTGCTATCTGGAAATGCTTCATGATTTCACGTTTGATTATCAAAAGCCATGGAAGTCCGAGCAAAAGTTACTTAGGCAGGTCCCATCTTCTGCTGCTTCCTGGACTCCTGGGTTACTTTCTTAGTCATCATCTCCCCAGGGCTCAGTGCTGGCTCCAACCATGATGATGATGGGGGTGGGGGAGAAAGACTGAGCACACTCACATGCTCCCAGGAGGATCCACTCTGCCCCCTGAAAGCAGCTAGGTGCAGGAGGACCCCCACACTAATTAGCAATTATAAAAACACCAAAACCATTCATGAAAGACCATAGGGGAAAAAAAAAAGCCCATCCTGGTCTTGGTTTTGTTTTTCTTTGTGCTTCAGCAGGCTCCGCCCATATAGCCCAGGCTGACTTTGAACTCATTGTGTGTAGGTAACCAGACTGGTCTTTCATCAGCACATCCTGCCTTCGAGTCCCAAATACCAAGATGACAGACCTGCCTCTTGCTAATTTTTGAACATTGAGCTCTACATGGTCCCTTCACCCTAAGCCAGGCTAGGAAAACAGTGGCTGTGGATGGTACAGATGAGCCTGGACATTGCGGAAATGGGTTTGTCCTTGCCTTTGGCATTTAGGGCATAGAAGCCTTCTGTGCATGAACTAAACAAACTAGAAAGTAATACTGATGCGCTATCTCTAGGGATGGAAACTGGGAGTTTTCTGTGTAATATTGGGAAGGGTCAGTGTTGTGGTTTGATTATAAAATCAGATAATAAGAATGTTGGAACATTTCATCCCCAGCTAGTAGTACTGTTTGAGAAGGTTGTGGAATCTTTAGGAGATTGAGCCTAGCTGGAGGAGGATGGGAAGGAACATTGGTGGGGGCTGGCCTTAAGGTCACTGAAAGCCTCCAGCTTTCCCTCAAATAAATGTGCTAACTCGGCAGATCCTGCACATCACCTGTTACATTCAAAGGCTTGCAGAGAAACAAAGAAATGTAAAATCTCCAGGTTCCAGGTCTGGGGAAGTGGCTTAGGGATTAAAGCCCTTGTCTTACAAGCAGAAGGACTTCAATTTGGATCCCCAGATCCCATGTGTGAAAATGGCAGCTTGCAATTCTGGCCCTGGAAAGCAGAGACTGGGAAATCCCAGAGCAAAGCAATAAGGAGGTAGAGCAATCCAGGAGGATTATAACATGACCCATAGGCTTCCACAGTCACACACACCTAAGTGCCTTCTGATACAAACACATAGCACAACACACACACACACACACACACACACACACACACACACACACACACACAAACACACACACCTTCCCAATTCCTTGGCCTTTAGCAGCAGACAAAAGACGCTTCCCCTTGAGAATGGGATGGAAAGTAAGAAAGGGAAACAGAAGTGCAGTAGGAGCCTAGATTGGGTGAGATCCTCTCTATCTGGGGTTTAGTGAAGGAAAGGATGTAAGCTAACATATGTCATATATAAGGAAAGGATGTAAGCTGACTGTAAGAAGCAGTAAATATTAACCCCCTTAAAATGTCTTTTAAATACTTAAAAGCTCAATCTCTTGTCATAAGCTTTCCAAAGTTTTCTTGGCTAATTAGGAGCTCATCAAATCATTTTCAAGAATTAGGTTCCAACTGTGATCATTTATTTTGAACAAACTTCATGAATCAGTCGGCAGAGGCTGAAACAAAAACAAATCACACAGATATTTCATATGCTTTAGGTTTCCATTTCTCAGACACAGTGTAGTTTGAAACTTAAATCATTAAAACTTAAATGCATAGAAACTTTATACTATGTATTAAGATCCCTAGATTGAGACTTCAGTGCTATAAAAAAGAAACTTAGTTTCTTTTCCTGTTGTTGCGATGAAGTAACCTGGCCAAAGCAACTTACTTGGAGAAAGGAATAATGAAAGTAGAGCTCAAAGAGTCAGTTGGTTTATGTAAAGTTCCATCTTTCTCTTTGTTATCCCTCCAAGATTTTTTCCCTCCCAGGCAATATATGATGGCATCGGATAAGTTAGCCTTTAGCATCACATTGGGACTGTTAAGGTAGCTAGGCTTGTGAACTGAGCAACTACCTGGTTATCAGCCTCTCCAGTGTGAAGACAGCTATTGTTGGAATACCCAGGCCCTGTTGTATAAAGCCAATCAGATGAAACTTTTGTAAAATATATATCATTCTATTGATTCTGTTTCTCTAATACTGACTAATTCCTTATGCTGACTAATACAGCAACCAACTAAAAGTCAACATGCATGTGAGTCTTTGGAATGACTAATTTCTAGATGTTAGGATGATTCAGTCCTTCCAAACATCACAAAGAAAAAAACTGGTGAAATGTCCTTAAAGTATAATACATATATATGTATATACACATACACATGCATACATTTACATATATAAATGCATGTATGTATATAGACATGCACAAACACATATACAAGAGCTTACATATACACACATGCATATATACATGCACACACATGCAAACATATATACACATACACATGTAAGCATACACATATGTACACACATGCATACACATGCACATATACATACATTACATGTATACATGCATACACATGTATACACATACATACACAGATATACACATTTATTTTAAATATATCATTTGCTCTACTTCTATAATCCTTACAGAATCCTTACAGTTTTATGTTTTAGGGAGAATAAGAAAAGAAGTATTTTTGGATATCATTGGGTTTTTCTTTCTCAACAGTATCCCATTTTAGATATCTACTTTTGCAAAAATATTTTTTTCTACTGCATGAGTTAGTTCCCTTGACTATTATATCATTATTTTGATCTGGATGCATGTTTTCCCAGTGGGCTTCACCTAAACTCTGGAAAATGAAATAGCAAGTGGCTGGAGAGCACAGGCATAGTCAGCAGAGGTGACAGCTCTTAGCACGTGTAGGGAGGAGGCACAGAGAAACCATACAGAGTGGTGGAAAGGGATGAAGGGCAGATCACAGATGTAGGTAGGGAGCTCATCATTGACAAGGTGGTGTAAGTAAAGGCTCAAGGCACTGAAGGAGTAACAGGCTCATGTCCTGGAGAGTCACAGAGCCAGCATGCTGGCCCCAGTGCAGAGATGGAAGTCAGATGAGGACCCTGCACACCATCATTAGGCGCCTGACTTTGCCTCTAAGGGTTAGCAATACTTGCACCATTTTGAGCAAATCATCCGTGTTCCTTAGGATTGATTATAGCTGTGGGGCTAGAGCAGAGACCCAGAGAGAAGGTGGCAGCCCTGGAGGCAGAGGACAGGAAGAGAGGCATGGTGAAAACCCCCAGCTCCAGAAGGCTGAAAGTAGTCTGAGGGACAGATTTGGGAGTCTTCCTCCCTCCAAGAGAGGCACTCTCAAAAGATTTTCTAGCTCTGACCTGTGCTACACATTGGGAATTCTGAGATGTGCCAAGTATAACAGAAATATGAAAATATCCCTTAATGTCCTGTCAAATTCATTTTTTATAATTATCATTTCATGCCTCTGATAGGAATGTGCAATCAAGCTACTGTGTATTAACACAGGCCAAAGAGAAATTGCCTCCCATTCCATACGCTGGGCAACAAATACACATACTCAAGCTGCATGTACTTCAACTAATGATAATGTAGACCATAAGCCTATAAAATTCCATGAAAATATGAGACGATGCTAACAGAGTCTACTCTATTTGAATCATTCAGTTGTCCTTCACTATGAGAAACCGATAGTCATAAACATAAGTCAAAACATCCCTAAGCACATAATGAACCTTATTTGCAATAAACAATGCACCCCACTTCTGTGGTACCAAATTGTCTTGGCTACCCAACAGTTTAGGGTAACGGGATATATATTCTAGCTTACCATTTCAGGTTACAGTTCATTGTGACAAGAATTCATGTCAGTGTCAGGAGCCAACAGAATCATATCCATAATGGAACAGAGGGACAAAGCGTAGTGGAGCATCCTAGCTTGCCAGTTTATCAATACAATCAGTTCTGTCTCCATATTCCACCTGCCCAGGAAATGGTCACACCCATTCTAGGCTGATCTTCCCACATCAATTATGCAATTAGGCAATCTCCTACACATTTGCTTTAACTAAGTAATTCCTCCTAGGTGTGCCTAAAGGCCCAGCTGTTAAGTTGACAGCTGAAGCTAACTGTCATGCAATGTTTTCTCAGGGCTAGCAATCCTCCAGTAAACCCTCCAGCTGCTAGGAGCCCATCCATACTTGTGCTGGGCATGAGTCCAAACACAAGAGATACAAAGATGAGCAAGCCACGGTCTTGGCTGGCTTCAGATTGCAGGCAGTCTAGCAGAAGCAGTGGATAGACTTCACAGCTTCTGCTCTTCCCTCTCCAAGACCGCCTTCCCCGAAGCCTATTCCTTCCGTAGGCAGCTGCGACCTCCCTTCTCATCCCTTTCTGGCAACCTCTCAGAGCCAACTTCATGCTGTCTCCAGAAGTGCACTGAAAAATATAAAACCTTGCCGGCAGGAGGTACACCCTACATTTGTTCTGCAGTTCTTACATTCTCAGGAAATGTATGGATCCCTCTGGTCTGTTTGGGCTGAAGTCTCCCCCTAAGAGGATGCTGGGGAGAAAAAAAATCAAATAGAAAAAAAAACATATAGCTCCTCTTAGGGTCATTTGAAATTTTGATGGATACCAATCCAAGGCACAGGGTCTTGGCATTGGCAGTATTAATAAGCTCCACCACAGGCAATTCTTGAGTCTAACCAAAGTGAGAAATGCTACAAAATACTTCAGAGAGAGTGTTTTCTTACTATTGATGACTCCATTCCAGCAAGAAAGATAACCACATGCTGTGGAAAGCCCTCCATGGTGTCTCTTTTAAAAGTTTGAATTTTTCCATCATTTCCATGTAAAGGTTTATTTGTGACGTTCTAAATACCCATCACTGTTCACATACATTCTGTTCCCGACACTTAGTAATTCTTCTCTATGCTCTTTGGTTTTAGTTGCATACTTTATCAGGGACACAGGATTCCCTAATTGTTGGGATTTGTGAGCAAATATTGTATCTTCAAACTTTCTAATGTGATAGCATTTTGGAGGCATATTGGCCACATTCTCAAGACTTGGGTATGCGGTGGTGGTGTGAGAGCAGCATGCTTGTCCCTAGGAAAGCCAATGTAGATGAAAAACAGGACAAGAAGCAGAAATTGACATGAAATTATCTGCAGCTGGAACTTACAGAAAGAAGATCAACAGGGAGAAGAGTAATTACCAGGGGCTTCGGGGGGAGCTAGAGAGAGAGAGCTAAGTCTGAAAGCTTGCATTTTGGTGAGAAAAATGATGAGAGACTAAGGAGGAAACAGAAATGCCCAATTCCATCCCCTGCCTTTTCCCACTACAACCTTATTCTCTACCACTTACCATCCTTATTTTGTGTCTTTTTGTATGTGTGCCTACTGCTCTTCATCTGGGTTGCATGTGCCTGGGTGCTCAATAGAGCATAGATGACACACCAGTGCACAGACCATTGGAAAAAGTAGCTCTCCTCCTTCCCATCCAGCATTACCTCCTCATAGTCTCCCAGAGCAGTAACTTTTCTTACTGCTGTAACGAAATACTTCACTGGAAGAAATTCAAGAAAGGACAGGTTTTCTCTGGCTCGTGGATTCAAGGGAGACATTCCACCCATAGTGAAGACATGGAGACAGGAGTGGAGGCCGTGACTCATAGCTGCGGCCACAACCCATAAGCAGAAAGTGAAAAAAAAAAATGGGATGCTGAGCTGTAAGATCTCAAGGACCACTCCCCAGTGGCCCCACTATCCTCCAGCAGCACTCGATTTCCTGAAGGTTCCACAACCTTCCAAACAGCTGGACACCAGTTGTTCAAATGCAGGATCCTGTGGAGAACATTTCACACTCAAATCACAACGTGCATTCAGATCATCTTTCACTTTGGATTAGGGGTTATATATTTTTTTTTCTGATGTGTAGTTTGCATCAAACCTTGAGGCCTGAGTTTGGAACCCTGCATTCAGGAGCATTGAGCTGCCAAAACCGCCTTCCCCACAGCAACACCATCGCGTGACTTATGCAACAGCCACTAGGGAGCTGGTGGACCAAGTATGGCTCACCCTTGATAAGGATTATGACTGTTCATAACTTGGATGACTTTTACTGAAGGCAGGAAGGAGGCTTCAATAGCGTATTTGCTGAGTGCTCAATTGTGACTGCACTGTATTCAATTCTCAGAATAAATGGCTCCCCTGAGGCACTCTAGGGGCAGATATTAATTTTGAGGCAGGACAAAAGAAGCTACAACATTTTAAAATAACTTGCTACCCTTCAATGCAAGAGAAGCATCTATATTTACTTTTAGTATATTCTCAGAATTATAGAGAGATGTTTCTTATTTTTATTTGTAGAAGACATATCAGAGTCAAGAGCAGATGGAAAGAACCAGTGTATGCCAGCCCACTTGCCTGCCTGCCTGCCCGTTCTCTCCATTTTATCTACTTGACTAAGGAATGATTCCACCCACTACTGGCTAAATCATCCCACATCAGTAATGCAATCAAGACAATCTCCTATAGGCTTAACCAGAGGCCTGTCTTGACTACATTTTTCTAGCACAGGTGTGCTCAAAGGTTTACCTTCTAGGTATCAGGTTTAAATTTGAGAGTGACCATCACACCCACGTATGTAAGACTGATTTGAGATACTTCTGGTCAAAGGAAAATACATTTGGCTGTTCTACTAAAAAGTCAGTGTAAAAATCTAATGTGTGCTGAAAGAAAAATGTGCCTGACTGATCATACCAGAAAGTGTATGGGAAAACAACTGGGACATTGATTTTCGTTGTTGTCACCATCTGATCTAAAAAGACTTTCCCAACAGCAGGGGCGGCTGCATTGGTTAGCTGCCCCTAGTTAGTGTGACTGGGAGTGATTAGCTCTCACACATCCATATTCTTACCTAAAGTGATGGAGATAAAAATGCTCCCCTCCAGGGCCATGATTTCAGTAAATGAGACAAAGTTTGCAAAAACTCTCCAGCAGCATGCCTGACCAATAATCAGCTCTCAGAAAATCGATGTGATCCCCATGATGAGGTGAACATTTAATCTAGGGGCAAATGTGAAGAGGAAATCACTAGATAGATACAAAGTCCCTGTTCTGATGGTGACACAGGGTCAGGAATCCAGGCAAGAACAATTTGACCAGCATTGGTAAAGAACCTCCAAACATTTTTCCTAATCCCTGGAGGCTGGCTGACTCAGTAAGTCCCAGACCAAATGTGTTCAGTGCAGAAAGTTCATGTCCTTGGAATGGGAGACCTAATGTCAAAGGGCAAATCAAGAACTGCTCTCTTATTAATCAGAAGGCAAGGTGGGTAAGTATAAAATTAGTGGTTCATGGATGAAAGAAACCAAGAATCCCTTTCTGCATAAATTGCATAAGCTGGTAAAATATGGATCTCACATATCCATAAAAACATAAAATGCATATTTAGTCAACTCAGTTACTTAAAGTGATAGAAAGGTTTATGCCAAGCATGCAAACGAAGTGAGGAATATGAAAATTACACATTTGCCAAATCTATCTTTGAATTATGCGAGAGAGAGAAAATACCAAGGCTACATCCAATAGGAAGAAAGAGGGGCTTGTGACATTCATCAGTAACACAAAATTGTACAGGTATAGTCTACTGCAATGAAAATGCATGATGTTAGGGCCACTAAGCTGGCTCAGGAGGTAAAGATACTTGTGTAAAAACCTAGCAACCTGAGTTCAATCCTAAGAGCCATGGTAGCCATGTGTACCTGCATTCTCTCTTTCTCTCTCTCTCTCTTTGTATATGTCTTGCCCATTCTCTCTTGTTCTTGCTCTCAAAATAAGTAAATATTTTTAAAATAGATTGTTGAATTTCATGAATTTCAGACCTTCTGAAGATGTAACTTTCATGTGATGTCACGGAAAGGACCCAGCATTACTCCCAGGGTCTTAGTTGTTCTCTTTTGGCTACATGTAACCATTCCCATGCACAATCTTCTAAGAGGAACCTATGGGAAAGGTGCTCATGGGGTTCAAAAATAATGGCTCAAGTCTGTGGTTTCATGGAGAACAGGGACCACTTTCTGAAGTGTTTTAAGTCAGAGATTATAAGAAGTAGCTGCATTCTGGCATATTGCAATAGTTATTTGACCTTTTGGAATGACTTATAAGTACTTTGATATAAAAGACGAGTAAACTGAGGCTGGTGAGATAGCTCAGCAGGTAAGGTATCTGCTCACAAACCTGAAAACCTGGGTTCAATTCCCAGAAGTCCACATAATGAAAAGAGACAAATGATTTCCAAAAATTTGTCCTCTGACCTCCACCCATGCACCATGGCATGCATGTGCATTCACATTCTCTATCCCTCCTCCCTTAAAATAAATAGACTAAAATAAAGTTAGTTTATATATGTTCTTAACTCTTTAAAAATTTCCATAACATTTTTATTCTTTGACAGGTACGATCTCATACCTGTATATGATGAATTTTGATCACAGCTATTCCTCTAGCATGTCTGGCTCCCATTTTTTTCTGTCCCCGCCCCTCTTTTTTTAAACTGGCCTATAATACAAAATAATACATGAACAATAAGAGAAAATACATTTATGATGTAGATAGCTGTTACAACTGAGCTTCTAGTTCCACATGGTTAAGAACCTATGACGAAGCTAAAGAACGGAAGTCTTGTCTGTCTCCTGCAAGACTAAGCTCATGGTGTGAGCACCTGCTGCCTCAGCCCAGGAATGCTGTCCACATTATGAGCACAAGAGCCCAGCTTTTAGGAGACCATCCACATTGTGAGCACGTGAAGTCCCAGCCCAAGGAGGTAAAAAAGCTAAAAAAAAAAAAATAAAAAGGAAAAGGTGAGTAATCTGTGGGATTCAAAATAATGCAGTAACAAGCAGACCCAGCAGTGAACTTACAGCTCATCAAGTTGGTTCTCTAGGCTGGATACATATTCATCAGCTTAGTGTCTAAAGAGGCATCTACAACCTTTGCATCTATACACTAGACTCTCTGCCCAATTTCTCATCTATTCCTAACATCTGCAACACCCGTAAGAAAATATGTGCTACTTCTTATTCCTCCTCCTTCTCACAGGTTTTTTCTTTCCTGTTCCATTTTTCCTCACATCAAAAGTGAGAATGGCATTGACCTCTGCAGATCAAGCAAGGTCATGGAGCATGAGTCCCTCAGAAATTATCCTGAACTAGTAGGAAGACATTCAAAATCTGCAAATCTTCTACATTGTGGGAAATCCACGTTCCCCCAACCATGTCATGCCATATATGGAAGGAAAGCTCATGAACAACTCAGGGTCCCTCCCCAGTAGATTCCACTTGGGACAAGAGTCATTCACAAGGATCAAGAAAAGTGTTTCTATCCCACCCCTTAAACACATTCAAAGTTCAGCTCACGGATGGTCAGCAACTGTTTGTGGTGAGGAGACCTTTTACATCTGACTTCCCTAACCTTTGATGGGTCACAAACTTAGGATTCAACATATATTTCTGGACATACAAGCAATCAACGTTCCATTCAGTGTCAGAGGCTCCCAAGAGCTTCAGCTGCCTGTGGATGTAAGGCAAGAGCCTTTGCAAGGGAAGTTAAATCCCTTTAAGGAACATCAGAGCCTAAAGTAACATCTTTTCGTATTGTCATGGTTTAAACTTGAGTTGTCCCCTACAGGCTCAGGGGCTTGAATCCATAGCTGGTGCTAACATTTGGCACCCTTAGGACGTGGAGCGCTGCTGAAGGAAGGGTCATCACAGGGGGGTGGGCCTTGAGGTTTGGTGGCCTGGCTCTTCTTCTTCTCAGTTTGATCTTTCCGTCTCTGCCTCCTCTTGGCTTCTGTGACCTGACTCAGTCTCCTGATTCTACCTCCAGCCGTGATTCCTGCCATAAAAACTATATCTCCTTTGCCCCTTAAGTTGGTTGTGTGTAAGTACTGTCTCATAGCAAAAAGATGTATCAACAAGGAGATGCAAACACAGAACTAAAAATGATGCCGATGAATTCAAGTTCAGAAACTGTAACAGAATTTTATTTGGGGTCTTGGGAATTGCAATTCAGGAGCTATAGGTGCCCAGAGCTCTAAGTCCATGTTCGAGTAGAGGCAGGGAACACAGGAGTTTGTATGAGCGTAGAGGCTCTTAATTCATTCTGGGGCAAATAAAATTGTTTGAAGATAAACCCTATCAGCCAGGTAAAGTAGAAAAGAGAGTTGTGTAATCAGTAAAAGATAAGGAAAACAAATCACATACTTGGTTAAAAAAATGTTCATAGAACAAGAGTCTGATACTCTCTCCACACAAATATTCAGTCTCTAGGCACATGAGGTTATCAGGCATTTACAGCTGTCTTCTGGAGAAGCCCACCCGCTCACGGCCCAGGACACAGCTGGAGGCTGCATAGGACTTGCCTGCTTAATGCCTACCTCCCCGCTGCCCATTTTCACAGCTCTCTGCATGTGGCTTGCTTCGCTGTTTTCCTTTTATTTTTCACTTTAGGAGAGAATGGGGAAATGATAGCCTCGAATACTGCCTCCTTAGAATGTCCTCGAAGCAATTAACATCTCATGGCTCCAGTTCGCAAAATCCTAGCCAGGAGAAATAATCGTGATAACTGAAATAAAAATCATTGATCATGTGTCTACCACATGCTAGGACTCTGGCACCAAACTGCATATTTAAAGAGCATGCGTCTTACTCCATATTTCTGTTGATATGCTTCTGACATCCCATCGCTCGGTCCACTTAGGGATCTCCTCGGGGGACTCAGCAGGTTGTTTCCAGCTTATTCAGGCCATCATATATCTTTGGAAGGGATGACACAACACACGTGGGAAAAGTAGCACTTGCTATGGCTGCAGACCTCAAGAAATCTGTTGCTCACACAGGGTCATAGCTGCCAACCCATGTTTGCTGACAGGCCCATGACCCTACTTAACCTCCAGTACCACAGGAGACCAGGCTGTGACCTCAGCATCAAGGACGAGGTAGAAAGTCCCAGAATTTGCTGTGCTGCCACAGCCTGAATCTTAAAGTGTGAGCACCTGGTACTGCCTGACCTACCTCAGCTGGCATCAGATTCGGGGCTTATAATCCTTCACCCCAGGAGATGCCACACCTCAGAAGAGTCTTCAGTCCTGGGATTCAGAACAAACACTTTTCAAAGAGTCTGTTCCCCACAATGAGCTAGCAGAGTCCCTGTGGATCTGCCATAGTTAGTTTTGGTCTTGAAACACGTGACAAGTAACAGCTTTGACAGTGGGCCCTCCATATAGGAGAATGAGCCAGCTCTAGGCTCTGCATTGTGTTCTAAACTCTGATGCAGTCCATCTTGGAATCTTCTGGACAAATACCTGGAGTTTCAATTTCCTTAGCTCTGACCTGGACAAAATGTCCTTTGAGATCCCTGTGAGGAATCCCTAGGATCCCATGAGGTCTTCGCCCCTCGTTGGTCGGAAGAGATAAGCAGGCCAGGGCTTACTGTGACCTATTGAGGTGACATCAGGACTTGAGACAGCACCTCCACAGGTGAGATAGTTGGTGCTGAGTCCACAAAGGACTCTGTTGCTCTCAGTGCTTCCCCTAAGTTTCTGCTGGCTCCCCACTGGGCGGGCATGCAGGAGCCAGTGGTCAGGCCTCTACATCTTTTTCTGAGGAGGGTTTTCACTTCAATTTTTGGGACATAGTCTCTCCCTGGAACTCATGGACGAGGCTGGACAGCAAACCCCAGGGACCCACCCTCCTCTGCCTCTTCAGTGCTAGGATTACACATGTGCACCTCCATGCCTGGCTTTTCTACACAGGTTCTGAGCCCTGAACTCAGGTCCCCAACTTGCACAGCCAGCACTTTACTGTCTGAGCCATCTCCCCATCCCTGATTGTGTGATTTCTTGCTTACCATCCAGAAAGGATAATTTCAGAAAATGGCTTCCCCTGCCTACACTTCTCCACAATGTTTGGTGCCACACTAATAAACCTTATTATCAAATGAATGCTTGCAAAACCAAGGAAGTAAGGACAGTTGACGGCATCCTGGCTCAAACTTTCTGTGCATCAGGTTTCTTTCCATTCCAAAGCTCGTCCCCAGACGACCCCAGAAGTGTCTCCTCAGCACTTAGCTGGGCTTGGGCCACTAAGAAGCTGCATTAACGGGCTGCTTTTCTTCCTTGGTTTAAAGACTCAGAGCACACAGTGACAAGAGACCTTCGAGACACAGATGGCTCTTCATTCTGTCACTCTTCAAGGGCACTATGGAATTGTTCCCTTAAATCCACCAATAATGCCTTATTTTCTCCTTCTGCTCCTTTACTTCAGTTGAACTTTCCTATATTCTTCCTAGAAGAACCTCTTACTCCGGTTTGAAGTTACACTCAAAGCAATCGGCCAAACACAAGACTTTCACATATGAAAAGGAAAAAAAAAAATCTCAAGGATCTTGCACAAAGAGACTCCTTGAAATGCATCAGGGTTTCAATATCTCAAGTTTTTACATTAGAAAAAGTTATGTTTCAGGGGCTTACATCCTGGGCCATTCATTCTTCCCTCTAAATGCTGGCTCCTTATCCAGAGACCATCACAGCATGCCTATCCCACCTGCATTCACCCCACAGCACCTTCAGCTTCCGGCTGGGTCTTCTACCTCCTTTCTCTATCTCCACCACACCCTACTTAAAAATAATCTATTAAATATTATACTAGTTACATTGTTCATTGCTGCGACGAATACCAATGAAAGACATTTAAGGGAGGAAGGACTGATTTTGGCTTACCATCAAGGGGGTACAGTCCATTATGGCAGGGAAGACAGCTGGACAGTGAGGCAGCTGGTCACATCATGTCCACAATCAGGAAGGAGACAGTGTGACTAAATGTGCTCAGCTCGCTTGCTCCTTTTTACTCAGTCTGGGACTCTCTCCATGGAATGGCACTGCCCACATTCAGGGCAGTAAATAATCTAGATAATCACTCATGATATTCCCAGAGTATTGTTTCCATGGTGATTATAAATCCTGCCAACTTAATCAATATTCTCCATCAGAGATCTCTTCTGCGCGATGGAGAGAAAAATGTTAGTTTTTCCTGGTGGTGTTAAGCTAGGTAAGATAAGTTGGGGCAATAGGAACTGTTGCTGTGAGGACAGAGGATCAAATTCATGCGAGGCTTCAGGACTGAAGTTTCTCTGTAGTGTCACACGCGGTGCACATCCTCGCTCACGTCCTTTCACGGTTTCCAGGCTTTTCTTCGTCATCTCGGCCACCACATCGCGAGCTTGCTTCAGCATTCACTGCTACGCACAGCCAGAGGCTCTTAAATGAGTTCAAAGTGTGCCAAGACACAGCAAGAAAGCAAACGAGGTTGTTTCATATGATTTAATTCTGGTCATCCAAACATCAGAAGAGTGTTGATCTTCTCTGTTCTTTTTGACCTTCTTTAACAGAAAAGTCCTGGAAATGAAAATTAGATGGGTCTATGTCTCTGTCGGGGTGGAACAAAAGAATCAACACTTCAGCGAAGAACTCCAGATAGACTCTGCAAGTCCGGATGAATGTGCCAGCTGCAATGCAGCTCTGCTGTGCGATGGCGACAAGACACCAGAGATCCCATCTGGGGCCTTATAGACTGAATCAAATGTAAGCAGGCAACAAAGCCGTGTGCGCTCAAAATGAGGTGCTGCTTGCTCGTCTCTGAAACATCCAAATATCATGGCATGTTCTCCCCTCTATGCACCCAAATGTACCATCTCCAGAACTATCCACTGAATAGAAGTTTTATGCCCCTCCTAATGTAATGTGAATAACAGGAATTTTCACACACACACACACACACACACACACACACATTAAAATCCTAATACATTATACAAAATCTCTGCAAAAAATTTACAACATGACTATTCATTATAGGTTTCAGAAAGGAGAGGATATGTAAAAGAGAGACCTCTCTTGTCATATCTTTGGAAAATCTAGGTTATGATTAACTTCAATCCTCAAGTCACAAAAGAGATAACCCATCGGAGAAACAGCCAATGAGTTGTGAGTTGTTCTTAGAAATGGATCAATAGGGCCATTATTTTGTAATCTAACTTAAAATTGACAAATCATTTTTAAAGAAAGGGATCAACATCTGTCAGCTACCTGTGGCTGAGATCTCACATGAGTTATTTCCAGATGGCCGGTATATGATACACACTGGTCATATTGGATGAATCAGTGACAAGTCAGCTTTACAAGTGTTCACACATTTGCAGGGATATTGTCCTACATTTACTGCATACCATAAAAGAGCTCTTTGTTGAATTGGTGTTCTATTACCTACACACTCAAGGAACTGGTGATGGGGGTATTTTGTTCTCAAATGTACTGTAAGGCACCCTGCATAAGCCACCAAATATGTGGCTTGTGTGATGTTGATGAGCCCCCTTTCTGCCTTGACAACCTGGAAGTTGGCAAGAGGAGCTAAGTTTGCCTGATGCTGAGGAAGTGGGGGGTGCAAGGACCCAGGTCCCCAACTGACACCAATAAGCACACTGCAGTGACACAGAGAGAGTAGTGGCTGGCTACTTAATGCAGGCTTGACTAGGAAGCCACCAGGAAAATGCTGGGAACTGATGCCTTTCCCACATCAGCATTTTACAGAAGATGTGCAGAAGAGTGACTGATTGTCAGTGATCCACATAGGAAGCAGAAGGAATACCCATGCACCAATTTTCATTTCCAGTAAGTCATTGTCAGCCTCAGCACAGAATAGAAATGCCACAATGTCCCTGTGATGGGGTGGGGTTTCCTCCTGCAGTAGGCAAACTTTACCTCGCACAACCCCTTTTCCAGACTACTTGTTGTGGTGGCTGGGTCTCCTGCTTGGACTGTGAGAACCAGAGTCTAGGGCTAATGCAGCAGAAAGTGGTCATCAGCCTGGGTCTGTACACACCTGGCCTATTTCCTGAACTTTTACATTCCTGATCCTCAAGGAAGCAAATACTACTCTTTAAAAAGAGAGAAAGAATGCATTGGGATCCTCCCTGCAAGGATATTCATGAGTGTGAGAAAGAGAAGCAGCACCAATGTCCATAATAATCAGAATAGTAAGTGACTTGCACTCACCCGTTCAATGCAATATAATGTTCACACTGCTTTTGCAAAGGATGGTTTCAAGTGTAACCTAACAGCATTAAAGGAAAATGCTGACAACAGTTATTTGTAAAACTCAATATAAAGCCATATGCACAGATTGACTCTGTTTGGAGCATATATGTGCATGTGTATGTGTGTGCATGCATGTATGTGTGTGCATGCATACAAAAAGAGCAAGCAAATGTTGAATTAAGATTTTAGCAGCGGGCTGGGGAGGTTGCCCAGCTGGTAATGTGTTTGTCATGCAAAAAGCCCTGGTTTCCACCCCTTAGCATCACATAAAACCAGTGTGGTGGCACAACCTTGTAATCCCAGTAGGTACAGACAGAAGAATTGGAAGCCCAAGTCCATCTTCAGCTATACAATAAGTTCAAAATCATCCTGAATTACATAAGACTTTGTCTCAACAAAAATATTTAGAAACAATTGTCTCCAGTTATGAGTAAACTTTATTGCATTCTATACTTCTCTTCCCAGGTGCTAGTTTTTAATGAATCACAAATGCTATTCAAGAGTCGATACAATATAAACCCCATCATACTGTGCGATAATCATCTACCATAGAGTATGACACACAGTTACCTAGGACAGGGTAATTCATGTTAAGGAGTTTGATAAAAAAATCAATCTTTGGGATTCTGCCTCAGTAGATGAAAGTGCCTTTGTACCCAACTGGTGACCAGAGTTTGATCCCCAGATCCAGAAGGTAGAAAGAAAGAAATGACTCTCAAAAGTGTCATCTGACCACCTCTCTCTTTCTCTCTCTTTCTCACTCTCCTCAAAAAGAAACAAAAATTTAATTATTGTTTCAAAAATAAACAATTATTTTCTAACTACTAACAACTTAGAAATGCCATTACAAAGAGATAAAGAAATCTTCCAAAACCATTGGTGATAAATAAGGAACAACACATGACTTCAGGTGC
Organism: Typhlomys cinereus; assembly: GCA_023101885.1. Taxonomy (NCBI): domain Eukaryota; kingdom Metazoa; phylum Chordata; class Mammalia; order Rodentia; family Platacanthomyidae; genus Typhlomys; species Typhlomys cinereus. The sequence goes on along the minus strand of JALPQD010000134.1, from coordinate 4,912,034 downwards.
AACTAAGCCTACAGTAATCAAAAAGGAATGTGTTCTTGGTGGGTATAATCTCAAAGAGCATGAAAGAGGCTAAAAGTCATCCCACTAAAAAGTATCTCAACAGCTCTTCTCCTTCACAGTTGATTATAGAAAATTACAAGAGCCACTGGGTGGCTTAGTGGGTAAAAGCACCTGCATGTAAACCTGGAGGCCAGAGTTTGCCTCCCATAAGCCCACATGGTGGAAGGTGAAAACCTCCTGAAAGTTTTCCTTTGACCTCCACATGCTCATTGTGACATGCACAGTCCTGAACATTCCTCACCCTCTAGCAAATTATATATATTTTAAGACATATATATTTTTAAAAAAACTTTTGCAAGTCTGATCCCCAGACTCCTCCTTATTCCTGACTCAAGGACCTTTTGTTCACTAGAATTTTCTATGAAAATCAACCCAGTTTTTTTTCCTAGGTAGCCTGACATTCTCCTTTTTGGTTCCAACAGGTCAAGCCAGGAATTAGGGAAGAAGAGATCTGGCCAAAACATGAACGTCTGCAGCCGAATGGGGAAGGAAGAACTGTCATAAACACTTAGGACTGAGGTTTAGTCTTGTCAAGTAAAAAACCAACTCCACCTCAGAGAAACAGATTGGATTTCTTTTGATATTTTAAAGGTTAATTAGAAAAGAATTTTACTGCTCCTTCCACTAGTTACCTCTCTTCTCGCTGTGTCAAATGCAACTTAAGGGAGGAAGAATTTCCTTTGGGCCATGTTTGAAGGTGTACAGTCCATCATGGTGTTGATAGCATGGTGTGAAGACATGGCAGCAGAAGCATCTTGCAGCTATAGGGATGGAGGCTTACTTGCATCTGGGTAGATCAGGAAGCAGAGACAGGAAGATGCTAAGGCTGGAAGATTGTGATAGTCTCAGCTGTCACCCTGACACCTAACATGCAGGCCTCTAGGCAGTCTGTGGGAGACTGTCTGGATGCTTTCATCTGGGTGGGAAGACCTGCCTATCCTCTGGGACTGTGTAAGAAGATGAGCTGAGGCCTGGGAGAGATGGCTCAGGGATTAAGATTCTGCTTCACAAGCAGAAGGTCCTGAGTTTGGATTCCAGGTCCCACATGAAAATGCCAGGCAGAAAGGCCTGTACAGAAGCCACCTAGAAAATCCCAGAGCAAAGCAAGGAGGTAGAAGCAATCCAGGATGATTCTCAAACTCACCCTTGGTTCCACAGAGAGACATAACACACACACACACACACACACACACACACAGGAAGAGTGAGCCGAATATTAGCAATCAAGCATACGTTTATCCATTGCTTTCTGCTCTTGACTGTAGATATAATGTGACCAGCTATCTCAAGCTCCTGCTCTTGTGATTCTCCGCCATGATAGAAGATAGCCTGGAATTGGAAGCCACGTAAATGCTTCCTCCCTTAGTTTGCCTCTTGTCAGGCCTTTTGTCACAGTCACAAAAGAAGTCACTAAAACAGCAATGTCTCACTCCCCAGCTTAGTTCCTCCAGCATGACCCTGCTAGTTTCCCCAACCCCACAACAGTGACGCCATCTGAGAATCAAAGGTTCAAACACATGAACAAATGAAGGACATTTTACATCCAAATTACATCGGTTCTCTTTTCAGACCTCGGTGATACCCGATGTAAAATTGGTCAATACAAGTTTGCTGAAGAACATTGCATAAAACGAACTCTTGAAACTTTTTTGGAGAATAACAAAATTTCATTAACGCCTACACACAGATCCAAGTTTCTCAGGTAAAAAGGTAGAGCTAAGAAATTACTGGACTGTCACCACATCATAAAAAAGTTAGTGACTTAGAGTTCCAAAAATCATATACTTTCTGAAGCTAGAAAGAGATTTGTGTTATTAGCTTGAAGTTATTAATAGCTTCTCACTGTTAAATAGTACCAAGAATTATGATTCATAATAAAGATAGCATTTCACTGACATTAATAGCATTCTCAGGGTTGTAAAAAGCAACGTGTACTTCTTGTTAAAATGAGATGAAAAGACTTGAAATGAGATTTTAATATTCTTATGACTTTCATAGGCACTTTGTAATTCATTTTGTTTGTTTGACTTCATGTAATCATACTGATTAAGTAAGTTTTTTTAAGTGGTCTTTACAATACACAATACCATAAGGGAGGAATATAACCTATAAGAGCAAATACATTTCCTTATGCTGTTCTTATGCTTCCACTGCAAGTCAAACTTTGAAAGGAAACTTACCAATGATAAACTGCTTTCAATAAAATGGTCACTACTGCCTCCGAGTGGCAGACTGCTTTCAGAGTTTAAATTTTATTTCTTTCAAGACCTTTCAGTTTAATGGGAAAAATTTCAATACTGACAGGATACATGTCATTTCAAGTTTCAGTTTTGGACAAGAGCTTATAGCTTAAGAACTCAAAGAATGTATTTTATATAGAGAAAAGGTACCAAAAAATAAAAACCTTATAAATATGAGATACTTGATGGTGACTGAAAAATTGTTTAGATTAAAAACACCTAGGAACTTCAAAACCTGGGAAACTCTGTAGGAGTAAAAGAAATCCAAGATGATTCCTGATTTCCACCTTTGGGCCTCCACAGGCACACTCAGTGTACTCTTGTACACACACACACACACACACACACACACACAGAGAGAGAGAGAGAGAGAGAGACAGAGCTAGAAACTAAGTAAGGTACACCTTTGAGTGTGTCTCTGAGGATACTGTCAGAATTAACTAAGGAGCAAGGTACACCCTTAATGTGGATCATCACATAGGCTGCAAAAAAGGAGAAAGATAAGAGTAAAATTGCTTGTGAAACAACCCAATGGAAATAGCATTATTTTTAAGTCAAAGCATTGAAATTTGAATTATGAAATATTTCTCATGACAGAATGGAATCAAAATTGAGTTGTGCACAAATAAAGATGGAAAGGACTGTTCTCAGGGTAAACTAGCAAGAGGCATTGAAAGTTGCTCTTCCAACATGCAGTACCCGTTCACTGAAAATCATGTCAACAATACAGCTAGCTCAGATCAGACATGGCCCAACGACTAGTCTGGCAGTGGAATTTTATTTGAATTATCTAGTAAAGTAAAAGTGTCTTGGATCATTTCTCAACCCTGAAATGAACCAAATGCACTAAGAAAAGTAAGAGAAATTGCCACTCGGTCTTTGAGGAAAAGAGGAAACACGAAGATTCAAATCACAGAGAGCTCTCAGAACCTCTGGAAGAGTTGGCAAAACATCCATGGACCAGCCACAGCCCCTGTGTGTACAAGAAGCTTCGCATGGCGTGAGCTGGACTGTGGGTGCAGGGGCTACTGAATCCTACCCGATGCCACAGAGTAGACAGCCAAGCAAGAGAAAGACAGGTAAATAAGGCGAGGAGGCCCAGGCCATCAGGACAGTACAAGTGGAATGAGGCCGAAGAAGGTTCAAAAGAAGTAGCAAAAGTAAAAGGAGAAAATAATCCAGCATTAAACAAGTGTAGAGCAAACAACAAACTCAAGGACTTGTTTTTGGAAAAAAAAATACAAATTGCAAAAGTTGAAAAAGTACAGATAAATCACTTAATATAAGTGATTTCGCCCCAATCCACCCCCAGGGACATTTCACAGGGTCTATTTGTCACAATTTAGAGGAAGATGCTACCATTGGCAGATGATGGATGAATGTTAGAGGTACTGCTGAACATACCATGATGCTGGCATAGCCCCCCAAAACAGAACTGTTGTAGGGGGCCCAAAATGTTAGCAGTGCCAAGACCTACTAATGCTGATCTAATATAGCAAGAAAGAGGAAAGTCCACAGACATAAGAAGGGAATGGAGAGAGAACCTGAGACAGACAGTTTGAAAAATTAGGCAATGGTTTGCTCAAATGTAATTAACTGTAAAAGCCTGGATATAATTAATGATGTTCTTAGAAATACAAATTGCTGAAAAAGACTGCAGGAAAGAGGGCTTCTAAACAAGTTACCACAGCAAATGTAAAGAGAGTAGAAAGGAAAGATAGAGTGAGGGAACCAGAGGCAGACTTATCAGCAATTCAAGGAAGACGTTGTTTCAATGTTATTTGAATTTCTCCAGAATAGAAAGGGGAGAATCTTTCTCCTCAAAGTGGAATTACCTCTCATACCAAAACCTGACAGAAACCCATGGGAAAGGAAATTACAGACAGTTTTAATTATAAATTCATATTGCAAAACAGTAACCAGACAATTCTATTAGAACTCTGAAGAGAGGTGGTGAGATTCATATTGCAGACGGATGTTCCAGCATCAGGAAATGTAATATAATTTCAGCATTGTAATAAAACATGAAAGATAACGTGACAATTTGTTATCTTTGTAATTTCAGAAAGGCATTTGATAAAATTCAACACCTGTCCTTTAGAAAAGAATACAAAATTCCGTGTCTTGGTTTCATGCACCATATCTTTACAGGAGATGCATATGTATGTTTATATATATTCACTTTTAATTGACTGCAAAAGTGTCTATTAAATATCTATTTTTCCCAGTTTCGCTTTGAAAGGGGAGGAGTAATTTTCCCAAACTACACTATTCCCAACATTCCATTGCTCAGAAGCAGAAATGATTCCAGAAATGAGCATTTGATACATATAAAAACAAGTGACTCCTCTCTTGGACTATAGGCAATCCTAGGAGAGTAGCCAGCCTGTCTCTGCTGCAGAGTATCAAGAATTTCACACCAATTTGTGTTGTGATTGTCAAGCCAGGTAAAATGTTTCAAGACACACAGACCCCAGTGAGAGGTGTTTACACCTCTCTAGGAGTTCTGGTTCTGTCTGTGAGGAGGGATGGAAAAAGAATTCAGGTAAGATCAGAGATTCCACAATGAAGCAACAGTAACATAGTTGTGCCATTTAGAGATATGGATTCATTCTCTCCGTCAGATAATGAATTGTAAGGTGGGGGAAAAAATCAAGGTTGCATTAAACTAACATTAAAAAAAAAAAAACATAGCATGACAGGACCAGCGAGAAATCTGGGGATGAAAGTTGAGAACCCAGCAACTTCTTGGAGGAGGAAGATCAGCAGGGGAGCAGGTGTAGAAGGCAGAGAAAAGAGAAAAGGAAAGATTTCACTCTGACTTTAATGCTCAAGGAGCAGGTAGCTTTCAGTGTTAAAGGGTGGTGGGATCTGCCAGTCTCCTGAGATGCTGAGGGAGGGGCTTCTGGGAAGAAACAGAGCACAGCACGGGCATCACTTTAGCTTGCCTCTACATACATCAGATTTCCTGGGGAATAGGGATAGGGGGAGGACTCCTGGCCAGGTGACTGATAGGCTGAGCCAAATGGACATAAGAGGAGCCCATAGTAAGTTCAGAAACTCAGACTCCATTCTAGTGTTATCAGAGAAACTGGATGTAGGATTTAGCTGTTTCCTGATCTCCAGCAATAGGGGCTACAGGCTCATAGCTGATTTTGGAATTAAGTAATGCATACTGGGCATAGAGCTGTAAGACCTCCTATTTGAAAGCATGGGTTTGAAGGCCATTCTCAATGGCTCCGTTTGTATCTTGTGCTCCAACCAAGACTTCTGTTCGTATATAATCTCATGGAGTATGGGGCACGTGATCTGTGTGCTATCATTAAGAAAATTGTCCCTGTACTCAAAAATTTCCTATACTTACTTTCTCTCCTCTGAATAATCTTGCTTACTTCCTGTCTTCTGATGCAAACTCCAAGACCCTAAAACTAGGATGATAAGGGCTAAACAAAGCATCATTACCGAGATCACAGAGGGGGTCGAACAATCTTCTCGAATCCAGGCCTTTGAATACAGGTCTGCTTCAACCCTCAGGTTCTAGGAAGATCTCTCTTTGCTCAGTGACCCACACACAAAAGGACATGAAAGAAGAAGGGGGGTGAGTAAGTAAGAAGAAGCTTTGTAGTGGGGGATATGGATTGGGTCATTAGGGGCGAAAAAATGACACAAATTCGTTGTATTCATGTATGAAACTCTAAATGAGTACAGACAAATAATTTAAAAAACTTTGCTACTTTTTCCTTCATCTATTTCTCGTCATCACATTCTTTCCCACCTCCATTGTCTTCTCTTCATCTTTATTTTCTATGGGATTATCAATGAAACCAAGTACCAAGTTCAAACAAACTTTTGGATTTTATTGGGAGTTAATGAGAGACAGACAAGTGTCCTAACTCTAGACGGATTTCTACTTTAGGTGGGAGGACAAGAGACTAGAAGAAAAAGCTAAAGAGTACCCCACAAGCTCCTGAGCTGTGAGCTCTGTCCCAATAACCCTAAATATGGGGGACTCAACCTAGAAAGCCTGTCTGCTTAGTACCCCTACACCCCTGGCCAACCAGGAAACGCGTCCATGATGGTGAGAAAGTGACACAGTCAGAAATACAAGTCAAAGTGTGTGTGTGTGTGTGTGTGTGTGTGCATGCGTACATGTGTATGTGTGTGTGTTATGTGTACCTCTGTATGTGTTTATTTGTGTATGTGGGAACACACGCACGTGTGTGCACATGCATGTGAAAGCCTGATGTAAAGGTTGGGTGTCTTCTTCCTGTCTTGCTCAGCTTATTTTTGAGAGTGAGTCTCACTGAGCCTGGCGCTCACTAGTTCACCAAAACCAGCTGGCCAGCAGAGTCAGGGGATGCCCCTGTGTCCGCACCACCAGAGACAGGACTTCAGAGACTGAGTCTTGACTTTCACATGAGTGTTCAAGACACAAACTCGGGCTCTCCTGCTGGCTCAAGGGAGCCACCTCTTCCATCTGGTTCTTCCTTCTTCTATTGCATAGCTGCTGCCCCCCCCCCCCCGCCTTGGCATTTAGAACCAAGAGGATTGCAGAGAGAACCAAGAGCCTCCCAGGAGAGCTGTCTTGGCCCCAGAAGTCAACAACTATCCTTCAGGCATCAGCTGTGACAGAGGGATGTGCAGATAACTCAGCACAGGGGATTCTTATCCTCGGGATCCCTAAAGATTGTTCAGCAGTTAACCTGGAGCAGCCCCCTGAGCCCCATTCCTCAATTCTAAGCCCACACAGGTCAATGGGCACTACCAGAACTGCTAGGTATCTAACACTGTTCTCAGGATATAGCTCTGACTCAGTTCCCTAGTGTTTCCCTAGAAGATTAAGGCTATAAACCAAGATAAATTTTAATCTAACAGTTCAGATACCCTGACCTCATCAAGCAACAATTCCTTTTAAATACCATGCCAGTGAGATGGCTCAGCAGATAAAGGCATCTGCATGAACCTGGCAACCTGACTTGGTTCAGTCTCTATAGCCCAAGTGGTAGAAGTTGTCCTCTGGCCTACATATGCATGCCCGTTGTCTCTCTCAAATAAGTCAACAAGTATTAACTACCAAGTAGCATACCTGTATTCAGATCATGAGGTTACCCAGTTTTTAAAAAAATTGAGAAAATCTGGATAAAGACCTAGGATTTTATTATTGACCCATAAAAAATTTCCCATGTTTGTTCCTGATAAACACACACTCCTATGTTGAATAAAGAATTGTCGTACTTAGATACAGGTGTCAACTTGACCGTTGGTTGAAGCTCTGGACACATTCGTAGAGAATTAGTTAAGCCCAAAACAAACCTGCAGGAGATTGTCTAGTTGATGGGGGAAGGCCCAGTTCATGGTGGCTGGAACTAGGCCCTGGACAGGTGAAAAAAATACAGAGAACTGGTTGAGGAATTTGGCATCCTTGTGTATGCTTGGCCAGACCTACTGGTCTGACAAATAAGGATGTCCCCATCTCAGATGTTACATGG